>OX451399.1:4188841-4505391 GCA_949629135.1 Eremobia ochroleuca
CCCCCGTGTTTGTAAAGGCGCGGCCGCTGCCACTGGCACTGCGCCCGCGAGTCGAAAGCGAACTCAAACGTTTAGAACAAGAAGGAGTTATTTACAAAGTCGAAAGGTCTGAATACGGTACGCCTATTGTACCGGTTATTAAGTCGAATGGCTCAATCAGAATATGTGGAGATTATAAAATAACAATTAATCCCATTCTTAAAGATTTTCATTATCCTTTACCACGGATTGAAGAACTTTTTGCGACCTTGGGGGGCGGCGAACAGTACACAAAACTTGATTTATCAAGTGCATTCCAACAATGTTTATTGGATAAAAAATCACAGCCGCTGACAGCAATTACCACTCATGTCGGAACGTTCATTTACAAAAGGGTACCTTTTGGAATAAAATGTATTCCGGAAAACTTTCAGAAGATAATGGAGGAGACATTGAGTGGCTTGCCATCAACGGCAGTGTTCGCAGATGACATATGTGTTACGGGAAAGGATAAAACTACCCACTTAGCAAATTTGAGAGCAGTGTTGGAGAGGTTAAAACAAAATGGTTTAAGAATAAATTTCAGTAAATGTCAATTTTTTAAGGATTGTGTAACGTATGTAGGTTATAAAATTGATAAGGATGGCTTGCACACGGATTCTAACAAAATTGAAGCCATTAAGGCAGCCCCATCTCCAACGAATGTAACTCAATTAAAGAGTTTTATGGGGCTAGTTAATTTTTACTCTAAATTTTGTTCGAATATAAGTGATATAATGAGACCATTGTACAACTTATTACAAAAAAATGTAAAATGGCAATGGAATGATGAGTGTGAGGGTGCTTTTTGCCGAATGAAAAAAGCATTAAGCAGCGCACCAGTTTTGGCACACTACGATCCTAATTTACCGTTGGTGTTATCAGTGGACAGCAGCGCATACGGCCTGGGCGCCGTGCTCGCACAGCGGTACGCAGACGGCAGTGAGCGACCCGTGAGCTGCGCGTCGCGCACACTTAACGCCGCCGAGCAACATTACTCACAGCTGGACAAGGAGGCGCTCGCTATTGTGTTCGGTGTGCGCAAGCACCACCAGTACTTATACGGGCGACAGTTCATTTTGCGTAGTGATCATCGTCCATTGAGTTATATCTTTGGGACGAATAAAGGAATACCCGTGACAGCCGCAAGTAGATTACAGCGTTATGCTGTTCAGTTGTCTGCTTATAATTTTAAAATCGAATTTATTAAATCAGTACAAAATTGTCATGCCGATGCGCTCTCTCGTCTTCCTTTAAATTCTACTAGAAGAAGAATCAAATGTGAGGACAGCGACTGTAGTTACCTTAATTTTGTGCAGGAAAATTTTCCACTTAGTTTTAAAGACATTAAAATTGAGACGGCAAAAGATTCGTTACTGAGTAAAATATATGGTTACGTAATGTTCGGGTGGCCAAAAAACTAGTAATATTGAAAATGAAAAAGCGTATTTTAATCGTAAGGAAAGTATTTATGTGGATCAAGGTTGTCTGATTTGGGGTTACCGTGTAATAATTCCGAAATCATTACGATTAACAATTTTGAAAGAAATACACGACGGCCACCCAGGCATTGTAAAAATGAAGCAAATAGCGCGGAATTATGTTTGGTGGGAAACATTGGACGTTGATATCGAGCGAACAGTACAGGAGTGCGTCGCATGCCGGTCGCAGCGCTCAGCTCCCGCGCTGGCTCCCCTACACTCCTGGCCGTGGCCGGAGGAACCGTGGGCTCGATTGAATTTAGATTTTTTAGGGCCATTTAATAATAAGTATTATTTAGTTACTGTCGATGCTCATACGAAATGGATCGAGGTTGACAATGTTTCTGGTACCTCCGCTGTGGTGGTAATAGATTGCTTACGAAAAATTTTTGCGCGTTTTGGCATACCAAAAAGAATTGTTAGCGACAATGGGCCGCCATTTTCTTCGGCGGAATTTAAAAAATATTTAGACATTAACGGTATTCGCCATACCTTAGTTGCACCATATCACCCATCGAGCAATGGGGCGGCTGAAAATGCCGTGAAACTGGTTAAGAGGGCTTTAAAAAAGGCCCAAGTCAACAATGAAAATGTAAATACGGCACTCAGTAAATTTCTTTTCTCGTATAGAAACACTGAACATAGTACCACTGGTCGCGAGCCCGCAATGCTTATGTTCGGACGACGGTTGCGTGGACGACTGGACCTGCTGCGGCCCGACACGCGAGACTTGGTGCGACAGCGGCAGGAAGTTAGTGAGCAGCGACGGGACACCACTCTGCGGGTGGCCGAGCCCCAAGATCCTGTGCTATTGCGGGACTATACAAAAAACCGGGAAAAGTGGACTGAAGGGACGGTGGTACGTCGAGAAAGTCCAGTTTCTTATACGGTGAAATCGAAAGATGGCCATGTACACAAGAGACACATTGACCAAATCTTAACAACTAAACTTCCAAAGTCTAGATTTTCATTGACAAAGGTGCAAGAGGAAGCGTGTGACAAAGCTGATGCGGAGCCAATGGCGACGCCTGACACTGATCAGGACGATCAAGTCGCAGAGGAATGGCAACCGGCAGAGGAGTCGCCTCCCTCGAGAACTGTGCTTGAAAGACGTGACGATCCACCGACAACACCAAAGAATCGTGCCTATAGGAAGGCTGCTTTGCGCTGCATTGACAAATTAAAAAACTTGTAATGATACTCGAGTATTTTCATACATCACACTCATCATTGCACAGTTACTAACGTAGGAGTAAAACATTTGTTGCTACTATCGATATTTAACATAGATAGATGTAAATATAGGTTTATCTACTGTACTCGTATTATGTCGGCATCAGGATTTTATAATTATGTTAAACTGGTTACTGTAAAAAAAAACAACGATTAGCGGATTTTAACCCTAGATAACTAAACATTCGTCCGTTCGACGACCCACCTACTCGCGAATCTTGTGCTCGTGCAGTTCTAGGTGGCCCCCCCCTGCGCCTCTTTGTCTACCTTCCTAAAACACGTAAACAGTGCACCGTGTGACGCGGAAGTGATTGCACGATAATTAGAACAGGAGATGTGACCATAGCGTCGTCCGCTCGACGAAAGTTTAGTAACAACGAGGTACGTATGTGTTGATCTTTGTATTTTATTTTTCTGAAATATTTGTTCATTTTATTGTTTATTTTTTTCTGGATTGTTTTCATTTAGTTAGTAATTATGAATAATATTTATTTTATAAGTGAAAAGTCCGAATGTGGGTACTTTTTTTATAGAAATGTAATTTTGTACGTTTATGATATCTAAACGTATCATTATATACGTTGTTTATAGTTACGATTTTATTAATTTATTATTTTTATTTTAAGATGGACTTACGAGGAATTGAGGAGCAGATTCATCAAAAGATTCATAAAAGCTGAAAAATTCGAAGTCGCGCGCAATTGGAACTTCAGTATTCTGCTTCGACGGTGATAAAACATTAGTGTCATTTAAGGCTAAGTCAAACAAAGTGGTATATGTTTTATCGACAATCCATGATCAACCAAATATCAACGAAAGTTCTGGAAAGCCAGAAATTATTCACTGTTATAATAACACAAAAGGTGCTGTAGATACGGTTGATCAAATGTGCTCCAACATATGTACCAATCGTAAAACCAAGAGATGGCCGATGTGCATATTTTATAATATGCTAAACCTATCTATTATCAATGCATATGTTATCAACGTATCTAATTCTTTGCGGAAAAAGAAAACACCTTTGCATCGGCGTGATTTTGTGTTGAAGTTAGCCGACCAACTTATGGAGCCATGGTTGAGGCAAAGATTTCAAACTGTTACTTTGAGGCGGGACATCAAGGTCATGATTCAAGACATTCTCGGTATAACTCCGCCTGTAGATGCTCCAGTTCCTTCTGCGTCAAATGTGCGTAAAATTTGCTACTTATGTCCATCTAAGGCCCGCAGAATGACCAAACACCGCTGCATCAAATGCAAGCGATACATTTGTGGACCTTATAATATCGATATGTGCTGTGGCTGTGTGGAATAGTTTTATGTTACTGTTTTGATTATTTTTTGTTTAGATATGATCCAAAGAATGTACCCATGTCAGAAGTTCCTATGATTAATAAATACTTTTTCCAAAAAATGCATTTAATTTGGCGTAGTCGGTTCGACGAATGTGTAGTAACCATGTAACAACGAAACTAGTTTAGTTCTCTAGGGTTAACAGTGTTCACTTAAAACAACGATTAGCGGATTTTAACAGTGTTCACTTCACACATTGTTGTTTTGACATTTTAGTTTAAGTATTTGCTAAATTAAAAATGTATGCATACCTTTCGGCTGTTTGTTTAAGTTAAACTATTTAAAATATAGGGGGGAAGTGTTATGTCGGTACTTCGATAATTAATGTATGTGGGTTGATTCAAGTTTCTATTAAAACAGTTGTTACCAGATCTCTGCCTTTTATTGACGTGTACATAACAGTACATAATACTGGCAATAAGATCGCAGCAGAGAAATGTACACTATTGTGCAGAATAAAAGTAGTTTGTGCAGAATAAACCATTTTTCTTTCTGTGCTACCCAAGTAAGTTTACGAATTGTCAACAAGTAAGCAGCAGCAGCAGCTTACAAGTGGTTCATTATTGCTCGGCGTGACTTAAAAGACTTATTAAGTCACGCGTATCGTATACTATTTTACAGTTCATGTGACTTAAACTCGAACTTAAGTCGCGCTTTTTGACTGTGTAAAAATGGACTACTTACGTCACAGAAAAGCGTGACTTAAGTGTGGGTTTAGGTCACACAGTCCTATAAAGTACTTTCCTGAATAAAAAGTACAGACGCCAGCATGTTTGTACATGTGAAAACATGTTTGGTGGCAAACGTAAATAGTTAAAAGGTTATTAAGAAAAACCGGCCAAGTGCGAGTCGAATTCGCGCACGGAGGGTTCCGTACCATTATCTTTAAAAACGGCAAAAAAAATCATGTCTGTTGTATGAGAGCCCCCTTAAAAACTTATTTTATTCTGTTTTTAGTCTTTGTTGTTGTAGCGGCAAATTTCAACTGTCTAACTATCCCGTTTCATGAGATACAGCCTGGTGACAGATGGACGAACGTAAAGCGGAGTCTTAGTAATAGGGTCCCGTTTTACCCTTTGGGTACGGAACCTTAAAAAACATACATTTTAATTGAAAGCTATCTATGTAATTAGTTAATTAATGAAAATACTAGGGTCTCGATACATCTATGATATCGTGACTAATTAATTAAAGTGCTTCTAATAAATTGTCTATCAAGGTACAGATTAATTACGGTAAAATACGTAAGTCATGAGCTGAAGCGATAAGAGGGTCATGATTAGCATTGCATATTATGTCGGTGCAGTGCATCACACATGTGCGTGACTTACCAAAGAAAGGACCGGGGGTGTCGGGATACCGAACCCAGTACGCGACGGCCGCTAGCGCCCTACACACCACTCAGCTCACAGACGCGCTTCACTACGGGCTTTTCATTGTTCTATTCTCTACACGTTAATATTATGGTATAAAACCTATTTTAATACCGTCCACTACTTCTTTACAAACGAACAAAAAAAAAAACAAAGGAGACCAATTCCGACTGACTCCATTCATAAAAATACAATCGACAAAAAGTGGTACAGACGCCAGCACATCAAGCTATTACAATCCGTCAATTTTCTTTGATAGATTTTCAACTTTATTGCTAAAGCATTAGGTTCAAAGTTGATTTGGAAAAATGGACAGTTTCGGGTAGCTTGATGTGCTGCCGTCTGTACAATGAGATCAGCCGGCTGTAAACGTCTCACCGTCAAAACTCTTAGGTAAAGTGAGCTGTCATTCTACCTGATGCTAGGGATTGACACTATTGACAGCTCACTTCAACTAAGTTTTTAGAGTTAGATTTTTACAGAATAGATCTGCAGGCAATAGAGGCATAAATTGAATGCTCATTTATATAATTTCAATTTGTTCTATGTAATATTTTTTCTTCACCAAAGATTTTTTCGTCGAATGAAATATAAAATGTAAAAATAGTTGACTACAATCGCTATTTTACAGATGACGACAGGCACTGCTTATTATGCTGAAAGTTAAAACTCTTGTATTTAACATGATTTTGTTTGTCAAATAATTTACGATTCAAAATCAGCCACAAATTAATTATAGTTTCTCTCGCTCGCATTCACATCTTACGCCAATCTTCCTTGTCTATCACAGCAGAGGCCCTTTCAATTCATTAGTCTCACACAAAATGCCGTTAGTGAATCTCACCAGTTTTTATCACACCTCACCGCCTACCCACCTGATACCCCACCACCTGACGGGGAACGGATACTAATCCCTTTGGATTATAATAGAATGTCGGAGCTAAAACGTTGTTTTGTCTGAAGCAAATTTGGGGTATATAATACAAGCATAATTATTTTGTTTGTGTTACAGTGCGTGCTACCGTAAAGAACCATTTTTCACAGCAATAATAAAAGTTGTTTCCGATCAATATTTTTTGCTCAATATTATTTAGTTTGAAGTACAGCCGTGCGATTCTGTAACCATCTCACCGTGAAAGCTTGGGTGAAGTGAGCGTGGAGTGAACTGTCATTCGCTAGGGATTGTAACACTATTAAGTGCTCACTTCACTTATGATTTCACGTTGAGATTTTTACAGAATCGACCGGCAGAATGCTTAGATAACGGCTATGCGATCGTTAATTTTACACCTTGTATAGTAAAAACTGAACCCACACACAGTATGAACGTCTATCCCTCGTCTTAGGACATTCTGCACTCAGTTACCAGATTTCAAATATGAGTTCTAAATATATAGTTATCCTAAGCTGTGTTGAGGAGACGATTCCCTTTGCACAGTCTCATTACGACAATTATATAGTAACAATACTCAAAGGTAGGTAAAGCATATAAACGGCTATATATTAGTTGTACAAAGCAGTAAATATCGCTAAATACTCCCGCAGGTATCGTGGGTGTTAAGATTGTTAAATGTATCGGATTTCCTGTTCAGGGCTTCTTAGAGTATTCGGATTTAAGACGAATTTCTATGGCATCAGACAGTAAGCTAGAAGAGTTTTTCCTATGACAGTCAAAAAACCAATGTGGGCTTTTGTAATTTATAACGTGACGATATTCTCTTAGACGTAATGTCCACTTCCATCAAATGTATGGAACATAAATTGAATTAAACGTGAAAAATGATATCTTTAGTGAACCGATCCAACGACGTTGGATTTCGAAACTCGCCAGCGTTGTCTCACTTTTTTATTTCTTTTGATAAACCTATTTTGTCCCACTTCTGGACCTTTCCCAAGTCTTTCTAGGCACTCTTTTCCCGCGTCACCTCGATCCAGCCCATGCGGTAGGCGTCCAAGTCAACTCACCACCGCTATCTGGGCCGACCAAAAATATTTCTCTCGCTTACCGATCGAAAATGAAATGAAAGGAGCAGATGAACGTTCATGTAATTTTGTCGGTGTCGTATAAACGCGGAATGAAACAATAATGAACCTTTATCCGAGTGAAACATCAAGGCTTAGGCAGGGAACCGGTTTATAATTTTTATGACATTGAATTTACATTCTGTCACTAATCTAACTCACCAACTCGTTAAAATTTTACGAAAATCATCTACTTTTACAATATTTGTAAATATGTGAACACCGTGTATTTGTCACATAATTAATTTACCTATTATTGCTTTATTTTTAATTCTTTTTACTTTTTGTGGTATAGTAATTTTATTTTAGGTGCGTCGTCTCCGCATATAATTAAATAATCAATGTTTATAATACATTGTAAAACATTTTAAAAGAGTAACGGAGAAACTTCTTGCCCATTCTTCTCCATACGGAACGACGTTTTGGAAGGGGCGACTAGAATCAATTCTATTTTTTTGTAAATTTTGACGTTCCAAAGTGCCTATTATGTGACTATTTGAAATGACCGGTTAAAAATAAACCAGCAAGTTGGAGAAAGGGTATTTGAACAATAGTAACTGTGCAATCATCACTGAAATGTAATTTTGCTATAATATTACATAACATATTTTATTTTCGAATATTAAAACAGCTACAAAACATGACTTACAAACAACAACCCACGATAGACATGTCATGGCATTAAAATTGTTCGAGTGTTCATTTTAAAAACGATTACAAATGGAAACATCGATCAGCACCGATTCGATAGCCGATAAGACATTTCACGATGTCAATATTGCGTCCGATAAAACAGCTACGTAAATTATTCGCTTATCGCTACGGAGCTGCGAAGCTACGGCGTAGTGCTCGTAGCACATAAAGGGTCTACGAGTTTGAGAAAAATATTTTTTTTAAGTATTTTGCGAACAATCTCAGGGACGAATAATTAAGTGTAAAGTTTTTAAGTAGATATATTATGTGCTTTTTTATCTATATAATAAAACTAAATTGTAGATATTTCATAACAACCAATCAATAAATCTGCCCAGCTTTTTCCTAACTTCGGGTCGGCTTCCAGTCTAAGCATTTTACATGGAGCGATTGCTTATCTGACCTCCACAATCCAGTTATTGGGTAACACGACACCCCTTAGTAAGGCTGGTGGTCAGACTTTTCGGCTTCTGACTACCCGTAACAACTGTCAAAGATTGAATGAATGATAGCTGAAACCAAAGACAACGTGCTTTCCAAGCCACGAAATGGTCTCGGTATGTAATGAATCGCCCATCCACGGGCCAACCGCGGCAAACGTAGTATAAACTTCAATCATCATCATATGCCTAGCCTTTTCCCAACTAAGTTGGGGTCGGCTTCCAGTCTAACCAGATGCAGGTGAATACCAATATTTTACATAGAGCGACTGCCTATCTGACCTCCACAACCCAGTTACTGGGTAATACGATACTCCTAGGTAAGACTGGTTGTCAGACTTTCGGGCTTCTGGCTACCCGTAACGACTGTCAAAGATCTACGAATGACAGCCGGGACCAACGGCTTAACGTGCTTTCCGAGGCACGGAGGGGTCTCGGTATGTAAAGATGGTCACCCATCCGCAGACCAACCGCGGCAAGCGTAGCTTAACTTGATCGATCGACCTGTGCGGCTGTTATTATTTAGCCACGGGCCCCTCTATCCTGTATTCTGTGATTGAAGTAGTATAAACTTCAATGACAGAATACATACTAGTACTACGTACAGAACGGCCACTCCCTTCCCCGCGCTCATATCAGTTACCGCACCTCACCCCGCACTTCGAGGTACTCGTCGCCGATTCTTTAGCAAAGGCTTCACTGCTGACACGAACACACAATTTTGCGATATAAAAGTTTCATATTTTGAGTTTTAATCACGATGGTTGGGTTTTGTGCTTTAATTGGATGCTTATCTCTTATGTCTCTAACATAATAACTATTATAATATTATTTTTATTTAATTACGAACCCGACTATATAAATAAATAATCGAATGCTGCTCGTACAAGGTCACTTTATAATAATGCACACGTTCGGGCACCGCCGTCGTCGTTCGGTTCGCCCGACGCAAATCGCTGCAATTATCGCGTCAGTTTTTACGCTACGAACGACAGTCAACCCTACTAAATAAAATTCACGCACACATTTGCACGTGTACAAACGTCATTTGGATAAGTAGTAGTGAAAGGTAATTAGTTTGCGAGCGTTGTATGAAGTGTTCGAGGTGTGCTTCAATCGAGCCGTGCGGCTGTTATAATTTAGCCACGAGTGCCTTCTTAAAGCCATATCACACTAATATTATACAGGCGAAAGTTTGTGAGTGCGTGTGTGCTTGTTTGTTTGTTACTTCTTCACGCTCAAACGGCTGGATCAATTTTGATGGAATTTGGCACACAGATAGTTTATAGCCAGGATTAACACATAAGATACTTTTGATCCCGATATTCCCACGGGATCGAGACTTATGCGGGTGAAACCGCGGGGCACAGCTAGTATTTCCTATAAACCGATACCGACTATCATTTCTGGCATGGATTTGTTGCGCCCAATTTAGGTACTCATCATCAGCCTACAGCAGTCCACTGCTGGACATAGGCCTCTCCTATTGCACGCCATTCAACTCGATTTTCGTTAACTTAAATCTAGCTGCTACCAGCCATCCTGCGAAGATCGTCGCTCCACATAGCCGGAGGGCTAATTTACTGAAACTGAGTGTAAAAAAAAAATATTTATTTCTTTTTTTATTTATTTTAAAACACATACAACTATCATCGAGAAGCCCGTGGCTAAATAATAACAGCCGCACAGGTCGATCGATCAGGTTAAGCTACGCTTGCCGCGGTTGGTCTGTGGATGGGTGACCATCTTTACATACCGAGACCCTACGTGCCTCGGAAAGCACGTTAAGCCGTTGGTCCCGGCTGTCATTCTTAGATCTTTGACAGTCGTTACGGGTAGTCAGAAGCCCGAAAGTCTGACAATCAGTCTTACCCAAGGGTATCGTATTACCCAGTACCTGGGTTGTGGAGGTCAGATAGGCAGTCGCTCCATGTAAAATACTGGGATTCAGCTGCATCCGGTTAGACTGGAAGCCGACCCCAACATAGTTGGGAAAGGGCAGATGATGATACAACTATCATCACCGGCTTACCCTAGTACAATAGTGTAGTTACAGTTATAATAGCTTTCAGTCAGATTTACAATTATAATACAAAAAATGACCATTATAATAATAAATTTTAATAAAACGCAAGCGAAATAATATACAACGTGTAACGTTAAATGCGCAAAACCTCTTAAGGGGTCATTGTACTCATCATTATGAACAACTTTTACTATGGGACCAAACCGGAAATCGCGAAAAAAAATCAGCTGTTCCCTACATTTTGACGAGTTATGCGAACATAAATGTAGGGAACAGCTGATTTTCTTTTCGCGATTTCAGGTTTGGTCCCATAGTAAAAGTTGTTCATAATGATGAGTACAATGACCCCTTAAGAGGTTTTGCGCATTTAACGTTACACGTTGTATATAGCTACAACCATAGCTTTTGAACGCCAAATTTTATAATAACATAAGGTTTTCTTAAACAATTAATAATGATTTACATTTACGGCGCTTCACTATAGGGCCATTAACAGGGCGATATTAATTAATTAATTAAACGTTTATCTTCCTTAAAATATCCCTACTCTTTAAAAAAAAACGGTTTACGTTTTGTGCCAAAAATGTGCTGATAGTAATCAATTTGACATCACAGTATTACGTCCGGTTTCTTGATCCGTAGTCGGTGACAATATTTTCCTATGTGACAACACTAGCCATCAAGCCGACTCAAGAACTTCGTTCCAAAAAAGACAAAGACTTACCTTGGCTTGGCTCGGATGGACTTGGCTTGGCTTGGCTTGAACTGTAACCGCTGATGTCAAAACACAATATATAATTACTATGTAGATAATTAAAATGGGAAGGTCAATCTCAATTCCAATTAATATATGAAGACAATTAAAATCGTTTGCCAACGGATTCGATTTGCCATTTCATCTCATCGAGATAACTGGCACATTTTGTTTAGTTGAAAATTCCACGAGATTCCTTTTAAATAAACGCACCCACAACTTCCAATTTGGACTTTAAGACTCACAAATAGTGTGCATATTCTCATGGCCAATATAAAATAACCCAAAAATATTGTAATTCAAACTTTATGGCTAAGGGGGTTTGGTACCTAATGCATTGCACCCATTTGGACTAATTCCAACAGCTGAGAGCATTAATTAGGACTTTAAGCCGAATGGCTTTTTAAAAGCAATTAGTTTTGAGCTCTTAAAATTACGGTTAACGAGCATTCGATGTAGTTAAAAGGTTCAGTTGGTCTAGATTTTAAGAAATAGAAGTGAAAACCTAGATTTTAAATCTACAATTTTTATAAAATTACGTCACTGGAACGTAACCCCGAGTAGTTTAACCTACAAAAACAGATTATTATAAATTATAGTCGCTTTTAGTGTCTTTCTATGTGACAGAACTGTTCTTCTAAACTACGCAGCGGATTTTAATGCGGCTTTCACCATCATATAGAGAACTTATTCCGAAAGGTTTACGTTTACGACATAATGAAGAAATCTCGATGTTTTGTCAAGTCAAAAACCGTGGAAAGCAGGGACGGGTCGCTTGTCATAACGTAAGTTGTATGTTATTTTGTGTCTTGGCAACACAGTTGCTATTTTCTTGGATTGTTTCTTATTTCGTGCTATTGTATGAAATTAAGATAAAATATTTACAATAGTCTTATTCAATTCATATGAAATATTGACTATAACTTAGTAGGTCTGCCGTGCCATGAAAAAACACTAAAGACAGACGCCGTCAAATCACTTTAACTCCCATCCCGTCTCGTGGCGGAAATTATCGGAAAATGGAAAAATAATTTCATTGGAGAATTTTCCAATTTCCTGCTTTATTAGCAAAGGCTCGTTTTATTTTTCCAATTTTCTCATTTACCATTTGAATTGTCTCGGTTTATGAGTTGTACTCGATTTCATTTATTTGAATATTGGAAATGATTTTTCTTTTATCTAATTTAGGTTGTATTTCCTTTGATGCGACTTGTTGAATGGGAAGTTACTCGTAACTGGATTATTTGTTAATTTGATTATTTGTGAACATACAATGATGTTTAATTTTCGGTTCAAGTCGCTTCATGTAGTTTCCATTAACAAAAACAGACCCAGTTCCTTCATATAGGTACGTGCCAGTGTTCATTCACAAAAATATCCCAGTGAGCTAACCATTGACCGGCAAAATCAGCGTGGGACGCCCTCCCATAATGTTACCTCTGGCAATATATCTGCCTACAAAGGGCGTTTCCTACTACATTGACAGACAGAAATATCTGCCATCTAATCTCTTCACCTCCCTTGGTTGACTGGTAGAGAATGCCTAAGGCATTAAGTCCGCCTTTGTACCTTTTGTGCGAGAAGTTTAAATAAATAAATGAATAAACCTATTGTCCTCAACTGCATAGCCTTTTCCCAACTATATTGGGGTCAGCTTCCAGTCTAACCGGATGCAGCTGAATACCAGTATTTTACATGGAGCGACTGCCTATTTGACCTCCACAACCCAGTTAATGGGTAATACGATACACCTTGTTAAGACGTTTTCAGACTTTCGGGCTACTGACGACCCGTAACGACTGTCAAAGATCTACGAATGACAGCCGGGACCAACGGCTTAACGTGCTTTCCGGGGCACGGAGGGGTCTTGGCATATGAAGATAGTCCACGGATCCACGGACAAACCACGGCAAGCGTAGCTTAACCTGATCGATCGACCCATGCGGTTGTTATTACTTAACCACAAGCTCCTCTATTATTTATTATAAATACACCTATTCTCCCTTTAAATAACTTCGACGTTAATGGGAAACTACAGAATTTTGATTGAAATACAGAACACTTTGTTAATGGTCTGGTCATGTCTGGATGAGACTCGCACAGACCAGAGACGCAAGGCACGTTAGGTAGGGAGGAGGCTTAGCCCTTTGCAACCGGGAGTAAAAATTTCACATAGATCAGTAAAAACATATTAATCCCGTTGGAAAGACTAGTCTGACCGTCAATCTGACCGCTGGGAAAAACCCCAATATTGCCACAACTTTTTTAACCAAACATCAAATCACAGAGCTGACAAAACTGTAAATAAAATATCGTGTAAGTCTTAAACATCATTGATCGTTACATCTGTCGCGTCTGATCGCTTTGACAGCAATCAGACAGTCTGGCCGTCTCGTTACGATCAAAAAAGCCCTTATCTTGAACGATCACAGACAAACTAATGAGTTAGTCTGTGAGTTGCAGAACCTCTTTACAGTTGTATAGTTAAAGTAGGTACTCAGTCTCCAAATGTTTGTGAAAGTTTATTGAACTTTAACACTTCGTATGTGGATCCACGCGAGACACAATGGGTTTTTAATTGTTTTTGTATTTACGGCACTCAATCGTTTAACGATATCAGCCGGTCGATTGTGTAAAAATCTCACCGTGAAATCATAAGTGAAGTGAACACTTAATAGTGTTAATCCCTAGCGAATGACAGCTCACTCCGCGCTCACTTCACCCAAGCTTTCACGGTGAGATGGTTACAGAATCTCACGGCAGTAGGCCAATTTCCGTAATTAATAAAGTTCAAAATATAGTGGTTTTAGGAGACAGGAGCCTTGAAAGTCAGCCACGCTCAGGACGACCCCCCGCAGTGAATGATGACGATTTACGCCGCGAACTGCAGTCGAATCCGGATGCTACCACTCGTGAATTAGCAGAAGTACTTAACTGCAGTCACGTCGCCGTGGAATACCATCTGCATGAGCTTGGGTATCGAAAAGTTTTGGCTCGGTGGGTACCGCACATCCTTACAGACCCCAGTCGTGCAGTCCGTGCCGCTATCTGTCAATCACTTTACTGCGACCCCGACGTAAAGAATTTTGTCTGATCTGGTTACTGGAGATGAATCGTGGATTCATTACGAGAACGAGACACGTATACCTTTTTAGCTGCCTCGAGAAGAAACGCCACCAACTCAACCGAAGCTGAGTCAAAAGAACCTCTTAAAAGTTCTGTTTTGCTATTTCTGGGACGCGCAAGGCATACTGTTTTATGAACTACACAATGCAACTATAAACGCTGACAAAAATTCAACCGAAAATATCTGCTGCTTTCAAGAAAAAACGACGAAGACTAGTCAATGTAGTTTTACTACACGATAACGCTCGACCTCACGTCGCATCTGTCGTTCGCCAACAGTGAGAGAACTTGGGCTGGGAGATGATACCCCACCCAACTTATTCCCGAGACCTCGGCCCATCAGACTATCTTTTGTTTAAAGCCCTGAAACAACATTTACGGGGTAAACAATTTAATGATTTCTCTGATGTAGAGGCGGAGTTGAACAACTTTTTCGAGGCACAGCCGCCGCAACTTTGCCGAATCATTGGCAAAAAGTCTTAGTTGCTAATGGTGATTACATCATTGACTAAGCGTTTTGTACTGTAGTAATAAAAAAAAACATAAAACGTAAGCCAAGTGTCTCATTACTTTTGTGCCAACCATATATTTCAGTATTGTTATATTTTTCGGTATTTCACTTCACAACATGTTGAGCTACACTATTTCGTTATTTTTCTCCACATAACGCACTCGGAAACACATGACAAATAACAACATCCTCCAAACAATAACATTTACAGTGCCCTCTGAACTGGAAATACACCTTTCAAATTGTACGCTCAACATATTTTTCCGTTATTCGGAACTCGAATAAACAATTCAGAAACAATAACAAAAATAAAACGGACACAATAAATGGGAGAATAAATACTAAGCTGTATCAATGTAATTTGAAAATAAATACAATTAGTAAACGATTCGATAGGAATGTTGGGTAGACAGATACCATATAATCAGTCTGGAATGGTTGACAGGTCTCCTCTCTGTGATTAGTGAGTGGGCCGTAATCCACCATGTAGGCCAATGCGAATTGGTAGATGCCACATGACTTCGAACTTTTGGTTCTAGGACATGCCGGTTTCCTCACGATTTTTTCCTTTACCTTTTTTGAGAGCAGGATATATGAAACTTATTATCCTGATATTTCCACTGGATGGAGACGTATACGGGTGAAACCGCAGGTGCTGCTTGTATTCAATAAATATAACCAAACCTTAAAGAACAACCTAAAATGCGTCCTTAAAATTAATAAGACACATCCAAAGACACCCTACAACTTGCTAAAAACTTTTCTTATTTTTCTGATCTTTCCGCACTATGCCTTTATATAAATGTGACGAAACCGTTGATATAACTTTATTATTAGGTATTAGAACCCTCCAAAGTTAAAATATATGCGCAAAAAAAGTTTTTCTCTTTCATATCGGATCAAGTGTCCTCAAAGGACATTGCTCTGCGCCCATACATTGTTCGCCCTGGAAACAAGAGCGTTGGAAAATTATGTGTTGTATTGTCGATCATTAGTAAACTCCTATGAGATCTTATTTTTATAGCGGACTACCTGCAAAATAGATATATTTTTTAAAAAAATATCAGATTTTGAGGTTATAATCGAAGCATAAGGTATAGCTTTCCGTAGCTCCGAGTGATTTTTAAGTGACTGAAAAACAATATCATAATACATTTAGCTACTTTTAGTAACTACCTAGATAATTAGGTACCTATGCAATTTTTTTCTAAAGCCTAATTCCTAATCTTTTTCGGCACGACATGACGTTTGGCAAAGATGGCGGTGATTAATGTTACTCGCGTAAAATACTTTATAATGTTCATTTTGGCATGCAGCTAGTCCGTGTTACAAAATTATTTGCAACTAATATAATAAAATAGGTAATTAATTATCGTGTATGTCCGATACTTGTGTTGCAAAGGATGATTCTGGACAATGTCTTTTTCTACAGTCCCGTCCGAATGGTACACAACACTGAAGAGCTAAACAGAGGTTTACCAATAGAGTATTTACTCATAGCTAGTTAAATTTACGACCCACGAATAAGGGCGAGCCTATTCGAATAGAATAGAATACTCTTCATTATGTAGGTACACTATACGAGTATAAATTACAGACATAAATATATCAATTTTACAAAGGGTGACTCAACGGGCGGTCTTATCGCTAAAAGCGATATTTTAAAGATAACCTATGGATGAATTGAAAAGGGAAGGAGAGACAAATACTGTAGGTAGTCTGTGGTATACCATTTACACGACACAATTATTAAAAAAAAAAAAAAAAAAAGTTGCCCCACACTAGGATTATTATTTCTCCTGTATTGTGGGTGCGTTTACAAACATTTAAACTCACATACACAAACAGCCAGACCCGGAACAACTACTTGTAGGTCATAAAAATATTTTTTCCGTGCGGGAATAGAACCCGCGACACGCAGCGCAGCAGTCAATCGCTTAAAGAGTAAAGAAAATATAATGATGCTGTTTAAGGAGAGAAGAAGTGCTTTTTTATCATAATTTTAAAAGTGGATAAAGATTGAGCACGAATATTGCCATCAACCAGCCACAAATCCATACTCCGGGCTACTGAAATTCCTGATGAAAAAACCTAATAACACTTTGTCCGACCTAGGAATCGAACTCTGGACCGCATGTTCAGTAGCATCGCATCCAATCACGAGGCAGAAATGATTCGTTGGTACTATTTTAGCATAGTAGGAGTAGAGCATTCGATACACCGCATTCGGAAACGGTAATAATTCCACTTTGAATTCAGTGCGCTCGACACGCCATGATTGCAGTGCTGTCATTTGCATACCACTTCATTTCATTGAGTTGCAATGTATTATAGATACTTATATACACTGAATATTGTGAAAATATGACTTTTTTGCTGTCAGATAAAGATGAGAAGAAAACTATGATTAAAGGTCTTGGAAGAATAAAAAACTAACTTCTTGTGAAGTTCGTAAATTCAAGCGAAAAAATAAGTTTGATCGATATTGGAGCCGATTTTGTTGTTCACAAACTAAACTAAATTTAAGTTCAGTGCATCTTTTTATTTCTATTTCGTTAAGAAAAGGACAGAGGATAAATTTTAGTTAAGTCCTTTCAAATTAATCAGCGCCAGACGTAAATTAACGTAATTTTACTAGGCAAGTTTTTAATTCACGTCTAAACATGTATGGAGTAGTTGTAGGTCGTGGGTTCGAACCCAGGCAGGCGCCTTCATTTATGTAAATTATTTCATTAACACTGCCCTCAAAACGGAAAAAGAAAAACATCATTAGGAAACCGGCATGTCCTAGAACCAAAAACAAAATTCGAGGACATGTGACATCTACCAAAACGCACTGGGTCCGTGATGAAGAATATAGCCCACTCTCACTCGAAAAGGCCTGTGTCCCAGCAGTGGAAACATTCTAGACTGAGTATTCACGTTATAGCAGAAAAAAACACTCGCTTTTCTGACATTTCCACAACACAAACAAAGTGAGATAACCAAATATAATCCCGACACAGTACAGTGCACACATAAAATAACTCTAAAACATTTAAACAAATTACATTGTAAATTAAACAAGCAAAACGCTCTACTTGAGGCAGTCTACATAATTAATTCCTACTGTTTTGTAGAGGCACAGGGATTTTGGGCAAACAACTCCCCTTATCTCTACGTACGATCACCGCACACTTGCACTAGGAAAATCACCCTTATTGCTACAACATAAAGGCGCTGTCAATGTCAAATTGTAACATTAATGGGCGACTCACTGTACGTATGAGTAGACTTGAGTTGCCACCAATTATTCTACAGGCTTTGAGGCATACAATTAATGTTATTTGGTATATCAGGGCGGTGTTGTGATGTAAGACAGTTTCATTCTATTGGATTTGATATAAGAAGAGATGAGGGGATGTTTACAAAACATTTGTAATCGACTTCAAAAAAAATAGGTAAAAAAACTTTTTAAGTTAAACGGTTTTATGTTAAACATACATTGCAATGTTTAAGATAAATGTACTAAAAACCAAAAAATAATAAAATAGATACAGTCGTGGGAATTATAAACATATGCATAGACTAGACTAAAATAAAACCGTGGGGCACGTCAATTGTCTACAATCGTTGATTAAAATGTTTGTTTTGTAATGTTACACTATAATTAGGCAGTTGTTCAACCGACAACGATGGACGTGTGATAAGTAGGGCTAGAATGTGGAAACAAGCTAGCAAGCTCGATTATAAGCGAGTTTTAGGGTTTCATAGTGGTGAGCGAGTAGTACTTTTATCATATGTTTTGTCGATTAAAGACAAACTACGAGCAGTGAAACGATACCTCGCCAGCCAGCAGTGTGAATGTCCAACGATAAACTAGTTGAAACATCTCTTTTATTTACATGGAGTGTATAACTATTGGAATTTCCATGAGCAAGAAAATAGTAAGTAATTTCCTCACCGTCTGCGGGCCAACTGCCTATTTTAACGACGAATTAAACGATTCTTCTATCGCACATTAAGTCGATAATTTGTAGACAATTGACGTGCCCCACGGTTTTATTTTAGTCTAGTCTATGCATATGTTTATAATTCCCACGACTGTATCTATTTTATTATTTTTTGGTTTTTAGTACATTTATCTTAAACATTGCAATGTATGTTTAACATAAAACCGTTTAACTTAAAAAGTTTTTTTACCTATTTTTATTTTCTAGTTTTTAGTTTTTATTTCCAAAGGGGCAAGGCTATGTACAACAAGATCCGCCTGAGTCTTGAGGGGAAAACGCTAACGACATATCATTTTTATCCACCCTAATGCCATACAGTTCTCGGCGCGTTTTAACCTTTCACCTTAACTTGGGTGGTGTACCGCTAACGACGTATCATTTTTAGCCACCCTAACGCCACACAGTCCTCAACACGATACAAAATCTTGACTTGGGTGGTGGATTCAGGCTGGATTAATCAGATACCTAAATTACAGATTCAATTTCTAAATTTAAATCTTATTATTATACGCCATTGTTGGCTGCGCCCATCTTAAATATTGAGGTTGTATAGTGCACTGTATTCTTCTTGTCAAGCCCTTTTATTTGATACCCATATTGGTGGGATTGATAAAAAATTGTTATCAGCCATTTGGTAGCGGCGGCCATCTTAGATTTCAATTTTGCATAGTAAATTGTATTCTACTTGTTGAGACCTTTCATTTGATACCCATATTGATGGGATTGATAAAACCTACGTTATCCGCCATTTTGTAGCGGCCGCCATCTTGGATTTAAATTTTTTATAGTATATTGTATTCTGCTTGTTGAGCCCTTTCATTTGATACCCATATTGATGGGATTAATTAAAAATTGTTATCAGCCATTTGGTATCGGCAGCCATCTTAGATTTCAATTTTGCATAGTAAATTGTATTCTACTTGTTGAGACCTTTCATTTGATACCCATATTGATGGGATTGATAAAACCTACGTTATCCGCCATTTTGTAGCGGCCGCCATCTTGGATTTCAATTTTTATAGTATATTGTATTCTGCTTGTTGAGCCCTTTCATTTGATACCCATATTGATGGGATTAATAAAAAATTGTTATCAGCCATTTGGTAGCAGCGGCCATCTTAGATTTCAATTTTGCATAGTAAATTGTATTCTACTTGTTGAGACCTTTCATTTGATACCCATATTGATGGGATTGATAAAACCTACGTTATCCGCCATTTTGTAGCGGCCGCCATCTTGGATTTCAATTTTTTTATAGTATATTGTATTCTGCTTGTTGAGCCCTTTCATTTGATACCCATATTGATGGGATTAATAAAACATAAATTATCCGCCATTTTGTAGCGGCGACCATCTTGAATTTATAATGATAATGAATAAACATAATTGTATTGTCACCAAAATCCAAAGTGTATACAAAATTTCAGATTAATCGGTTGACAGGAAGAGGGTGAAATTTGAATTACTAAATATCACCCAAGAATAATAAATAAATAAAACAAACGGGGTGAGCTAAATAAAACCGTTTAAAAAACCGTTTAATAAAACCGTTTAATAAAAAGGAGGAGGTTCTATGTTCATGTATTTGAATTTTATTTATTTATTTTATTACTATCTGCACCCCGCGGTTACACCCGCATAAGTCTCGATCCTGTAAGAATATCTAGATATTCTATGTGTTAATCCTGGTTATAAACTATCTGTGTGCCAAATTTCATCAAAATTGGTCCAGCCGTTTGAGCGTGAAGAATTAACAAACACAGACACGCTCAAAAACTTTCGCCTTTATAATACGAGTATTACTGTAATTTATGTACATACAGTAAAAATAATTCAGATACGACGTATTAGTATTGAGCACAGAGGTACTGCCTATTTCTTAAGAAATTTCTTCCAGAAGCTGCGAAAGGATAATTTTGTGTATATTTATCAATATTTTCATCAATATTGTGGACTGATTTTAAAATATTATATTTTATTCGTAGAGGAAGCCCGCGCGTTTATTAACCCATATGAATTTTATTATAATAATATAATAATATAATATAATATTCGACAACTTTCACACAACGCCATCTAGTCCCAAACTAAGCAGAGCTTGTGCTATGAGTACTAGACAGCTGATAAACATACATATATATTTCTAAATACATACATATTATAGATAAATTACACACAGACAAAGAACAAATGATCGTGCTCATCACACAAACATTTGTCCTAGGTGGGAATCGAACCCACGACCTTGAGCATAGCAGTCAGGGCCACTGACTACTAGACCAACAGGCATTATGTTTGTTTTAGTAATTTTTGAGTTCTATTGTTAGCAATCTTTAGGAGATTTCGCGACATCGGAGCGGATAGTTAGAACCTTAATAAACAACTTAATAAACAACTTAATAACAACAATAGTAGTTTATTAAGCCTTTTCAAGAACATACGAAAGTTAAAAAAAATTACCGCTTCTGCAGCCAGAATTAAAGAAATTTCTTTTCTTTTTAAACTACACTAATTCATAAACTAAATCTATGATATTATTTTATAAACTTAAACTCCATACTACCGGAAAAATGCTAAGAATTTCCACCCAAAACTATACGAAAGTTGGTAGAGCCATTTGAAAGTTCTCCAGTGTGTCAACAACCTTTTTGTCTGCCATTTGGCCCCGACAAAGAGGCGATATCTTTTAAGAACAGACTCCATATAAAATTTTATTTGAAACCCGAGGTCGTTGAGTACACGCGTCATTCTATAGTCTATGGACCAGACGACAGTTCACTGTTTTTAAAAATAGAATAGGGATGGGAGAATGGAACAAAAGGTACCTACTTGGTAAGGTTATAATCTCAGATATATAGATATCTCTATACCAGTAGCAGTGTTCATAATAACACTAATATTATAAAGGCGTCTGTGAGTGTGTGTGTTTGTATGTTTGTTACTTCTTCACGCTCAAACGGCTGAACGGATTTGGATGAAATTTGGTACACCGATAGTTTATAACCGGGATTAACACATAGAATACTTTTTATCGCAATATTTCTACGGGATCGACACTTATGCGGGTGAAACCGCGGGGCGCAACTAGTCTCAGATAATTTACATTCCATCGCCATATAATCAGTTATTTACTTTAATCAAATGTATTGTAAGTTGATTTTTGATTGACCAATTGTAATAAAAAGGTCGTAATAAGTTTCTGGTTGCAATGGAATTTGAACTTTGCAGAGTACGACATTCAGTTGGTTGTTCCATAACTTGAACATGATCTCAAATTCTTAATATAGGTTGTTTTTTGTTAAATAAATACGTTTTTTTCATAAATATTCCTGGCTCTTGCTCTATTGTATTGTATCATTAAGTTAAATTACGGTTTTGTAAGGTTTTGTTTATGAATGTACGCGTGACTGTAACATAACAGAATATTATGATAAAATACATCAATATTTTCTTTACTTTAATGTAAACTCTGGGTTGACCAATAAAAAAATATTTTAATCAAAACTCAAAAAAATATCCCTCATGCCTCTCATACTGGATACAATTAACGGTACGTAATTTTTATATCTTCTGAGAGTCAAACTTCTGCGGGCAGATCAAGCATTTCCAACTTTGGAATCACACGATATCGGCAAGTTTGCAACGTAAAAACAATACTGTAAATTCACAGGGTGACGTGTTATACAACGTATTCCTCCCAGGAAGTGATAGTTTGACCCTTTGCAACATTTAATCATCCCGTATAGCCTAGGCGAAAATCCAAGGGATTCGAGAAAACCAATTTTTTTTTCTGAAAATTTCCCGAAATCCCTCATTGAATATCATTTTTGTCCAAACTCTGAAATGAAATGGCAATCAATGCTATTTTATCCGGTAGTGAATACGCTAGCAAAGCCTTTAACGTAACAAAGTACTCTTAAACATCAATCTGTTAAAAGATATAAGAAATAAAGTGACAAATTTCAGAATTATCTACGTACATGAACTGGGACACCATTTATCTCAAAATTTACTAAAACACATACAAATACGAGAGACGCGTACAAATTACAGAGAAAACATCTCGCGTTCAATATAACCGCGGTAAATATGAACTTACTAACTAACAGTGGCCTCCTAACTAAAACCGCGAGCCTCCCAACTTGGTGCGGACCTAACGAGATCTAGGTAACATACGAGTATAGGTACCTAATTCCCGGCTAGTATTTGTGATGTGGTCGTGCTAGTATTGTGGTCAAGTTGTTGTTGTTGTGGCTTTCTGCATGTCAAACCTTGGGATTATGGCTGGCTAATACCTGTGCTGGGACTAACATTTCGTTTCATTATAGTTTACAAGTAAATTACTTACAATTTTTATTATGTAAACCATATAAATTACAGAAAATTTAAACTAGGTACTAAATTAAAAAAAGTAACCAACTAACTATATTATAAATAAATACAAAAACAAAAGGATGTAGGCGTCGATGTACTCGTCCGCATCGCTGTCATCCGGAAACGTGCCCAGAAGACTGGCAGCATTGCGGTACAGACAATAACACTGAACCACTTTCTCCCAGGGACCAATATCGTAATCGCGAAAAAAATATCAGCCGGTCGATTCTGGAAAAATCTCACCGTGATAACTAAGGTGAAGTGAGCTTAGAGTGAGCTGTGAGTCATGCTGATGCTAGAGATTGACACTATTGACGACTCACTCCACGCTCACGGGGTCTACCTTTTATAGCAGAACTTTTTACGTCATAATATTGTTTTGCATAACAACGGATAGCATAAACTTCATTTCGCAGAAAATCATTTCGCATACACTCAGTTGTCATACATTCAAAACTCATAATTTTGTTAGTCAGAATCATCTTTAGGCATAATGTTTATATCCATAATAATTAAAAAGCAGAACCATCATATCGCAGAAAATTCACAGTCAGAATCGTCTTTTGGCATACATTTTATATCGATAGTCATTCTATACTATTTCAAATCAACTCATCAAAGAAATGAAATACTCAATCATAGAAATTGATAAACTAGGTACAGGTGCCCCAATACCAGCAAAAAGAAAAAAAGTTTTGGATAAGAAATGTCGCATAGAAATTATATTAAATAATCAGTCGGATTACACTGAAACTGGATTTTTGAAGGCAATTGGAGCTAATTTAAGATTAGTTTGACCTAAATTGTCTATATATTTTGTTTTATTTATTATTTAATTATCAATATTCAATAAAACAGTTGATTCTGCATGTATTTACTCAATAAAACAGTTGATTGTGAAAATAAGTTGTTTTTAGTTCCTTGTAAGAAGCATTCCAACATGCAAACAAGAATACACCATGATATTACTACTAATATCAAAACGCTAACCTAAATGCTAATTACAAAAATATTGTCGGCTTGGATGCATGTAGCATGCAAACAGGCATACAACATGCAAGCAGGCATGCAACATGCAGCATGCATGCAGCATGCATGTAGCATGCAAGCAGGCATGCAACATGCAGCATGCAACCAGGCATGCAACATGCAGCAGGCATGCAACATGCAGCAAGCATTGTTTCTGTCACGGCTCCGGCGCTGCGGGGTTTGGGCGGCGCCACGCGAGCTTATCGTCACAGATGGTTTTAACGCTCACCTTCAAACCACCTGCTCCTCAGCTCGCGGGCCGCCCTACCCCTCCGCGCCTACGCGGGTTTAAATTACACTCTAGGGGTAGGGCAGACAAGACTGCGTAAAGTCGGTTTCGCAGCGATTCGTTTCTGTCACAAAATTTTGCAGCACAACGTATTGACTTTTTATGACACAAATTTAATTTAATATTGAAAATGCTACCAATACATGCTATATTTAGAACATTCTATGTCACTTTTGCAGACCATTCGATTTTAAATACATTGCACGTAGGTTATCTAACCATTCGACAGCATAAATTTACTTTATTTAAATTATCAGTTTTATTCCATATATTATAAGTTTTTGATGTTTTGAACACTAATTTTTACAAGAAGATACATCTATTTTAATTTTTGATGTTCAAATATGCACCCATACCAAATAATCGTATCTCTAAATAAATGTTATGCTAAACAAAATTATGCATAATATTAATTATGGCAAAGGTAATTATGCGAAACAAAATTCTGCCAAGATAAAAGTATGCCATTGTAAATTCGGACACGTAAATATTCTGCCAAACAAAAGTTATGCTAAATAATTTTTATGCCTTAAAAATATTCGATTAAATAAGATTATGCCATGTGAGATACGCCAAATAAAAATCGGAGTATCATGATTCTGCCAAATAGAAGGAACCCCACGCTCACGTCACCCAAGTTTTCACGGTGAGATGGTTACAGAATCGTACAGCAGATGTGCCATTTACAAGTACTTGGGTCAATTAGGTATTGAAGTTTGGTATACCACGCGTTACTGATATAGGTACGCTGTATATAAATGAGCTCCGAGTAATCCCCTTAACACAATAAGCTTACGATATTATTATAATAGCGTTCATTCATTTACGGTGCTACTGCCAACGGTAATCCCTTAGCGAATAAATAAATGATATAAGTTAACGTGACACTCATCAATTTTCATTCTACCTGCCTAATAGGAAGGTACTATAGGGTGAGGTGGCTGTTTTGGGATGACATAATCCGTCCATTCATCCACATATCCATATGTTGACTATATATTTGACGGCACGGTTGGCGCAGTGGTTAAGCGATTGACTGCTGCGCTGCGTGTCGCGGGTTCGATTCCCGCACGGAACAAATATGTGTATGACCTACAATTAGTTGTTCCGGGTCTGGCTGTTTGTGTATGTGAGTTTAAATGTTTGTAAACGCACCCACAATACACGAGAAATTCCTAGTGTGGGGCAACGTTTTATAAAAAAAAAGTATCAAATTAAATTACATAGCTAAATTCCGCAAATGTGATGGGTATCACGTTATTCCCCTTTACCGGCTGTCATTCGTAGATCTTTGACAGTTGCTACAGATAGCCAGAAGCCCAAAAGTCTGACAGCCAATAAGGCGTGACAAAGGATATCGTTTTACCCAGTAAGTAATTGGTTTGTGGAGGTTAGATAAGCAGTCGCTCCGTATAAAATACTGGTATTCAGCTGCATCCGGTTACACTCGACTCCAAAATATTTGGGAAATGCCTAGCTAGACTGATTGTGATATATTATATGTAGATCTAATCCTCCGTGCCTCGGAAAGGACGTTAAAGCCGTTGGTCCCGGCTGTCATTCGTAGATCTTCGTCGACAGTCGTTACGGGTAGTCAGAAGCTCGAAAATCTGACAACCTGTCTCACCTAGGGGTATCGTATTACCCAGTAAGTGGGTTGTGGAAATCAGATAGGCAGTCGCTTCATGTAAAATACTGGTATTCAGCTGCATCCGGTTAGACTGGAATCGACCCCAACATAGTTGGGAAAAGGCTAGGCAGATGATGATATCTAGATCTAATGAGCATATTTTATTAATGTTACCCTAAAGTTCAGGATAACACCCTCGGTTATATTATTATCACAGCTATTTTAAAAACCACCTTTACTTAAATATTTTAATCTTATAAACTTCGGTAAAAGTTAAAATACCGCGCTCCTGGTACACTGCAGTACCCATTAGAGATAAGAGTGAAGTGTATGATAGCCTTTTGATGGCTCAAGGCATAAAACATAACGTTTTTAGATTCTACGTGTATCGTAAATAAAAGTTATGATATGTTGTATTTCATACTCAACTTATGGTAATTTAACATAAGCGCGAAAATATTAGGTAGGTATGTAGAATAAAACTTGAGCTGGAATTTTTTGGGTTTTTGAAATTAGGAACCATCAGCATATCGATTCTGTAAAAATATTGAAAACTTACATGGTGCGAGCTGTCAGTGTCATCCCACTGTTGCTAGGGATTGACTAAGCAAACATTTACAATCATAATCGAGATTTTAATTACATTTTTTATGCTAATTCTATTGATAATTTTATATAATTTAAAACTAGCATTATAGTTTTCAAAACATTACCATTTTGTGGGGTCTTAAAATAAAATAGCAAAACAGAAACTTCGGTTCAGTTCAGTCAGAATATCAATTTTCTTATTTTTTTTTTTTTCCTAGATTGAGAAGTTGGCTTGTTTAGCGCTACCTTGTATAGCCTAGACCCTAGCGAGTCACCTAGCGAGAAGCGAAGTAAATCAAACGCTCTAGAATATTCGCAACCGAACGCACTGCGCGCTTGGCACATTCATTACGCCATGGGACCATCATTTGTATTATGACGGAATACGTCCTGCACTAAAAATATCCGTAAAGTTCTTTATACTGTCTAAATTTTATGCAAATGAAGATACAGTACTTTTATTTTTATTTCAACCTATAGGCACTTCAGCCGGTCGATTCTGTAAAAATCTCACCGTGAAATCATAAGTGAAGTGAGCTTGAAGTGAGCAGTGTCAACAGTGTTAATCCCTAATGACAGCTCACTCCACGCTCACTACACCCAAGTTTTCACGGTGAGATGGTTACAGAATCGCACGGCAGGTTTGGCAATAAGTCAGAGCATAAAAAAATACACTCTTTTATTAAGCAAAATTACCTACTGAAACGACAACCCCACCAAGAAATCTATTTTCAGATCTATAAGGCATCATCCCATTTTTTCCTCACGCCTTCCACTTTGGCCTCTAATCCTATTTCAGTATAAGGGTGTAGAATAACAAAAATATCCTTCGCATAATATGATAAGCCAGCTACTATATCATATGATATCTGCCCTTAACGCGAGACTCAAAAGCACCGACTATTTGTTTCGCCAAGCCTGAAGAATGACGTCGTGATATTAGTAAAGACGAATTACATTCACTTGGCGACGAAAGTTCTGTGCTATTTGGCAACGTGTTGTCTTGAAATTATAAATTCTGTTACGGCGGCAGACCCCGTAGAAGATGGCGGGGCTAGCTGGAGAAAACAAACGACCAGTAGTCCACTTTAGCTCTCAATCGAATGAGCTGGAAATCATGGGGAAAAGTCTTTGCCCAGCAGTGGGATAATATAGACTAACGGTAACCGGTAACCAACATGAAGATCAATTTACACATGGATTTCTGTCGAAGTTTAAGCTACGCTTGCCTACGTTTGTCCGTGAATGGGTGACCGTCTTTACATACCAAGAACCCTACGTGGCTTGGAAAGCACGTTAAGCAGTTGGTCCCGGCTGTTATTCGCTGATCTTATATAGCCGTTACGAGTAGTTCGGAGCCCGAAAGTCTGACAACCAGTCTTACCAAAGAGTATCGTATTACCCAGTAACTGGGTTGTGGAGGTTAGATAGGCAGTCGCTCCATGTAAAATACTGGTATTCAGCTGCATCCGGTTAGACTAGAAGCCGACCCCAACATAGTTGGGAAAAGGCTAGGCATATGATGATGGCCTTCAGATGTATAATATAAGGAGCAGGTGGCGTTCTGTAGGTTCTGCCTACCCCCATGGGTAATTGCGCGAGTTTATGAAAAACTATCTTTACACTAAGCAAACAAGAGAAGCAGCTATCGTAGTTAAAATCAAATTCCCTCAATATCTTCAAATTCATAATTCGGTTTTCTTCGTAAAATGAATTTCCATACTTACTTAAGCTCCCAGTGACATCCTCTGTCTCTTTCACACTACATCATACCTAACGAGTGACAAAGATGTAACGATATCTAGTGACTAGGCAGTATAAAGTTGTCAAGTCATAGGGCTAATTAGTTGGTTTGATAACGTAATAAGAAGCGTTAATGTTAGGGCACGTACACATAAGTACAGCATGCTTTTTGGCTTGAATATTTTACAAGGACGATGATAATAACGACTGCGTTGGTCCAGTGGTCGCAAGCGCTAATGATGAGCATGAGATCCTGGGTTCAATTCCCGGGTCGGGTAAAGTGTTATTGGGTATTTCCCAGGTATTATTGGAAGTCATTTATCTGAAATTTCTCAGTAGCAGCCCGGAGTTTGGGTGTAAAAATAAAAATAAAAAAAATATTTATGAGATGTAAGAGAGTTGGATAAAAAGCTCATAATACGTAAAGCACCTTTGGATATCTTTAAAAAAAAAAAAATCTTATATTTCAGACAGAGTCCATTGATTGGTTAGTTGGTTACTCGTAGTATAGGTACAAAAAAAAACTTAGAAACTAGTGTTAGTACTTATAGCTACCGGAAAAAAAAAGTAGTAAAGTATACCTAAGTCACAGTGGCATGTAGGCATATCCAATGTCCCAGTACGGGACTATCCCACCTGTCCGCTATGGTTTTCAGGATGCTGTTGGGGCTGGCGCGTACCCGGCGCATGATGGAGGCGCATCGCTTGCGCATTATTGCGTGAAAACCATCAATTTCCACCTCAGCGAACATGCTGGAAGCACTACAGTAGCGCGGCAACCCCATCAACATCCTGAACGCATTATTATATTGGACGCGCAGAGCGCTGTATGCCTTCTGGTTATAGTTGACCCACACACTGCATGTATAAAACGACTGACAATACGCACCCTACGTATAGGTGCACCTTATTTTCCCTACTATCTAGTTCACTGTCATAGAAGTGCGTCGGAGGGGGGACGCAGAGATCTTGTTGCTGTAATTTTGTGAACAAAACTTTTTACTATAGTTAGTCATGTTGTGCGATTACGTTTTGGGTGATAATCAGAGGCAGTTCCCGTAATTATAAGAACCTTCACAGTCTGATGTCAGTCTCAATCTGTCAAAAATACCTGCACGAGTAATAGACATACATTTTTTACCAGTTTTTGACATTTTTTTGTCACCAACATGAGACAGCGACTACATTTTAAACGTTTTTTAACATGCAAATTGGCTTTCTGCAGTGCTATTCTGTAAAAATCTCACCGTGAGAACTTAGGTGAAGTGAGCGGAAAGTGAGCTCTGTCATTCCCTAATGGTAGGGATTGACACTATTAAGTGCTCACTTCACTTATGATTTCACAGTGAAATTTTTACACAATCGACCGACTGATGTAAGAGTACATTACTGGAATCTATTAAGGCTCCATAACAAAATAATAAGCAATAACTACCAACACTTACACATATGCTGTGGATAACGGTGTGAGTTTCACATTTATATAATATCTTTGTTTATATTATTTGCGCAGATATAATGTGTTACTGTTTGTTTGTCCCAAATAAATAAATAAATAAATAAACACTTCAATGTTTAAACAGCCTATTTGTAAGATAAAACTCTGTAGAATATTGCAAAGTTCATAATTATATAATTAAGACGCTTTTCGTTAGAAAACTTTTCATGTTTCAAGTTTTTTTTTTTCTGTTAAAGAGAGTCGTTAAGACGCTTAATTACGAGCATCAACTGGAGTTTATTAAAGTTATTCCAAAAACTCAACAATATTTTCCACCGACTTAGGTACTTATAATAATAATAATCATTTTATTATCAGGCAATTAAGGCCCATAGATAAAATACACAAGATAATCTTATACAGTAATAAACCAATACACATTAAAAGCCGTCAGCGTCGTGTTTCGCTGCGTGGTGACGCGGAACCGTCCTCGGAATCGCTGATATACGACACCTTTCTGCCAAAAGTCCGCTTTCAGGCAGGTCTGTAGACGCTGGTTTGGAACTCGTACCTCGAATGACTTAAAGTTGATGTTGTGGCGCGATTCCAACCTTTTGACCCTCAGAGTCCAGTTGGCCTTCATCTTCAAATACTGGACGACTTCCTCAGTTGTCGTGGAGTGATGCAGACGCGAAAGGTACAACTGCGTCGTGGCATAGCAGGGCGCAGCAGCATGTTGGGTCCACTTGATGCGTTGCCACACAGATTATGAGAGCAGTGCTTGTGGTTCTTCCTTTCTACTTTCGTGAAACCCTCCTCATCAACTTGGCTGCCTCTTGGCAAAGAGCTACGGACCGCAGTCCGGCCAGGTTGAGCGCCCTTCATCAGCCTCGACAATCGTTGTCGATATCGACAGCCTCGTTATCGTTAGTGGTTGTATGCGCTACTGTTCCGATCTAAGTCTATGAGTTGAAAAAACTAATTTCTTACTTAACTGACTATTAATAAACCAAGGCACGCGAAAAGGCTGATTCTACATGGTTTTATATCAGATCCCTTTTTCCAACGAACGTGTATTAGAATACTCCTTCCAATCATTGTAACCCTTATTTTTTATATTTAGGCAAAACTTCTGAATAATCTATCAATATATTAGTTTCCTAGCTGTTTCTTCTATATCGATAGCGATGAGGTTTCCTTGGCAACCAGTATGCTGTACTTATTTTATCTTATGATATTTTTACCGCGGAAAAATATCGTAAGTAGATCTGAAAGGTTGAACGCATTACGTGTTAGTGAGATAGATTGCCAATACGTCTTGTTTGTATCAAAAAGATAAAAATAATAGTCAGCCAGAATATTACAAAGAAGAATATAAATAGTCTACTTTCCCTTTGAAATATTTTGGAGCGGGCGAAGAAAACAATTTTAACATATAGAGGTATGAGGAACAGAGTGTAAAGTTCACTCATCCTCCATAGAAAAGAGAGGATCCTCCGACCAGACGGGTGTCGTGTCTGGCGGGCAACTGCCTGATGATTCATGTCGGGCCGTTGTATACAACGTGTAACATTGAATGCGCAAAACCTCAGACACCCCAACGGTTTTTAATTCAATTGACCTATTTCAGAGAGAAAATAAGTCATTAAAAAAATTGTAAAGGTTTTATGTGCTGTTTTAGTTTTACTGGCCATTCTGATCGTTTCTTGCGTCTGTGACGACGCTTTATCGAGGGAGGAGTCGTCACCGGGCCGCTGCGCCGCGCTGACATTGGCTTGCTTGACCTATTAATAAATAGACACGGCAACGTTTTTAATGAAGATTTTTTGAAAAATGTGACCTATATTAAAAAGTGGTTCAATTAATTCTGCTCGTTGTTCTGATCAAACTATTTTCAGGTTTTGCGCATGTAACGTTACACGTTGTATATGCTAGTTGGGCGGTAAACTCTGCTTGCGAGATGCAGGATGTTTGCGTGACGTCAGTATGACGCGGTGTTCGCATGTGGCGTTGTAGATACCGCAACAAAATATCATCACTCCTGTATTCTCTAAAGGGTCAGGCAGCGGTGTACCTTAAGCCACACACCCACATTTTGCCCGTTATTTTTAAGTCCCATGTGACAGACATGTGACAGTGTGTATTGCCATCAATCGGGCATAAATCTAGACTCCGGACTCCTACTGAGATATTCCAGATGGATAAACGAACCCGGACCAGGCATGGAACCTCTGGCTCTTCAGTAGCCCTTGCAACTACTAAACTAGATCAACGAGGCAGCAAAAAGCAATGTCTTGTAACTAAAAAAAAAAATAGGATAGGCACACTTTTTTTTTTTTTGTTTCCGGGGTGGAAAATCCTCATGGATGTCCGCCGCCATGGAGCGGGCAGCGGGGTGTGTCAGTGACTAAAATCCACCCCGGTGTTCCATCTCACACCTACGCCAGGGGTCGCGGGAACGTAGGTACGATCCTTCCGCAACCCGCGACTGGAGGATAGCTACACTACAACCACTACTCTGACTTGGACAGCTCGGACTCTCGGTCAACCAGCCTAACTTTGTATACCTTATACCTAATATCTGAACTGTCCCGTTGATCTCGTGGTTGCAAGTCCTGGGCTCGAGTCCCTGGTTGGGCAAAGTGTTATTGGGAATTTCTTGGTAACAGCCCGGAGTTTGGAAGTTGACGGTGCCTCAGACGGCGAGCAATGGGCAGTTCGCCGTCTGGTAAGGACCAGGCTCGGGTCGACGGCGCGTTGTGTTCCACGCGCGCCTCCAGAACGGGAGAAGTTATTTGACAATTTCCCAACCCAAAAAAAAAAAAAAAAAAAAAAAAAAAGGTGCCTCGGAAAGCACGTTCAGAGAGTGAGAGAGAATGAGAGTGAGGAAAGGGAGAGTACACCTGTGTCGGCGCACACGCTTGTGCACTATAACGTCTCCCGCGCCAAAGGCTAGTCTCCGCTGAGATTGGTCACAGTGGCTGAAATTCGGTCTGGATGACTTTATACCCACTAAGGCAAACCGAAATCTTCTACATAGACAGAAAATCCATGACCATTGATCACTCACTATGCTTGCTCACTTTATTAGCGATTCTTTTCAGCTTTTCCTTCACAAAAACTCATTGGAACCCAAAAACTAGCGACCCACCCCTGCTTCGCACGGTTGTTACGACAAAAAGTCGAGATTTCTTGATTGTATAGTAGTTTAATATGAATGTTATAAACACATAAACATTCCGTAATAAATTCTCTAAACGATAGTAATAGCCGCATGAAAATCCGTTGCGTAGCTTAGAAGAACAACGCGATCATACAGACAGACACAAAAGCGTCTTTAATTTATAATATGTATATGTTAGATATGCTTAATGGCCAACGACATCGCGACAGGCTCAGACGGAGATGGCGGTATGAGCTGCCGGTCGATTCTATAAAAATCTCACCGTGAAATCATAAGTGAAGTGAGCTTGAAGCGAGCAGTGTCAATAGTGTTAATCCCTAATGACAGCTCACTTCCCACTCACTTACTTCACTCAGATTTTTACAGAATAGCACTGCAGGACTCCTTTTAATAGAGAATACAGAATAGAGTAGAATTAAAAAAAATAGGAATAGAAATAAAAATAGATATATAGAAAAGTCAAATTATTACTTGTTATAATTTGCCTCTTAAGCCACAGCATATCTAACACAGTAAGATAAAATATTTCACTATATTTTTCTCACAATAAAGCCTTGTAAACACTATGTAAGCCTCATGAAAGTGATGGCACGCGATCTGAAGGTCACCCAACTCATTCCTTACTTGACTTACTGCCGAGAATGGTAAGTAGCTGTCACGTACTATTTTTTTTCTTTTTTTTTCCTCTTACCAAATGGATTATGCAAACTGAATTCAAATGACGATATTGTTATAGGGTTATGTTTGTCTCTTTCTTGGTATATTAACGGCTTATCTAAGTATACATTTATTTTGATAGTAGTTATGGAGGAGATTTCGTTTTCGCGTGGGTGTTAAAGGCGAATAATGCTCGGTTCCTATAAACAAAAACGAATTGTTTTGCTTACCAATGGTAGCATTTTTATTAATGGTAGCATTTTTATTGCCAAAGTGTGCATAATAAAAGATTCCTAAGATACTTTTACCTGCGATAGCTAGTTTCTTATGGGAGGGTTCACTATGCAAAGCTATGAGATCTTTGACTCATTATTGGTAAAGATACAAACGTCTTAATTTTAACAAATAATGGTCCTTAAATTACAAGAATCGGCCATAAGAAAGCTACACTCGAGGAACGAAAAGATTAGCAATTTGTAAATACATCACTTTCACACATTGCACACATTTTCATTAATGTTGGCAGTACTTAGTCGAAAATATTAGTCTTAAGAACAGGTGCAACCGTGGACACTCGTCGACGGTTGCAGTTGCCTCCGTTGTTGACGCGTGTCACTCGTGTGTATGAGCGTGCGTGCGTCGCATCTGTGCAAGAACAGTTAATAGTAACAATTGTGTTAAATTTCACCAATCTGTACCTACTGTAATAATGATTATGTCAAAATCCGTAACGGCTTTTCCAGCTACTTTGGCAGCTATTTTAAATACGTAATAACATTCAGACTTCCCGCCCGAATTACTCTGACTGCGACAGCTATTTTAAATATTCCCAACTTGGCCAACGAATTGAAACACCTGAACCGGTAAAGTTGTCGAATGTAAAGTACTTATTGAACTCACAGAACTGTAACCGGCACGTATGAATTAGTAGGTCGTTATTTACTCGTGTGAGTTCGTGTCTGTTCGCGGGAGTTCGTTACGCCATAATGACATGTTAGGAACGAACTTGGAACCTAGGCAACACTCGAATTGTAAGCATGTATCAAGAAAGGTGTAACCATATTTAAGGGTATGATACAGACCATCAGTATCAGCGCGAAAAAATGATCAACTGTCCCATAGAAACTTTTATAACTACTTGACTCAAATGTATGGGATATTTTTCCTCGGTAAAAATATCATGAGATAATAGAACATATATACAACGTGTAACGTGTAGTTTGATCAGAATCACGAGCAGAATGAATTGAACCTCTTTTTAACATAGGTCACATTTTTCAAAAAATCTTCATTAAAAACGTTGCCGTGTCTATTTATTAATAGGTCAAGCAACCCAATGTCAGCGCGGCGCAGCGGCCCGGTGACGACTCCTCCCTCGATAAAGCATCGTCGCAGACGCAAGAAACGATCAGAATGGCCAGTAAAACTAAAACAGCACATAAAACGTATACAATTTTTTTAATGACTTATTTTCTCTCTGAAATAGGTCAATTGAATTAAAAATCAGTTGGGGTGTCTGAGGTTTTGCGCATTTAACGTTACACGTTGTATATAGTTTATAGATAGTCTAGATACGTAGATGGTTTATATATATCTAGTCTATATAGTTTTAGTACCTACATTGGTTGCCATGGAAACCGTATCGTTACCGATGTAGGAAAACCAGCTGCTTACATTTCTTTACAGGATGACCCCAATACAATAGTGGTTTGCAAACACACACCTACCAAATAAAATGAAAAATCAACTTAAAAATCTAAACTTTATAATACTTTATAAAAAAACTTTATAAATACTATGACAATGATAACATATTGAATCACGAGGATAGATGAAAGCGCTGTCATATTTCAGTCGATCTATTATGTAAAAATCTTACCGTGGACTTAGATGAAGTGATCTATCATCCCAACAGATGCTAGGGATTGAAACTATTGACAGCTCACTTCAAGCTCACTTCGTCTATTTTTCACGGTGAGACTTTAACAGAATTGGTTCAGTTGGACACCCTTAAATATGACCACATCTTTCTGTTCAATTTCTTTTGAAAGAACTGTAAAATGTGAAGAATTTTAGAATTATGTTTAATTCTGTATTTTAAATTTTTAGTTGTCTTCTCAACAAACCGTCAAATATGCCATATTTGACGGTTTGTTACTCGAGCTTACAACGTTTTAGCGTGAATTCAATAATCATTCACGTTATCACATTTATCGTTTGATGTCGGTAAGTTTAGTGATTAACAACATTAAATTATTAAAAAGTTCTGAATTGTATAATTGAAATTGGGACTATCCAGTCTAATAAAAAACGATTTCTGTTGGAGTAAAATTAAATTAGGCAGATCAATTTTTACCAAGAACCAAGAAGAAATACCTATGTATTTACAAACGCAACTACCATGCAACAAAAACAGAAAATCGACTAAATCAATGCTCGCCTTTGTACACAAGCTTGTACTGTTTGTACTGTCAACGTTAGCAATGCAGCAATGAACGCCAATAGTTAATCACAGCACGGAAGCTATCCAGAGGAAAGAATAATACAGTAGGTCGACCCCATACAACGGACGAAAACTGGCGCACGCACAAAGACGCGTAGGTACGGTGATCTAAAACAAATGCCAGTCGTGAGTGCGCTTTCACTCGTAATACGTGAAGCATGTCTAAGGGCCGGTTGTTTCAAACCGACCTCGGAAATGAACCCCGGCCCAAGCTCAGCATTCGGAATTGCGACTAGAAACCAACGGGGCAGTCAAAAGTCAGTCCTTCTGAATTATCCTGTGTCTGTAGGTACAGACACCAGCACATCAAGCTACTACAATCTGTCAGATTTCTTTAATAGAGTTTCAACTGTAGCGCTAAAGCATAAGGTTCAAAGTTGATTGGGAAAATCTGACAGTTTCAGGTAGCTTGATGTGCTGGCGTCTGTACGTTGACAGTACACACAGTAGGTACACGGGCTGCGATTGAGCTTGACAAACAATGAGCAAATGTTGGTCTAGGATATGGGTAGAAGTAAAGGCAGTACATTGCATTCAATTACATTAGTTACCTTCTCAGATCTTACTGTAAAGTTTGTTGAGGTTTCCACTTAGAAGAACTAAGCGAAAACCGCATCAAACTACAAATTAAACTTTAATGAGGAGTTATGTGAGGCGGGGAAAATGATTATAATTTTGTTAACTGTTGAAACAAAAGAAATAAAAAATGTTTATTCTGCACAAACAAAACGCACGTTAGAAATAAAAAAAAGACATAAAATATACAATGTACTCAAAAGCCTCGTACTCAAGCTATAAAATTTTGTCCATTTTGTCCATTGCTTGACGTCGGGGCCAGGGACCAAAGACAACACGCACAAACAAAAAGCACACATAAATACCAAAAACATAAGCGTTATTTTAATCGGTTCTTTTATAGGAGGTGGCAAAAAGAAAAAGACTAGCTACTAGCTTTCCGATAACTTTTAAAAGAAAACCCATCACACGTTCTATCGCAATCTATTCAACTAGAAAGGTGTAACCCCCTAGCACAGATGCATAGATACCGTCCCATCCCACATAGCCCCAGAGAATAAAACTCGGCGACTGGTCTCAAAATAAGATCCCACTTTTACGAACTTGTATCCCTGTAAGCCCCTTTTACGGAAACCCGTAACCCTCCAACCGCAGGTGTGATGTTAAAACTGAGAACAAATTTTTATTTTAAAACTGGCAGCTGTTTTAAAGGCTGGGTCACATAAAACGCGGGATATCATAGCGGCGCGGCGGTCGCCAAGCGATGCGTTGCAAAATTGTAAACTGGTGACAAATGAGAACAAACACTGGCGAGTGGGCTCATATTCGTCGCTTTGTAGTTATCATCTGCCTAGTCTTTTCCCAACTATGTTGAGGTTGGCTTCCAGTCTAACCGGATGCAGGTGAGTACTAGTATTTTACTGACTGCGGGTAGCATAGCTTAACCTGACTGATCGACCCGTGCGGCTGTTATTATTTAGCCAGAAGCCCCTCTTCGCTGCCTCGTGGTAAGAACCAACTGCCGTCCGACCGTACCGACTGCCAAAGATCCACGAATGACAGCCGGGGCCAACGGCTTAACGTACTTTCCGAGGCATGGAGGGGTCTTGATATTTAAAGATGGTCACCCATCCAGCGGCAAGCATAACTTAAAGTGATCGACCAACCCATGCGGCTGTTATTACTTAGCCACAAGCCACATTTAAACAAGCATTTTAACATCTTACATGATATTGGTATAAAACCCATGGCCTCGACCGCGTCGCTTCCGACTCGCATTCGGTGTGCCTTTAGAACTGGGTGTTGAATAAACTGATTTTATTTAAAATGGATACGGATTATTTAAATTGTGGATTACACGATGAGTCCGGTTTGGACGGGTTATGCATTAAATTCATTTAATTACAATTTTAGTGGTTTTGTTTGTGGGATATCTGTGTTATGCCGTAGAAATTGCTTGGGCAAACGAGATTTTGAAAGCGGTGAGTTTTCTTTAATGAGATCGTCATTTTTTTTTTGAAGTGAAAATTTCTGTAGCGGCGTTGTACACTTTTTTTGTAATGGGTAAAAAATGTTAAACTCGCATCAGGACTGATCGAAAATTCGTAAGACGGATGGAGAGTAGACAGCCGGCGCGGCGTAGGAGAGGAAGTATCCCCCTCTCTTTCTACGGCGCGGCGAAAATGTATGCCTGCTGTTTCGTGTAGGCGGCGCAGGATGCTTGTGCGAATGTTCGTGTGTGTTTAAACTTTTTAATGTAATATAAATTGTCAGGTTTGTGTATGATAGTCAGTGATCGGAGTAGGTAGATTGAAATGGGGTCATTGATCCGAAACGTATATATTAATATGGACTTTCCTCCGTAATTTCGGAATTGGACGATTATTAACAAAAAAAAACCCGAACTTAGGTAGGAATTGTGTTAAAATGAGCAATATTATATTCTTTATATTACTTTTTTTTAACGGCACAGTCACGATTTGACACAACCCAGCGACCAAAGGATCATGGGTGGTGCACTAACCGGTTATCAAAACAATGCGTACGCCCACCGACGACATGCCAGGTAGCTCACTCATTTGCTTCGGTTCGTAGAGTGCGCTTCTTTGTTTGTTACTGTGTTGTTAAAACGTTACTTGACCCTCGCTTGTGTACTACTGACTTCTGGAATCTGCTCAAAAAATGTTTTTATTATTCAAATAAATAATAAACGAATTTAGTTTTGATAATTTAAATTTTGAATTGAATAGTAATAATATCACTACCAACGTTAACAATATTTAATCGGATCCGGAAATACCGGAATTTTTTTCCGGGAAAATAGCTTATTCATGTTATTCTTTCTGTGGGCATTTATGATACAAGTACCAAAAATCAATCTACCTACTCCGATCACTGATGATAGCGCAATAAATAAATATTGTATTTTACCACATAAATGATAGTACGTTTATACTGATAATTAAAGCAATTCGTGCAAAATTATTCCCTAAACATTCCAAAATATCAAAAATGCACAACGTTAATATTCAATTTTTCACTTCTGCCGGCACTCCCGGAGTGCATCCCGTCGTTTTTTTTTTTGTTTTGAACAAATGTCTCGAGTTATCAGCCTATTACTGTCCCACTGCAGAGTAAAGGCCTCTTCTCATAGACATAAGGCACGAGCAGATAACCGCTTGCTCAAGACGGCTTGGCGATTCCAGGCGGTTTGGGGATTATAAACCCAGGTTTCCAAACGATGTTTTTCCTTCACCTATGATCCAAGATAAACTCAGAAAGATTATATGAATTGAACTAGCAATGCCTGCGGTTTCACCCACATCAGCTTCGATCCCGTAGGAATATCGGGATACAAGGTATTTTATGTCTTAATCCTGGTTATAAACTAATTATTTTAAATTCAAATAAAATAATTACACATTTAATCCACTTATAACCTTTGTTTATTAGTTTTTTTATTGTTTTTTTTAGGGGCCCATGGCTAAATAATAACAGCCGCACAGGTCGATCGATCAGGTTAAGCTACGCTTGCATAGTTGGTCTGTAGATGGGTGACCATCTTTACATATCGAGACCCCTCCGTGCTTCGGAAAGCACGTTAAGCCGTTGGTCCCGGCTGTCATTCGTGGATCTTTGACAGTCGTTACGGGTAGTCAGAAGCCCGAAAGTCTGACAACCAGTCTTACCTAGGGGTATCGTATTACCCAGTAACTGGGTTGTGGACGTCAGATAGGCAGTCACTCCATGTAAAATACTGGTATTCAGCTGCATCCGGTTAGACTGGAAGCCGACCCCAACATAGTTGGGAAAAGGCTAGGCAGATGATGTTCTTTTTGCTAGGCTCCGTGATTTTAAATAGCCTTCCTCAAGAATTTGGCTATAAATCACAAAAAAAAACTGATAGTTCCAGAGATTAGCGCGTTCAAACTCTTCAGCTTTATCATTAGTATAGATAATATTTTCATTACCCAAAGTCAAATAATTATATTTGGACTCCTTTAATAAAGATTGGTCGTTGGCAGCTCTGGACAGAGAGTAGGGAAGCTTCTGCCCAGAAGTGGGACATTAATGGTTAATTAAAAAAATTAAAAAGTTAATTAATTCAACCAAACTATGGAAATTGTATGGTTTCCGTGTTCCCTGTCAGTTAAAACGTTAACTTAAAACAAAAAGGAGAAATGAACGAAATGAGATTAAAACAAAAACCCAATGCAGTTTTCTTGTGAAAACTCTCAGCTACTTTAATTAATCTACAATGAAAAATCTGTCTCATTCATTTAAACAAAGGCTTAAAATAACTACAAGTTCAGTTAAGTATGGTGTAGCCTTTTGTCTTGTGTTTTTTTTTTTTTCTTTTGTAGAGCCACTCTATCTTCCGCTCTACATTGCCACAGATATCTTTGGAAGACACTCTACATAATTCTGCTCTATCTCAGGGATGTCTGGCACGTTTTATAACAGTTTTAAGAGCTCTCCTACACTTTGGGCGACGGATAAATATTTTAGAGGTGCCCTCATTTTATATAGAGGTGAAATAATTTATGTTTTAAAAGTATTTGGGTACTTTTTCAGGTAGGTTTAAGTAGGGTACAGTAATAGCGTGTCTGTTCTACTTTGTCTCTTATATCGGGAATTCACGCAAAGTGTGTACCGTCTAACCTTTGGAATTAGCAAAACTTTTTGGCGAAAAAAGGTTAGCGTTCTTCGTTTTTTTTTTTTTAATTTAGTGGGTTTGTCACACACATAAACATAACACCACTCCTATTTTTCTTTAACGGTTAGGCAGAGGAGTGCCTACATAGTATCTACATCTAACTGTCTGTTAAACTAGCTCCTCACCATTGGAGCCGAAAGACGTCCACTGCCGGACAGAGGCCTTCCCGCAAGCAGCTCCACATCGACCGGTTCTGTGCTTCCCGCATTCAGCAGATTCCTACAGCCTTCACAAGGTCATAAGTCTACCTTGGAGGCCTTTACGCTTCGTCTTCCGGTACGCAGTCGCCACTCCAGAACCTATCTGCCTCATCGGCCATCTGCCGTGCGATTCTGTAACCATCTCACCGTGAAAACTTGGGTAAAGTGAACGTGGAGTCAGTCGTCAATAGTATCAATCCCTAGCATCAGCATGACTCACAGCTCACTCTAAGCTCACTTCACCTTAGTTATCACAGTGAGATTTTTCCAGAATCGACCGGCTGTTCCGCGATCAATGTGGCCTGCTCACCTAAGTTTGGGAATTCTTCGAGCTAAACTAACTAACCTACAATAACAGCCTCATCTCTTCATCTTCATCTTCCTGCGCGTGTCCTTCAGCTTCATCTTCCTGCGCGTGTCCTTCATCTTCATCTTCCTGCGCGTGTCCTTCATCTTCATCTTCCTGCGCGTGTCCTTTAGCTTCATCTTCCTGCGCGTGTCCTTCATCTTCATCTTCCTGCGCGTGTCCTTCATCTTCGTCTTCCTGCGCGTGTCCTTCAGCTTCATCTTCCTGCGCGTGTCCTTCATCTTCATCTTCCTGCGCGTGTCCTTCATCTTCATCTTCCTGCGCGTGTCCTTCATCTTCATCTTCCTGCGCGTGTCCTTCATCTTCATCTTCCTGCGCGTGTCCTTCATCTTCATCTTCCTGCGCGTGTCCTTCATCTTCATCTTCCTGCGCGTGTCCTTCATCTTCATCTTCCTGCGCGTGTCCTTTAGCTTCATCTTCCTGCGCGTGTCCTTCATCTTCATCTTCCTGCGCGTGTCCTTCATCTTCATCTTCCTGCGCGTGTCCTTCATCTTCATCTTCCTGCGCGTGTCCTTCATCTTCATCTTCCTGTGCGTGTCCTTCATCTTCATCTTCCTGCGCGTGTCCTTCATCTTCATCTTCCTGCGCGTGTCCCATTTTATTTGGGGATGACGCAACACGTTTTCTTTTTCCGTTCTTTTCTATTAGACGTCATGGCATCATTTATTTATTTATTTAATACTTCAGGCACATAAATGTACAGAGGCGGACTTAACGCCATAGGCATTTTCTACCAGTCAACCTTTGGGTGATGCAGAGACAAACAGTAGTAGGTGCAATCATGAAAATTGAGGAATAAATATTATTCCTTTCTCTTTCATATCAGTCCTCACACCGTCCATCCATCTTTTCTTTGTCCTTCCTCTCTCTCTCCATCCATCTACATTCATATTCATCGCTCTTTTCGTTACATGCGTTTCATTCCTTCTCATAACATGTCCATACCAAGACAAACAACTTCCTTTCAATGTGTCTGTAACAGGCGCCACTTTTAAAGTTCCTCTAATATACTCATTCCTCACTTTATCCACTCTTGTCACTCCACACATCCATCTCAACATTCTCATGTCCGCTACACGCAATCGTTTTTCGTCCATCTTTTTCACAGCCCAGCATCCTGATCCATACAGTACGACAGGCCTAATCACGATTAAAAAAATACAGCTAATCGATTGGATGAATTATAGCTCCAGTGGAACGCCATTACACACTACAACGCGCCACGCGACGGAGTGCGGGAAACGGAGCCAAATTCCCTGCGCGAAGGCGCGTTTTTAATCAATTTGTATGTAAAAATCACGCGCGGGGGCGCGTTATCTGCGCCCTGTAGCGTGGTGCGTTGTAGTATGTGATCTGCCTTAGTGGTCACAGGTACTACTGCTGAGCTTGGGTCCCGGGTCGGGCATAGTGTTATTCGGTTTTTCCATCTGGAATTTCTCAGTAGCAGCTCGGAGTCTGGATTTTTGCCCGGTTGATACCAGTAGGTTCGCCCCTATTACCTACATGGGGCTTGAACATAATTGGCGAAATGTTAGTGTCCTATTTATTTATTTATTTATTAAAGTTTTATGCACAAATAAAAAAAAATACTGTACAAAGGCGGACTTAATGCCTGAGGCATTTTCTACCAGTCATCCTTAGGGTGATGCAGAGACAAAATATGGCAGGTGCAACATATGGGATAGATAGCTAGGTAATACCGTACCATATAATACCTCTGCTTAACCCGGCAAGATATACAGGCGTGCTGTTATGTGTGCTATTGTCTAATGGAATTTCATGAAAACGTGCAAACTTCAGACACGATACAGTTTCACTAGTTTAGCGACAGCTTCTCATCTGTTTAAAACTTCTAAACTATTAAGGTGCTCCCTCATCTTGAGCGCTCGCCTGTAATGTAACGTTTCAGATTTGATTTTGAGCATTACTTTACAATACTGCCTCCCTGACTGACGAGCATTCGCCTGTAATGTAAAATTAGTTTCGATTTTGAGCATTTAGTTGATTCCGTATCAACATATTACACATTGTATCATCAAGTTGCGCACTGTAATGCTCAGTTCTCCTCCCTCACTGATGTGATACTCGACTCTTTAACGTTACATTACAGGTGAATGCTCCAAGTGAGGGAGCACCTTTACAGTACTGTCTTGCAATGACACGTATGTTCGCGTATGTGTTAGTTCCTTTTCCTTGCGCATACATATCAAAACTTTGATTAAGTGTTTACTTCTTCTTCGTTCCGTGTGGATGGTACTCGTTGTTTTTTTTTATATAAATAGTTTGAGTCCAGTAGGTGGGCATGTTGATTGCAGCATCAGTGGCATTCTTTACGTTATCCGAGGTCCTAGTGAACGGGCAGTTAGGACGCAGACTTACTCTTTACTTATACAAATTATAAAGAGATACAACTTGTGAGTTGGTATGTAGCGGGTAATCTTTGGAACTACTGATCCGGTTACAAAAAATATTTCAAAAACGGGAAGCTACTGTATCGCTGAGTACCGTATATTATAATAGAATATATTTTATGCGTCTTATATATACTGAGAAAGAAATTAAGAATATGAAATGTATCTCCAAAACAGTTAGGTTCTCTTGTGTCAAAACACTGCAAAATCAATTACTTATTACAGTGTTTTGTCGAAACTCAACTGTTTTAGTCGCCCACTTTCCTTGAATACATGGTTTCATCATAAAAATCCTCAAAGTACACGAGTTCGAGACCGTATTTTGGTAACTCACGATTCAAAAGATGTTACTGAAAATGGAAAAAAGATATTTTTTTGTTAAAATTGTCAATTTTATATTATTCTTCAAAGTAATATTAGTCTTTATACATAAATATGCTCGTAGCATCTTGAAAACCAAGATATACCGCCTCTTCCTGAACATGAATAGATAATATGAATGATATAGAGCCTCCTGTCAGACAGAGTACCTATAGTAGGAAAGTCCATTCATGCTCGTAGAGATACATTTCGGAGTAGCGGTAAAACACAGAGCGGGGATACGGCGCACCAGCAGCGTCTTGTCATTAAGTCATTTGTTGATTGTTGAACACAGGTACAATAACGATGTTATATAAAGATAGAATAGTGCACTATGTTAAGCCAGAGGGCGTACAAATGTTTGTGATTTACCAATCAAGCCAGACAAGTCTCGACAGTAAGATAAAAATGAAAATAAGCCTGGACAGTAAAAAAATAATGATAAAGAACGACACATTTTGACAAATTAATTAATAATAAATAGCAATAGAAACCAATGTCAATGAAACAGAAAAAAAAATACAAAATAAAATGAAAAACTAATAATAAGACTATGTATAATACAATATACAATACAGCCGTGCGATTCTGTAACCATCTCACCGTGAAAGCTAGGGTGAAGTGAGCGTGGAGTGAGCTGTCATTCGCTAGGGATTAACACTATTAAGTGCTCACTTTACTTATGATTTCACGGTGAGATTTTTACAGAATCGACCGGCTGATGTCAAAATACAATACTAATATCACTATACAGATGAAACGGCAGTACTAGTAAAATTCATGACATTACGTAACATCACGCCTCAGATATATGTTAAATAGATGCGCCCGTATCAGGATAAAAAGTATCCTATTTGTTCCCTGCTTATAAATCCTGGATATAAACTATATGTGCCAAATTTCTTCTAAATCCGTTTAGTAGTTTTTGCGTCAAAGAGTAACTAACGCCCATCCATCAATCCATCCTCACAAACTTTCGCGTTTATATAAATACTAGCTGCGCCCCGTGGTTTCACCCGCATAAGTGTCGATCCCGTTTGAATATCGGGATAAAAAGTATTTTATGTGTTACTCTCGGCTATAAACTATCGTGTGACAAATTTCATACAAATCTGTTCAGCCGTTTGAGCGTGAAGATGTGATTAGTAGGATATAGATACCACTTTCTTACTATTTCTGTAGAACTAGAAAATTCCTTACGTTTCCTACGAAATCTTGAAGGTCAACGTATAAGCCTAGTTTTATGTTCAACGAACATAAGACAGCCAGCCAAAGCCAAGTTAATGGAATGACCGATAAGTTGGGAAGCCAGCGCCCTTTATTCCTAAACTAGCTTCGGCCTGCGACTTCATACGCGTGAAATTTTTGTTCCACGACCCATCCTTTCGCACCGCATCGCCTACCCGCGCTTTTACTACAATTTTCCCTTAACTTTATTGCTGCCTTTTTTCTTTGTACTAAACTCCTAAAAGTTCTAGCGTACACTACCCACAAATAGCAAATAAAATTTCTCAAGAATTGGGTTATCTAATGCAAAAATAATTTTTCAAACCTTTTTTTTTTTAAAACGTAGGAATTTCTCCTGTATTGTGGGTGCGTTTACAAACATTTAAAGTCACATACACAAACAGCCAGACCCGGAACAACTACTTTTACATCATACAAATATTTTTCCGTGCGGGAATCGAACTCGCGACACGCAGCGCAGCAGTCAATCGCTTAACCACTGCGCCAACCGTGCCGTCATCCTGACCGTCATCGTGCCGTCAATCTGACTGGTAGTTCCAAAGATTAGCGCGTTCAAACAAACAAACAAACTCTTCAGGTTTAATATTAGATAAAGTACGGGTGGTTTTTCATACTATACCCCGATACCAGATGTCCTTCCAAATTATGTAATTTCTCCGGTTTTCTGCAGAAGAACTTGGCGGTTTTTGTAAAGGACTAATTTTGTATATTTTTTTTTGCTGATTTCGGGAAGCCGTGGCAAAGATCAGCCTTATTATGTGTTGCTCAAGAATTGGATTTCCTGTTTCATCGTTACGGTTGGCGAAGTCACATTAGTATTTCATTGGCTGTTGAATTTGGTAGGTTTCGAAGGCTGGTGCATGGCTGCCTCGCTGGTCTAGTGGTTACAAGCGCCACTGCTGGAGGTCCTGGGTTCGATTTCCAAGTCGGTCAAAGTGCAATTGGACTTTTCCTACAGAAACTTCTCAGTAGCAGTTCGAAGTCTGGATTTGGCCCGGTTAATGGCACAATGGCGATATTATCGACCGATATTATCGACCGATATCATCGACCGATATTATCAACCGATATTATCGACCGATATTATCAATAGATAATAACGTGTCTGGGGGGGAGAGCCTTTATATCCTAAAACAACTAACGCACTACCCTCTAGTACTCTCTAACACAAATACTAGCCGCCATGAAAAGGCTGTAAGATTACACGGAGAGGGTCTTTACCTCGGAGTATAAAAAGAGAGTAATCGCGAGTGTAACATGACTGCAACTTTAATGACGTTCTCTCGGGAACTTTCTATAGGACTGAAGAATATAGGGACCGACTTCTGCCTGTGACTTCGGTCCGCGTGAAATATCTTACTCCCCCACCCCGCCGCATTGCATTGACTGCTCGCGGTATTACTTTGTTTCCGCTCATCGTTATTTGTGCATATTCTTAGGGTCCTAGCGTGATGTTAAATATCCTGTAGCCTTCCTCAAGAAATAGGCTATAAACTGCAAAACTAGTTTTTCAAATCCGACTGGTAGTTCCAGAGATTAACGCGTACAAACAAACAAACGAAAAAACAAACTACAGCTTTATTATTAGTGTAAAATAGAATAGATGATGTTTTTCTTAGCGGTAACGATATATGTAGTTTATTCTTAGTGTGACAACGAACGAGTCGCTTTATCAAATATTAGAATTATATAAAGTCATCATCTGACCTTCTGTGATCTGATCTGCCTTTTCCCAACTATGTTGGGGTCGGCTTCCAGTCTAACCGGATGCAGCTGAATACCAGTATTTTACATGGAGCGACTGCCTATATAAGCTTCACAACTCGGTTACTGGGTCGTACTATACCCCTTGGTAAGACTGGTTGTCAGACTTTCGGGCTTCTGACTACCCGTAACGACTGTCAAAGATCCACGAATGACAGACGGGACCAGCGGCTTAACGTGCTTTCCGAGGCACGGAGGGGTCTTGCTGTGTAAAGATGGTCACCCATCCACAAACCAACAATTAACCAAACAATTATTTAGCCACGCGCCTCTCTCTATAGTATTATCTAAAGTCTTAGTAAATTAAACTTTCGCAAAAAAACTTGATAATATGAATGTTGTAGCTAGTTCATTTGCAAAGAAAAACAGCTTCCAACTTTGGCTAACCCCCTCGATAATCGGATTAACCTTGAATTATGGGGTACGTAATTACCGGAATTTCACCTATTATTGCTTAATATTTATTACTTTGTACCTGTTGCAGTAGGTATAGTAATTTTATTCTAGATAGGTAAATCGTCTTCACATATCCAGTCTTACTAAGGGGTATTGTATTACCCAGTACCCAGTTACTGGGTAATACGATACCCCTTGGTAAGACTTTTGGAGGTCCGGTAGGCAGTCGCTCCATGTAAAATAGTGGTATTCAGCTGCATCCGGTTAGACTGGAAGCCGACCCCAACATAGTTGGGAAAAGGCGCGGCAGATGATGATGATGATGATCAAATCGTCTTCACATACACGTGTACAACTACAATTAATGTATACAAAATATTGAAAACTTTTTAAAAGAGTACCTATGGAGTTCCTTGCTCATTTTCGAAACTACGTTTTGGAAGGGGTGTTTAGAATCAATTATATTTACTTGTAAATATTGATGATTTTGATGTTCAAAAAGTGCTGATTCTCAGCCTAGTTTGAATAAATGATTTTTGATTTGATGTTCAAAAGTGCCTTCTAATGGCCCACTTGAACCTAATTATTTGGCTTTGAACAATGTAGATTGCAAATATTTAGGAGGAATGTTTGTTAATATGTGTATAGGATGTTCAGGAATTTCTCATCCCCATGTTCAACAAAAACCTGACAAGCTGGTTATTGTATATTTTTTTTTATGACATTGGCGAATATATGGAAAATCTAAAACGTTAAAAACAAAGAAAACGTTCTCTCAAAATAGCACAACTAACATACATACATGTAATTTAATATATTATACAAATCCTTCTAACTCTTCAAAGAACTTCGCGATTTCACATAACTTCTTCGCATTACTTCGGCAATTTCCGCCAGCCTTCGGATACCATCGCGTTTGTTCGTATTTACATTTCACGACTGATTTACATCGGAACTCATTCCTATTCCCATCGGAAGCCATTACAGTACGTATGTTGACAATTTCCATGTTTATTATGGGTTCCATTGCTATGTATTGGCATATCATGTTACTGGTTATGTATTTGAGACATGTTTAGGTCGTTGTTTCTCTATTTAATGCGTGATACAAGATTGTTAGACGTAATAAGATTAGATTAGAAGATCGTCAGATTGTATGGTAATACCACCCATAGACTTCACGAGACATACTCGAGCTACACACATCACAAAAATGTCTAGGGATCTGGCACGTTTTTGCTAGTTACTGAAAATAAGGTTTTTTAATTATATTTTTTGTAACTCCTTGGGATATGTTTTCAGTAAATTTCGTCATTTGAAAAGGCAATCGTTTTTCAAATCAGTAAAATTACTGTCATGTAGAGTGGAATCAATCTAAAAGAATGTTATTATGGAGACAGGATTTAATTTGAGCCGAGAAGAAATGATCAGAGCCGTGGGAATGTTAGAAGCTGGTTCTCGGCAGTTCGTTTGGAGCTCATGAGCAAAATGCTTCCTTCGCGTCTTATTTTAAAAATGCAAACCTAGATATTAATGTAGACTATAAGGAAATGAATAGCACTGTTTTTGGCAAATAAATATTATTACTACCATCATATATATAATATTTGGGAAAAACCGTACAACATTCAATTGTGCATGCGTGTTCCAAATAAAATAATTTTATTTCTTTTTTTTTTGACTTGATCTTGATATAATTTCAACGCTAGTATTTTAGTTGCCAAAACATTACTATTTTGTGGGGTTATAAAATAAAATAACAACACAGAAACTTAGTCAGAATCTCAATGTTGTTTTTTTTTTCCTAGACTAGTCCTTATGTAGCGTTGTTTTGACAACTAAAATACTAGCTTTGAAATTATATAAAATGATCAATAGAATTAGCATAAAAAAATTATTAAAATCTCGATTATGATTGTAAATTTATGCTTTTTCAATCCCTAGCATCAGTGGGACGACACTGACAGCTCACTCCACGCAAGTTTTCACGTTGAGATTTTTACAGAATCGACATGCTAGTGATCTGTGTGATAGCGAAAGTGTTTTATGGACATAACCTTTAGCACTGATCATTGGGCTCTTTCCAGTTGTATCATTGAGGTTATACCGACTCCACCCCATACAGTAATACAGTAGCAGAGAACTGACTCACATAATGCCGCATACACCAGGTGCAAGATCTTTCTGTTGGCCGAGTTACGTAACATTTTCATTACGTGAATCAACTTTCTTATTCGCTTAGCTACTAAGTCAATATGGGGTCTGAATGAAAGACGTTGATCTAGCAGAACCTCTAAGTATTTTAGAGATTCGACCGTTTGAATTTCCTCACAAGTGCAGAGGGCTGTGTTGAAAGTTGAGGGGTGGATTTGAAACCGTAAAGGAAGATTTGGTGCTGATGAGAAAGTTTTATGGAAACAGATGTAATTCGTTTTATTAATGTAAAGTGAGAAAAGGTTAAGATCATGCCATTTTTTACATTAGTTAAGCTGTTTTGGGCTTTTCGCGGACTGTTTCCCAAAATTTGCTATGATTGTATGAATTAATAGCCGTGTCATCTGCGTATACCCATTATTCTCTAGCTGGAAATAAAATAACTGAAAATAAAAATCTAGCTCAAGAAGTTTCGTGGGTAAATAATACAATTAAACTCTTGATTAAACGTTTTCAATCAAAATAAACTTTTGTTGCAACTTAAAATATCATAAATACATATTAACAACATATTAATCCAGTTTATCAATTAAAACCTTACTTTACTGAAACTGCTGTAAGTTCATTATTGATTGTAGCACTTACTTTTATTTTATTGCTATTATTTGTACCAAACCGGCACAACACGTAGGTACTGAAAGATCTAAAATATATATCCCCCATTCACTCAATCGACAAATCCTCAATTTGCACCCATCCGACAACGTTTCAACGGGAAGTGGGTTTGAATTCCTGAGGGCATCGGGCGGATACACTGAAATTTCCCGGAAGTGACGTGAACAATCCGTATTGTCAGATAGGCTAGAATTTAAGCCTAAAAGGCTTTATTAATTCTCACAGGCTGCGGCGGTGTTAAAAGCCTTTGACTGCTTCTGACCCATTTAGTTTGCCATGTGCTGCTGACCGCAAATGTTGTTACCTGCTATGTTGTGCTTATCTGCGGGCCCAGCAGGAACGCGCGGAATAGGTAAACGTAACATAAATGCCGTAAGTACACGGCCTTTTTTAAACGCGCAGACGACGCGCGTTTTAGGTACGCGCGTTTTCGGCGCCGTGGATGCTGATTGTTGCGTTTGTATTGATGATACAAATGCACGCATGAAGCGCTTTTAAGCTAGTCATCTTCGCGTCGTTTGCGCGCTTAAAATACGTCGAGTGCTTACGACCTTAACATTGAAAGTACAAAATTTTATACTCGTTTCGCACTGAATATTTACTTATAAGGAAACCTCGCGAGGTGTCCCTCGCCGATTTAGTTGCGGTTTTACTATAATAATCTACGTGAAAAATGATGAGATACGTATTTTTTCTATTTTGCTACCAAACGTTTTAAAGGGGTGAAAATCACCCTCAAAGTTCGTACCCCAAAATGATGGTTTGCAGTTTTCATATATTTCTAATATTTTTTTTCCAAAATGACTTTAACCATTAAAAAGAGCATAAAAAATTATGAAAAACACCTTTATTTACATATTTATAAGACTTAAAATTGGTCCCATTAAAAAATAATAAATAGTTTTTGAGTTATTAATTTTTTGTTATTTTTAATAAAACAAAAATTGTATATCCACAATTCTTACTACCTGCAATGTTTGCCCTTGTCTATAATATTATAGTTAGTAGGATGAAAAACCGGTTTATCGACAGTCTAGACTCACAAAATGTCGCTTAAATAAAAATAAATAAAAAACTAAACTCTAAAGTTTCTATTATAATTCAATCATGTTTCGAAAGACACGTGGCGCCATCTATTATCATAATAACGTTATTGTTGTTTTCCTCGGGAACAACACTTTTTTTCGAGATAAAATGTACCCTATGTCCGTTTCTGTACACCTGACAACGTATATGCAAAATTTCAGGATGATCGGTTCAGTGGTTTAGGTGTGAAAGGGTAACAAACAAACCTACTTTCGCATTTATAATATTAGTTAGGATATAAGTCTGAAATTGCGAATCCGCCCCGAGCAAGCTTGGTGATCAAGGCCCATACCTTCTCTATGAGAAGAGCACTTTATCCTGCAGTGCAACAGTAATAGGTTTGTATTATCTATCAAACTTACGATTAATAAGGCTCATATATCCATTCCCTTAGGCAAAAGCGGATCATCCTTTACATTTAATAATATCCTCCCGACCGATTTCCTTCGCGGTGGCCAATCTCAACGGAGATCAGCCCGGTACGCAGGAGATATAATAGTGCACAACTGTGTGCATAAACACAGGTGCACTCTGTTCCTTTACGCTCATAGTCCGAGGGGACGGCAATCTGACATGACCGAGGAGAGATCAGGCGCAGGACCAAAGGCTATACGTGCATTCCGAGGCAAACCGCTAACTTCCAAACTCCGGGCTGTTACTAAGAAAATCCTAATGGAAAACCCAATAACACTTGCGCACCCGGGAATCGAACCCAGTCGCGCTTGCAACCACGACACCAACGGGGCAGTTACAAACACATTACATTAATTTACAGTATTCATAAAGCCATCTCCCCATCCTGTCACCTAAAACGAGCGTAAAGGTAAGCTCCATGGGAACATAACACAGTGCAATTTGTAACATTTTCCTAACTTAACACATTGAACGCCGTGGTGGTCACCGGTGACTACACTTTACTTTCCTTCTGTGCTGACGCCGATTCACGATTTCGACAAATTTTACACATTATATTTTACTGGCTCATACGGTTCAAAATAGTCTAAATAATTATTTATTATTACTATACAAAGAATTAAAAAAATAATTGCTGTTTCTCACTTGTGACCACCACGGCGTTCAAAGTGTTAACCCACATGTTTGCAGCCACAAACACGACTCGATTCAATTCACTCTCACGTGTAGGTATCGATAAAAATCGATCACAACTCGGTTATACCTGCGCCATTTAAAGCTATTTGCATATTTCGCTGATGATAAGTTTTTCTGTGTGTGTCTGAACAAATGTTTCGGTTTGTTTTCACACATCTTATCAGTCTTACTTTGCAGATCAACGGATCTACTTACACTGTGAAAATTGGTTTTATTTTAGTTATACTTAAACCAAAATCCAAAAATTAACCGAAAACCAAAACCAAAAATTCGAAGACACGTGACATCTACCAACCCGCACTGAGCCCACATGGTGGATTGCGGCCCACTCCCTCTCACTGAGAGGAGGCCGGTGTCCCAGCAGTGGGAAAATTATAGTGAGGCACACTTTCCTGCTATTTTCTTATCATCGGACTTTTTATTTGTTTTTTTATTTGTTTTTATCTTGTTTGTATTGTGTCTTTTAGTTTGTGGTAAATAAATGTTTTTTTTTTCTTTCTTATACTGCTTATGCTTTAGTTATAAATATAACGGATTTAGAAGAACATTTTACTTTGCCCGATTTTTTAGGAAACCCTAAAAAACAAAACAAAAAATTACTGCCAAGAAAAGAAGTATGTACAGACGCCAGCACATCAAGCTACCCGAAACTGTCAGATTTTCCCAATCAACTTTGAACCTTATGCTTTAGCGCTAAAGTTGAAAATCTATTAAAGAAATCTGACAGATTGTAGTAGCTTGATGTGCTGACGTCTGTACATAAAATCTTCTAAACCCAGCTAAAGAAACCCACAACGCTGGAAATCCCCATAAACACAAACGACAACCTCTGAAATACTTTTCAATTCAATTATCTGTATGAAGGTCACAGAACTTTGCATAACAAAATCCATGTTTGCGCAAATGCAACGTACGTATGCGTTACTCATACTAATAAAAAGTTAAAGTAGGTAGTACTTTCTGGATAAATATTTATTTTATGTTTTTACTCAATAGTACAGACGCCAGCACATCAAGCTATTACAATCTGTCAAACTGTAATAGATTTTCAACTTTATCGCTAAAGCATTAGGTTTAAAGTTTATTGGGAAAATTTTACAGTTTCGGGTAGCGTGATGTCCTGGCGTCTGTACAAAAGACATTGAACCAAAATATAAGGGGTTTTTTTTAAACATCGGTTAAAATTTTGGTTGAAGATTGCTGTTGAGAGGTGGCTTAGTAATACGAGTAACAGCCGCACGGGTCGATCGAAGCTTAAGTTAGGCTTGCCGAGGTCAGTCCGTGGATGGGTGAACATCGATTACATACCGAGACTCCACCGTGCCATTGATTCCGGCTGTCACTCATACATCTTTGACAGCCGTTACGGGTAGTTGGAAACCCGAAAGTCTGACAACCAGTCTTACCAAAGGGTGTCGTTTTACCCGGTAAATGTTGTGTGGTTGTGGAAGTCAGATAGGCAGTCGCTCTATATTAAATACTGGTATTCAGCTGCATCTGGTTAGACTGGAAGCCGACCCCGACATAGTTGGGAAAGAGGCTAAGCAGATAGATATTGCTCATTTTTATAGAACAGGCCGCACTACGGTCATAACATTTCGAACTTGAGCTAGCTACCGTGCTACGTAGTTTAAATAGGATCAGAGGCTTAAAGGAAATTGAAGATTTTTTAAGGAGTCTGGCATACGTACTGTCGCACCAATTTGTTTTTTTTTTTCAAAATGGCGGCCACTCTTGTACCCTACATAAATCGATAGCTTGAAAAAAAATCAAAATGGCGCGACAGCAGTTATGACACGGATCTTCAAAGCCCTTTTTTTATTTCTAGTATTAAAATACGTGTATAAATAGATAGTGTATCCTTATACTAGTATATACATTGATTTCCTTATTACAAGCGAAATAGTCGACCCAGAAAGTCTCAGAGTCCGTACTAGTCCAATAGAATTAGTCATGAGATTGCTTCGGTAAGCTCCCTGCCTATACTTTTTACGCAATTAGAGCGAAACTACGGAAAAGTGCGGTATATAGCTACTTGTATTAGTAAATAGAAGAAAGGTTTTAGTATAAATAACTAAAACTCTTTATATTAATTCAAAACATATTCTGAGCCTTTAGAATCTAGCGGCTTACTGAGATTTTCAGATTATCAGATCCGTCAAGCTGGGAGCCGTCCTCGGCGCTATTTTCGGAGCCGCACAGGGGACGATATAGCAATATGTCCATCCAAGGTCATTGTGGTTAACCCATTTCCATTTTTTTCATCTCGCTCATTCTAAAAGCTACTTCATTAGTTTTAGCTGTTTTTGAGATAACTTTTGTAATTTAATATGCAACATTATTTTTATTATATTGCAAACCTGAATATAGTTTGTTCAGAATAAGTAGCTGAACGATTCTAATAATTTTTACACTATGTTATATTTTGTCCCAAAAATATTTTAAAAAGGTTACAAGTTGGACACCGAGCGACACTAAGTACATATCCGGAATCATATGCGCACAACACAGGTCACGGCTGGTCAGCCGGCGGCGCGGGAACGCCGCGTGGTAAGTGGTAACCATCTTTTTGTACGGACAAGCAAGTAACATAACAAGCTTATAACTTTGTGATTTTTCATAATACAGTTTTAAAATTTTGTACATAGATTCTTTACATAAAAATACTAGACACGTGTTTCGGGTTTCGCATATACTAAAATTAATGTTGTTGTAACCTATACTCGTCCCAATGCATGGCAAAGGCCTTTTTCTCCTACATTATCACTCCAAGTTTCCTCACGATGTTCCCCTTCACCGATGTCAGTGATGTCTAAAATAAACTTAGAAAGTACAGAATTGACAAAGTCATGTAGTTACACAACCACGAGGTTATGAAGGGTCCAAATCCAGGCAAGTATAAGCATGTTAATGAAGGAGAGACAAGATCGTCACGACATTTGACATTTCAGATATCTTTAACAAAAATATATAATCACAACCTTGATAAAATCCAGTTTTGTAAAACGAGCTGACCATAGAAGCTCTTCAGTATGTGCTTACACCAACAATGGATTCAGAAATTTAAATATGACTAAGACACTCGAAGCGCGTCGTGGAATTGGCCACAGTTTTCTTCTACGATTCCAATGAATGTTGATTAAATTTCCTGGAAAATTCACAGCCTTTTCTTCGTAAAAGTATCTTGGAAAAGATAAAAATGCAATGTTAGTAGCTAATCACAGCCATTTTATGATGTTTCAATGTATGAATATTACTAGTGATATTCTGTAAAGCTGCAACGCCCGATCTTCAAAGTTAAGCAACGCTTGCCGAGGTCGGTCCGTGGATAGGTGACCATACATTACATACCGAAACTCCGCCGTACCTCGGAATGCACGTCAAGCCGTTGGTCCCAGCTGTCATTTGTACAACTTTGACGGTCGTTACGGGTTGTCAGAAACCCAAAAGTCTGACTACTAGTCTTACCAAGGGGTATCGTGTTACCCACTCACTGGGTTGTGGATGTCAGATAGGCAGTCGCTCCATGCAAAATACTGCTATTCAGCTGAATCCTGTTAGATTGGAAGCCAACCCTAACATTCTCAACAATGTTAAAAAAGCTTAGGAGATTTAATTGTTGTTGTGTTTCTGTAAAGTTCAGTATTCGAACCTCACCCAAGTGACCACACACAATTCGAAAGCGAACTCATTAACCAAAAAATATTTGGTTCCACCCATCGACATAAGGTTTGTTTTCCATTATCTTGAAACAAAAAGTAAACTTTAATCGAATCACTTAAAATTTCATTTGCCAACACGATGCTACTGCAATTGGAACCGTACATTGTATTTTTAACCATTAGCAGAAGCTCGCGTGCCGCTGCCCCGAATAAAATGGCCGTATCGGAGCTCTTCCTTCCTACAATTACACTTTGTACGAACTGCCGTGCGATTCTGGAAAATCTCACCGTGATAACTAAGGTGAAGTGAGCTTAGAATGAGCTGTGAGTCATGCTGATGCTAGGGATTGACACTATTGACGACTCACTCCGCGCTCACTTCACCAAGTTCTCACGGTGAGATGGTTACAGAATCGCACGGATGTACCGTATATTGACTACCTACTCATTTATATACATCAATATTCATAGCATTTAATTGTAATAATTGTGTTATTATATTCAGTAGCAATAAATCCATCAAGGGAATAGTTCGTCTACTCATTTACACATAACATACCTTACAAGGTTACATAACATTTTTAATGTTGGATTACATACCAACACACTTAAACCACAAAATAAATGAGAATAGGGCCCTAATTCACTATGACCACTTAAGGATTCCTTACTTCGAAGCCACGTTAATCCCTTAGCTAATCACGATATCGTATTCTCTATGACACAAGGAACAAAACCGCGCGAAATGAACGCGAAATTGGCGTGGTTTGAACTGTCAAAATACCACGCTTGACCACCGTACGTGGTAAGATTACGCGGGGAATAATTATTACCATAGAGAATTGGTGCCCTGGAGGTACAGACGCCAGCACATCAAGCTACCCAAAACTGTCACTTTTCCTAATCAACTTTGAACCTAATGATTTGGCGATAAAGTTGAAAATCTATTAAAGAAATTTGACAGATTGTAGTAGCTTGATGTGCTGGCGTCTGTACAACGAGTGAAAAGACACGCACACATAGACACGTGTCTACGTACAGCGAGTGCAAGCGCACACACTACTGGAAATTTTGCGCTTTTATAATTTCTAACGCGACGATATTATCGTGAACGTAAATATCCGTGTCCATAAAATGTACGGAAGTAAGTGCACGTTATAACGTTATTGTGGATTGGAATTTAAAAGCGTCTTCAAATACATGTTACTTCCCTGTATTATCGTGATGCCGTGGACGTCCACGATACTATCGTCACGTCACAAATGAGAAAGCGCACATATGTTTAAGATCTCCCACCGTGCTAACGTATCTGTGTGCGTGCTTTTATTTTCGTTCGTTTTATGAAGTTCTGTGACTATAGTACAACATACTCCATTAGAGATTTTTATCAGTAATGGCGGAAAATGAAAGTGTATTGAACTTTTTTTTGTCTTTACGACCCATTAAATTGTAATTTATCAAGTAACTGTCAACATGGGAAGAATTTTTTTTATTTTTTTATTATAAAGCAGGTATTATTTAGCCCACTACGACAAAACGGACTGAAAAGCATGAAACAAGAAGATATTCCTGCTTCCTCCTTGAAATCGCAGCTATGGCCGAATAGTGTGGTGTTATGATACCTAATATGATACCTATGATAATTAATAATATTTATCTATGGGCAGACGAGTCATGGGATCTACTCCTTCACGAAGTCGATAGTTTCGGCCGAAATTTTGACGGATATCGACTACTTTCGGATGGGCCCGTATCTTCGATGATGGACTTAGAAAATAGACCCTCAGAAGTGAAGACCGAGTATCGGCAAACGTAGTGTGGGACGCACCCAAGCTGTGTGGTCCGACGATCTTAAAAGGTGGCTGGGACAGACTGGATGCAGAAGGCAGTGGCACACCACAACAACCTGTCCTCCGCCTTCTGCCTTCTACCTGCTGTCTTCTGCGTGGGAGAGGCCTATGTCCAGCAGTGGACTGCGACAGACTGAGTTTATTAATTGGCATTAAACAATTAATAATTTGGCATTAGTTTATTAATTGGTTTTTGGTTTATTTAACAGCATCATTATATTTTCTTTACTCCTTTTTCATGTCTATTGTTATATGTATATATTTATTTAGATTAGTATAATATACGTTATGTATGTATTTATTTTATCGTGTAAATGGTACACCACAGACTACCTACAGTATTTGTCTCTCCTTCCCTTTTCAATCCATCCAAAGGTTGTTTTTAAAAGATCGCTCTTTAGCGATAAAACCGCCCATTGTGTCACCCTTTGTAAAATTTCTGTTTTTATGTCTGTAATTCATATGGTGTACATAATATTCTATTCTATATCAGCTGCAAGGCAAACTCAACTCAAAATTCGCTAAAGTATGCACATTCATGTTTAACTTCAAAATATTGATTTTGCAGTATTCTCCAAACTTTTCGAACCACCATTTTGTTCCTCGTCTTCAAACGATAGTTTTGTTTGTCAAGTCTGCCCTACCTCTTCCTGTAATCATAATTTGAGTTTAAAGTACACATTCAACTGAAAATGAGGTTATGTTCTTTATATGCGTTCGACATCGTTTTACCTTACATTTTTATTGTGATAGTGAGAACTTTACTGTACGTACGGATACACACCAGGCTAAACATACACTGTATAAGCTGAGTTCTGATTGTACGAAAAACCTATACACTAGCGCCGATACCCTGGTTCATAAACTAAACCTAAAAAAGGTTTGTACAAACCTACTTACAGAAATTAAATCATTTATCATTTAAACTAAATTTAAGTTTAGTGCATCTTTTTCTTTCTATTTCATTAAGAAAAGGACAGAAGATAAATATTAGTTTAGTACGCGATTGCATGATTCGTCTTTTGGAGAAAGTTGTTCAGTTAGATGGTCGGAACCACATCCGTAAATATGACGACAACTTTCTGATAAGCTTTTACAACATGCAGCATGCAGCAACAGTGACAAAAAATACACGATGACGGCAAAATAATGATGAATGAAAGAAACCGCAAAGAAAATTAAACTACCACTTACGACACGTACCAATGTCGTATCAGGCAACACAGTATATCGTGATGCCCCCCGCCTCCCCTCATAATCTTATCCAAGGACAAAACGTGACCGACGGTGGTAAGACTGGTTTAAGCACAGCACCATTTTGTACTTGCGTCCTTCCATTGTATGCACGGTTGTGTGCGATTGCTTCCACTTTTATACGAATTAGACGGAAATAGAATGAATGAGCAGTGTCTTGGAAAAAGTGGTGTTTGGCTTGAAAACGCAGTGTGTGAAACTTTGCGTGGATCTTAAGTTTTTTATTATTATTATTGCTGAATGGGCCCGCTCTTGACGTCGATGTCGCCTGATGGAAAGCAATGGATCAGGTCTGTGATGGAACGAGCGTGCCCAGAAAATTCCTAAGGCACTGGAACTTCTACACATCGACGAAACACAGCAGGCTGCGTGATGCTTGATGCCGGACTCCGGTGGGAGGATGGTCGCAAACCAGGCGGCCACTAGCCCTACTACCGCAGGGGATGAATTGGCCAGTCAAATGAGGTGTTGCGTGTGAATGTTTAAGATACGCCGAGTGTTTGGTTCAGATGAGTAACTGCCGGAACAAATTGCGCTACACGAGGAGGCTTCTTCGTGCATCCCAACAAAAAGATTTTAAGAAGATAAAATTTATTAGCTTTGCATGCTAAAGAAATAAAAATATTTACTTGGCACAGAAAATGTGAGAGACTGCTGCTGGAGACGGCATTGTCCACTCTATACACACAAACCAAGCGTGTCAGTAGATGTTGTGGCGGCATCTACATCGCCCCATGCGAACTACGTATCACACTCAAGTCACGCAAAATCCTGCATCGCGCAAGTAGAGTTTACCTAACATGTATGTATACAACGGCCCAATATCAATAGTCGGCCAGTTGCCCACCAGACACGACACCCGTCTCGTCGGAGGATCCTCCCTTTTCTATGGAGGATGAGTGAACTTTACACCCTGTTTCTCCTACCTCTATAATGTCACCGTTTAACAATACCCTCCTCCGAATTTCTGTCACGGCGGCCAATGTTAACGGAGAATAGCCGGGTACACAGGAGATATTATAAAGCACAAGTGTGCACGGACAGGTGTACTCTCTGTTATTTTACTCTCCTAGTCCGATGAGACTGCAATATGTACGACACGAGCTGGGGAGGTCAGTCGCAGAACCAACGGCTTCGGTGCTCTGTGCGATTCAACAACAACTTGCACAAGTAATAACTGTTCCATGGTACAAGCCGGCATTGATTCAACGCATTTATCGCGGGCACAGCTGTTTTTTTACCGCTAGTATGCAGAAACACCTGACCATGTCACGATAAAGTGAACTAATTTATTTATTTATTCCTTTATTTCAGGCAACTAAGGCCCATAGAAAAAACAATACATACTACTAAAAACATACTTATAAACTAATACATACAAAGTTATCACAAATACAACACTATTCACTACATAGTATAAAACAAAGTCGCTTCCCGTCTCTCTGTCCCTATATATGCTTAGATCTTTAAAACTACGCAACGGATTTTGATGCGGTTTGTTTTGATAGATAGAGTGATTCAAGAGGAAGGTTTATATGTATAATACATGCATAATATAGTAGAGAAACACTGGTAATTTTAGAGGTTTCTAATGTAATGTCGTAAATACTCGTAAACACATTTTTTTGCGCTTACATTGTAAACGCTGGCTGAACCCGTCGAGATAGATCAAAATAATGTACTACAGTATTGTACACCTTAAAAAGGTCTACAAAAAAGTCCGCGATGGTATATGTCTATCTCTTAGGGATAACCCACAATAACTATTTTTTATCTTATACTTTTTACGAGAAATAATGGCTCTAAAATTATCAGTGTTTCTCCATTGCACCCGTGCGAAGCCGGGGCGGGTCGCTAGTATAATATAATTTAAAAATACTATAAATAAATACAACATAACAAACTTATACTACTGCACACGAAGTGTCGGCGTCGTGTTTCGCTGACTGGTGTCATGTAGCCGGCCACGAAACCGGCGATACACAACACCCTTCGACCAGAACTCTTCCTCGAGGAATTTCTCTAGATGATGTGTAGGAACACGCACCAAGAACGACTTGAAGTTCGTGTTGTGATGCGGCTCCAACTTCTCGACAGACTTCAATTGAAAGTGTGGAAAATTTTAAAGGCTAGAAGGATAGTTATATCATATTTACAATTATAATAATCAGCTTCCGTAATATTTTTTAGTGTTTACATATCTCGGGACCAAATTATCCGAGGGGCCGAAGTTACCTCGTAGAGGCGACAATTTTATATGGAATGAAGCACCAACCGACAATTATCCCTGTATGCATTACACAAGTGCACCCAAGAACATCCGTAAGGTCTGTAATATGTTATTCAAGAACCATAATTCAATTATAATCCTTGACCTTATATTTACGGAACGATAGTAGACTGAAGAAGCCCTAAAACTTGAAGTTATTTTGAGCCGGAGCCTCAAAAGCAAATTTAAATACAAGCGTCGTCGTTAAAGCCGATATTAGACGCTTTTCTTTTAGTTAATTTTTACCTCTTGTTTGCCACCTTTCACTAGAGTGAAACGTCTGAACACAAAATTAATCGGTAATGAAAAATTAATTCATCAGTGAATCGATCCAACGTTGTTGGACTCGAGATCTTTCACTCGCCTACCGAATGATCGAAAAGTGAAATTAAAGGAGGAGATGAAAGTTCATTCGTATATACTCGTAATTTGGATGGTGTCGTGTGAACGTGGAATGAAACAAAAATTAACCTTATTTAACTAGTCGAAAGACTGTGGTGAAGGCGTGTCGCGGGTTCGATTTCCGCACGGAACAAATATTTGTATGACCTACAAGTAGTTGTTCCGGGTCTGGCTGTTTGTGTATGTGAGTTTAAATGTTTGTAAACGCACCCACAACACAATGCAGCAGAAATTCCTAGTGACGGGGAACGATATTTTCTTTAAAAAAAAAATCGTTTTAGGGGTTAAGTCAGTCTCCTGCTTAGTACAAAACTGATCAAGATCCCTTAATGAAAACATAAGTAAACACGCATAAACCCAAATACAGTAAGTATAAAAACTATATCACAAGCTCAGTTACCCAGTTCCTAATTTACGTAGGTGCACATGTTAATGACTTCCTTTCACGAGTTCCCCCACTTAATAAACCCCACAAAAGCTGTCATATACCTCCCAGGTATGCGGTAAATACCTGTCCAGTACCTCAATACCGCTTGAATACCGCACATCTGTTTACTTGACACACAAACTTCGCATGATATGGAGTAATGATGTCGATTTAATGCCAAGTTAAATATTTTTGTGATGGGCTTCCTTTATAGGTCGGAATTCTGTATGCGGAAGTACACAAGGATGTTAAAGTGTCCTTGACATGAATTGAATAGTGGTTTTTTTAAGTCCACTTCGAACCGTTTATGTAAAATGAACCGCAGGACTCACTTTGTGAATTAATAACTTCTGGCCGCGTGAAACTTCTTGTTTTAATATAATAAATATGCTATGACACTCGGCAATACTGTATCTTTCTAATTAGGGAAAATATTTTCTTAATCGGATCTGTATTTTCAAAGATTATCCCCTACATACTAGCGTTGAAAAAAGCAGGGAAAATTCCCGTTTCTTTCCAATTCCGTTTGTTTATTTATTTTATTTTTTTCAATGTTTCATTCTATAGTTTCAAGAAAATTTGCCAGTATTATATTTCATGTGTTTTTTTTTTAATATAACCGAAAAATATGAAAGAATCGGGAAAGTTTTTTTTTTTCAATCCGTAAATTTAACTTAGGATTTTCTATGCTTTAACTCCACCCCCCCTGTTGTGCATCTAGTATTCTAGCTTTCAGTTGTATAAATAGTTTTATCAATTTAAGTGCTAGTTCCGGGAATGAAACATTGAAAAAAACAACGGAATTGGAAAAAAACGGAAATTTTCCCTGCTTTTTTCAACGCTACTACATACAAACTCACAAAACCTTCTTATATAAAATGTATAAGATCAAGTTTTACCCCTCAACATGCAGCGTGCTTCGTGCAAAGTCAATGAATAATTCCTATGATAGAATTAAATATTGTGTTTATAGGCAATGCTATAGAAGTAGTTCCTGAATAACAGATAGACTAAAGAAAACATAGATTTTTCTGGAAAGACTGATGTTTGGTAAGTCTGAACTTCGACTGCTTATTACCAAGAAAATGATCTGTATGTTGGTATATAAAGACAACGTTGCATAATTACTTTGTAAGGTCATCAAAGAGTTACATTAAAGCTACAGTGCTTAAAATATTTCGCCGCTTGAATGGTATTGTCAGATTGGTTGATTGGTAAACTTTATTTGGTGATGAGTGTGAATTTGTATTGAAAAAAACCTTGTTATTTTACCTCTGATTTTGAATCACTGTCAAAACTATAATGATCTTTATTTTCGTTGCATCAAAGTTGCTATTACGAGTAGGTTGCCGTCATTAACAAGTCAGTTAAAATCACAGTGATCTGTTGGAGTGTACATAATGGGACACTCAGGAAAAACGACTTATTTTACAGAAAAAAAAAACTGTTTTTGCACTGGAAGCCAAAGGGGTTGGTAGTGTCAGGGCACTGGAACTCCAAAAACACTCCCAAGCTCACTTGCCCATGACCTCCAAGGTCACTCGACCTTGACCTCTAAGGTGGCATGACTTCCAGGATCTTGACCTCAAAGTTACTTGTCCTTGACCCTAAGGTCACTTGTCCTTGACCCTAAGGTCACTTGACCTTGACCTCAAGATCATTAACGATGAATATTGACCTGTTACTGCTAGCGACCCGCCCCTACTTCGTGCGGTCTTAACAACTTGACGTAACATCGAGATTTCTGCATTACATCTCAGGGCTGATTTTTCAATCATCTGATAACAAATTCTAGGAATCATTTTGAAATCTTGACAGTTGTTTTATACAAAAACTGTCAAACGTCAATTTTATTCCTCATATAAAAGTTATCTGGCGATGGAAAAAGCAGCCTAGCATATAAATGTATTTATTATACATAGCGTAGATAGATTGTCGAATCCGCTGTTTTACACAACCGTTTTAAAAAGCACTTCCGTTACGTAAAACAGCTGGACAACGTTCAGCTGGATTGTCATTGCCTTACGTTTTACAAAACTGCTTAACGGTTATATAAAACAGCGGATTCACCAATCCATTTGCGATATACACATAAACCTTCCGAAATAAATTCTTTAATTGATGGTGAAAAACTGCATCAAACTATAGCGTAGTTAAGAAGAACAACGCGGTTATTTAATTTATAATATGTTTATTTTTTACACACTATGTGAATGCTGAAAAAAAATGGATTATTCTTCAAAAACTTTTCTATTCATAATTCCATCTTTTCTCTGTTTTATAGGAGAGAAAAATATAGCAATAATTCTTTAATTTTATGCCACAGGCAAGAAAATTGCATCGTGTAAATGGGGCTTAACTAAGTTCAGTTCTTGCAGAACAGAATCCGCACAATTAGATCACATGAGCAAGGCTGAAGAACATCATACATAAAGCGACGAAGGCATTTCAGGGACACGACCTTCAGTAATCAAGTTCTGAATTGAGCTACACGATTGCTGACAAATGCTTGCGCTGACTGGACTCGTCCACTCAAATATGTGGTACTTTCCTCAAAATACCATTTCATCATCAATCTACATGATCTGACCAAGATAATGTCTGGACTTTAAAAGAGACTGTGATCTCTGAGTTTGTTTAGGTCCTTCTTCTCAAAGTAGCCAGATAGGAAACGCTGACCTTATCTAGCTTATTTATTAGGGTTCCGTACCAAAATGATTAAAAGGAATCCTTATGGTGCAACTCTGTCTGTCTGTCTGTCACAGCAAGATATCTCAAGAACTACGAATGCTATCAACTTGAAATTTGCAACAGTTTTAGATCACGTTTGCCCAACTATTTTGTAAAGAAGAAAGAAATAAAAATATATTTATTTTTTGCAACAGGGACTGAAAGAGGGTGGTCTTAAAATTTTGAAGTGGAGCTACTTGGGCATCAGGAAAAAAAAAGTGCTGTTTGCACATTCTCAAACATTTTTCCTGTTTTTTCAGGCCGCATAGTTTTTGACGTTTGATGAAAAATGTAAAAAAAGTACCGTTACCCCCTTATCTCCAAAGTTTGCATAGAGAAAAATCTGAAACTATTTTATGTATTAGAAATGTATGTAAAGATTACAGGACAAATAAAGCGATGTCTCTAAACAGCACACTTTTTCAGATTAAAAAAAAATACAATTTAATATATAATGGTACGGAACCCTCGGTGCGTGAGCCCGACTCGCTCTTCTTTTTATTTTTGATATCCTATTTACAGAATAAACAATTTCATTTCTTTCGCGACCAAGACGAGAAGAGAGCAAGGGTTTGGACGCAGTCGTTACATATGCGTTAACATATTATCTCCTAATAACTATTTACAAAAATACTTCACGCAATTTTTCGCCATCCGCAAAACTAAATACTAACAATATATTTTTAAATGAGCCGAGCTCCGCATTTGTCAGTATATAGAGGCCGTGCCATGAAATAATAAAGGCATGCCATGACAGCCATAGCTGTGACAAATTTGTATTGACATAAACCTACTAAACAGGCCTGGAAATTTGGTATTTTGGCATTTTGTCGAAGGAAAACTGTGGAGGAGAGTACCGTGAAACAGAATACCAAGAATGTTCGAAATATTTTGTGTGTCTAAAATGATGTACAGACGCCAGCACATCAAGCTACTGTCAAATTTCTTTGATAGATTTTCTATTTCATCGCTAAAGCATTAGGTTCAAAGTTGATTGGGAGAATTTGACAGTTTCGGGTAGCTTGATATGCTGGCGTCTGTACATACACGATAAAAATGACAAAAATTAATAATATATCATATTAACCTATATAATGATATAGGTTAAATTTTCACTAGGAAGGGTATGAGAATCCCTAATCTCAATTTATGTAGAGTCAGCGCAGCATCTATTCTTCACATTGTTAACATAATGTAAGATAATTGGTTCATTAGTGAAAATTTAACCCATGTTGTGTTTCGATAAATTATGACATAACTATGTTGAAACATTTTATTACTTATAAACGAGTAACGAGTGCAAAACATAATTCTTGTTTTTTTTTTACTTTATTTTGTCTTTGACAAATACTTAACACTGGCAAGCTAGTGAAAAAAAGAGTAAATACACTTCAGGGACTAATAGGCACGCCATTATTTTTTAATAATGTTTATAATATGTATTATTTTATTGACATTGCAGATAAATTTATTTGAAGCTGAGACACAGGGCTCCTCTCTGTATGAGGGAGCTTTTTTTTTTTTTTTTAAATAATAATAAGTTTATTAATGCATCAGTTTACAAAAAGGGGTATAGTGTTTGGAGCCTCCTTTTAAGCAACCAATACCTGTGTTAGGAGACTCCGCTCTTCCATAGTACAGCATTTTTACTTATTCTAGTTAACAAAACCGTATAGTTACTTAAAAATAATATTGAATAAAAATTAAAATTAAAATTTAAAGTAAAAGAACACTATCTTTCCACTTCATCATAGTTGTGTATGTATTTATTATTTTGATTACGTGATATTTATTAACTTCATAGTGATATTTATTTTAGAAGTAAGTATGTATGTATGTTAGTATGTATGTATGTATGTTTGTATGTATGTATGTATGCTTATTTGTATGTATGTATGTAAGTATATTCTCATTGTATTTGTTTGGTTTTTTAAGTGAATAATTGATTACGATTTTATGTATTCTTTTTGTCTCCTTTACTCTTTCACACGCTGTCTACATCTCTCTATCTAATGTCCTATCGCAGGTATGCTGGAAGAGATTTCTTAAGAAATAAGCATCACCTTTGTACCTATTTTTCTGTTCTGTTTTTTCTTGTCTGTTTATATATGTGTGTACATAAATGGTAAAATAAAAATAAATAAATAAGTAAAATTGTGAGAGTATGTTTCAAGTGTGAACATAATATGTGCGTATGTTGTTTGTCTGCGAGAGTGTATGTGAGAGTGTATGTGGGAGTGTATGTGAGAGTGTACGTGAGAGTGTATGCGAGAGTGTATGTGTGAGTGTATGGGAGAGTGTTTGTAAGAGTGTAGGTGTGAGTGTATCTACTGCTTTATGTACTCAAAAGTGCCTCCGTGTCATCGTATGTAAGTGTCTTTATCCAGTTGGTTATTGTTTTCTTACATTCATAACTTCTTTTTGTGTATATGTTAATAATTTTGTTAATTTTGTTATATAATTGAGCAGACCGTTTATTCAATTGCCTACTGGCAAACATAATCTTAGTCTGCGGAATTTTTGGGAGTGCGCCGTAATCCATCACGCGGGCCCAGTGCGTGTTGGTAGATGTCACGTGTCTTAGATTTTTTAGTTCTAGGACATGCCGGTTTCCTCAAGTTGTTTTCCTTCACCGTTTTGAGAGCAGTGATGATGAAATAATTTACACCAAGTAAAGCGCCCGTCAGGGTTCTAACTTATGACCTACAACTCGTAAATTGTGGTCGTTTTCATTGTGCCACCACTGCTCTTATTTAACTACACAATATTATCTTGAAGAGCCCTTCAGAATTTCATCAGAAACAAAGCCTAGTGAATCTAAGCTCCTCAATTTCGTAGTTAAGATTGACAAAACGGATAGACGGGCAAATGAGCACGCGGCCTTCTTCATTAAGTCGGCGTGAAGGACTGTTTCCTTCACGAAGAAACTCGGAACGCTCTCAGTTAATGAAGATTTGTTACGTGAAATGGAACGTAAAAATATACGCGCAGTTTTTTCCTGAGAACGCTTATAGGTGGCAGGTTGCTGTGGACTTTATTTCGGTATTTTTTGCCGTCGATGGTTTTTTTTTTATTTATATCGTGCCAGCGACCCGCCCCTACTTCGCACGATTTTTTTGACTTGGCAAAGCCGTTCATCGAAGATCAAGATTTCTTTCATCAAGGATAATCATCATCAAGATCGTGATGATGATGATTGTTGTTGATGAAAGAAATCTTGTTCCTCGATTTGTTTCTTATATTTCAGCAGTTGTCCCACTGCTGGGCAAGGCCCCTCTACTCTCTTTCCTTTCTCTTGCTGGAATTTAGAATATAAGAAAGAAACCTCGAATAGAAGAAACAAATGGTAGGAATATTAGAGGTATTTTTGACAGATTGAGACGGAGATGAGACTGTGAACGTTCTTAAAATTACGAGAATTATTATGCCAAAACGTTTCAGCGCTCCCCTTTTGCTAAAAATAATTATTTATAAGGTCGACCTTACGTCAGTAGTATTTAACTCTGTGACAACAAAAACCGCTCTTACTGCTTACGTAGTAAAGTCTTTGTGTATGGAAAACTAGAATAGGATAGAATAGAATACTCTTTATTGTGTACAGCCGTGCGATTCTGTAACCATCTGACCGTGAAAGTTTGGGTGTAGTGAGCGTGGAGTGAGCTGTCATTCGCTAGGGACTAACACTATTAAGTGCTCACTTCACTTACGATTTCACGGTGATATTTTTACAGAATCGACCGGCAGTAATAAGTAATGAAATTTTACAAAAGGTGACACAATGGGCGGTCTTATCGCTAAGAGCGATCTTTTAAAGACAACCTTTAGAAAGACAACTATCCTTTGACGAGTGTATAATCCAGAACACTAACCTGCCCATTGATAAATTAACGTTCTCTAAAATACTTACGGACAGAAACAATCAGTCCAGCTGATGCAGTTAAACACTTGAATTTTATTCGATGACCTATTTACACCTTCATCAGGTAAAGAGAATATATTTTCACACAATCACAATGGTTATGAATAAAACATACTGTTAAAAACGTGCCTTTATCACTGGACTCCCCGGTAACATCAATACGCGGTACTTTTCATTTGTCGTAGAATTTATGTTAATCATAATTTTAACATTTTCGCCAAAAAAAATTACCTTTGGTCAAATTCCTCATCATCATCATCTGCCGAGTTGTTTTCCAACCATGCTGGGGTAAGCTTCCAATCTAACCAGATGCAGCTGAATACCGGTATTTTACACGAAGCGACTGCTTATCTGACCTCCATAACCCAGTAACTGAGTAACACGATATCGCTTGGTAAAACTACTGTTACAAAATTTCCAACCGCAGTCCTGATTGATCGCTACAACATTGATGAATGAAATATTCCGGGCAATAATTTCCCTGGCAGTGAACTACTTGCCGCTAAATGAAAGTTGCGGGTGACTGGGCAATAATTGCACGCTCGATTTCCCCCAGAGGGAGGTAGCACTTGGGGCAATGTTAACACACCTTGTTTGGCATAATTTCTATGTTACATTAATTTGACAGCGAGTGTTGAATATGAAGTGGGTTCCACACCTATTTTATAGCACCGTTTTGAAGTTATAGGTGCATAGGATAGATGAGTATACAAACATGCTTGTGTTGATAAATCCACCCATATCCATTCTAATATAATAATAATAAATTGTTTGTTTAGGGTTCGAGGGAAGGAAGTATTCCAGTAAGTGCTCGTACGGATCTTGACCGTTTTCCGGGCTCTGAGATTGTTCTGAAAGCCGTGGATTACCTCTCCACTCCTCAAGCACCTCAGGACATCTTGCCCCCCTTATCGTTACGTCACTATGTGCTAGCGACCGTTTCCGGGGGCCCATTATTGAGTGTGCAAGTCACCCCCTGCCATTTTATCCGTGTGTATATAACACATTGACCAGGCAAGGGCCATAGTTCTTCCATAGTTCTTGGTAACCAACCTACTTTAGCCACCCAAACCCATTAGTTCGACTTTTTATTTATCCATATCCTGCAATAGTTCTACACCAACCGGGGGTTGTCCTTGGGTGCACTTGTTTAGTGCATACAGGGATAATCGTCGGATGGTACCGCATTTCATCAACATTTTCTAAGGGGCCTCTGCGAGTTGGCTTCGGCCCCTCGTACGCCTTCCGAAGGACCGGGACCTCATGGTCCCGAGATATGTAAAAATATAAATTGTTTATATTTTCAACACTAGTGAGGTCATAGCTTTTTCTGTTTTCTTTTTTCTTCTTACTTAGTTTTAACCATGATCTGGCAGTTTGAGTAATTTATGCGGCTCACCCAAATGTCCTTTCTTGGGTCTTGTCAAATCGTTGAGCTGCTTAAGTTTTGAACTGAGCTGCACGCTGCACTGTCAAATGCGTGCGCTGACTGGACAGTTTCACTCGATCTTTGTGGTTCTTTCCTCAAAAGACCATTCCAAACACCTAACCACATGGTCTTCACATGATCTGATCAAGATTATATCTGCATGTCGATTCTGTAAAAATCTCACCGTGCGTAGCTTTGATATTATATGAAATGATCAATAGAATTAGCATAAAATAATATTATTAAAATCTCGATTATGATTGTAAATATATCCTTGGTTAATCCTTAGTATCAGCCGGTCGATTCTGTAAAAATCTCACCGTGAAATCATAAGTGAAGTGAGCACTTAATAGTGTTAATATCCCTAGCGAATGACAGCTCACTCCACGCTCACTTCACCCAAGCTTTCACGGTGTGATGGTTACAGAATCGCATGGCAGGTGGGATGACACTGACAGCTCACTCCACGCTCACTTCACCTAAGTTTTCACGGTGAGATGGTTACAAAATCGCACTGCAGGACTTTAAAAGACACTGTGTTCTCGGAGCTTATTTCGGTCTTACTGCTCAGAGAAGTCAGATAGGAAACGCCGCCCTCATACAGTTTTGAAAATATGATTGTCGCGAAAAAGTTTTTGCTCAGAATTACTTACAGAAATAAAATATTTTTTTACACAATACTCATCTTATGCTATCGTCATGTAGTTATGTTAAGTCCGTCGAGTCAAAATCAAACATTTTCCGCTCCCTTGGCTTAGTCCTGCCATTAGGGATCCGATGACAAGTAGGGACAGTCAAAAGGAAGCTTATACGCTGTCCTTCCGAGCGCAACCTGATTGCGTAGAAGGTGATGCGGTTGAAGGGATTTCGATGATATCTGGCACACAGGTAGACCATGACCTGGGTTAGAATATGGGATAATTTTCGTTTCCGTGGGTTAATTTCCGACAGCCACTCTGACGCAACCGCAGGTAAAATCGAGTAGTATCTTTTAAGCCAATTTCAATACGGACATTTTACGAGACATTTTATAGATCTGTCAAATAAGGCGGTTGCTATAAATAAACTACCTGTACATAGGTAAAATGTCTCGTAAAGGTTAGAAGTCAGAAAAGAGCAAATAAGGTCAAAGCAGAATATACGCGACATATTATGCTAGAAACCTAGGATCACCAAGTTATTATTAAGAATTTGAATAATGTCAGACGTAGGATACTGCGTATTTCCAGACATGTCGCCAACATGAATCGAGCATCGAACTTTTAGCTCAGAGAGCATAGAATATAGATAGGAATAAACAAAAGAACGAGCTATATTTTTTCAAAACAAAAATTCGTACATTATGATACGTGTGACTTAAGTAATCAATATACAACGTGTAACGTTAAATGCGCAAAACCTCAGACACCCCAACTGATTTTTAATTCAATTGATCTATTTCAGAGAGAAAATGAGTCCTTATAAAAATTGTAAAGGTTTTATGTGCTGTTTTAGTTTTACTGGCCATTTTGATCGTTTCTTGCGTCTGCGACGACGCTTTATCGAGGGAGGAGTCGTCACCGGGCCGCTGCGCTGCGCTGACATTGGCTTGCTTGAACTATTAATAGATAGACACGGCAACGTTTTTAATGAAGATTTTTTGAAAAATGTGACCTATATAAAAATTGGTTCAATTAATTCTGCTCTTTATTCTGATCAAACTATTTTCAGGATTTGCGCATTTAACGTTACACGTTGTATACTACTGTTGAGTTGCTACTGCTAGCTACTGTTGAGCATGAAGTCCTGGGTTCGATTCTCAGATTAGATCGGGCAAAGTGTCAGTGTCATAATATAAGTATGGCTTTGTTTGTTTACGGAGAATCACTGACTCCTAAGTCACAGGCACCTACACCTTGTTTAGGAGTCAGAGTATTCAAACTTTAGTGACCAAGTAATAAGCCTTATATTATATTTTTAGTTTTTTAAGTATTGTATTGAGATGGTTTTTTGGTGAACTAAAGAATTATTATTATTATTTTGTTATTGGATTTTTCCATCTGGAATTTCTCAGTAGCAGCGGAGTCTATATTTGTGCCCGGTTGACGGGAACAGGCTTGCCCCCAAATACATGGGACTCAAATATATCTGTTGAAATGTGGGTGTACGACAAATACACTTCTGCCTAACCCTTAAGAGATTACAAGCTTGATGTAATATTAAAAATATAATAATATCTATGATAGACGCTCTATTGCGTCGGTAATTTTCCGTCCAGTCGCCTTTGACGCTATAACGTCATTTTATCGGTATCCGTATTGGCGCATCCTGTGCGATGTCCGTTTTCCTTTCGTTATTAAAATTAATTATCATTTCGAATTTAATTCGTGTGCATTTAATCGGATGGCCCAACACTCACCCAGACGTGATAGAACTAAGTCACGGGTCTGTTTAAAACTAGTTTACCATGAATACTACCAAAATGATTACATATTAAAATGTGACATTAAAATAAAAAGAAAAGTTATCACAAAAAAAAAAACACTTCCAAAACTTCAAATATGTATTTTAGTAGATACTTCATCCCGAGATCAAGTTCGAAAAGAATACCTTCAACATTAAAATACCCTCATGTTCGAAATGCTAAAAACAATTTCGTTTTTTGAGCTCCATACCGTCACTGGATACGCTTCTCATATAAATTCATACATCGCTAAGGTCAGCAATGTATGAGGGTACGTCCTCCACTCAATGCCAATACAAGAATATAATCCGGCAACTATCGACCGATATCCTAATTGGATGTATGCGGCCTCACAAATACCAACGCTGCTTCGCGAAATGCTTTTCAAAATCGGCGAAACTTTGTCTATTTCATATGTTCTTTATCATAATATTTTACGAAAAAATGTTATCTAGCGGAAATCTCGTCGATATAAGACCGCCCATTATACATTTCTATTTTTTTATTTTTTTTTTTCATTTCTTAAATAAAATGTAGGTTCTGAATTGTATTTTAGGAAAATTCTTAATTAACACTCTTTTTGTCATCTACAAAATATGTTAATGAGCAAAATGCTACATAAAGTTTTTTTTTTTATTTGAAGAACTGTTAAGAATTGCTCAGATAAGCTTTCAGTTTCCAGGCTCTATTTATTTAAACGTATGTTTCCTGCATCAAAACTGAGTAATACGAAAATATTGACAGTATTACTCAAGTCTGTTAGCTTTCTCCGAGTAGCGTTAAAGTGAAAAGACACTTAAATGTAACGATCTTGTTTATTCTACCCTTGTCAATAAACTAAGAGCGAGTTTCATCTTATGCATTCGTAATGTTAGATGCCTGGACTCTCTTGCTTCGGAGAAAAGTTTCCAATACCAATAAATCTTGTTAGACTTGGAGAAATCCGCTGTCCTTTTCAGAATAAAATATAACAAAAAAAAAAGTTATTTTTCGGCTTCTAGAATAACGCAGATGTTAAATCATGTAATTGTACATAATATTTTCGTCTGGTATCCCAAATTGGTTTTAGAAAGCAATAAAACTTCCCAACTCTTAATACTAAACAACAATAAAATAAAAAAACACAGGGTGTGTTCGGAAAATGGCATTGATACGTCAAGACATCACAACCTGTAGAGCCTCCCTGACACAACCTGTTACACTCCGACAACCAGCACCTTTTATATAAACAGATATACAGTTACATATACAGCTACATTGTACTTACCCTTCGCATCACTCGCAGGGAGAACGATGAAGTTTTCATGTTTATTTTTTTGCGGACACTAAACAAATTGAAATAGAAAAATGTTTCAACTAGTGCAAGTCACTACACTGCCTTCAAACACTCGCGATTTTCAAGGATAATGCAAAAATAATTATATTTTATATCTATAAATATATCTGCGATTACAGATCGATTTTTTCTGTATATATTATATTAAAAAAATATTCGAATAGAGCTAGTATTTATGAATGTCTGTATATTTTTCTTGGCGGCCCGAGAGGTTTCGGAGCGGGTGACGCGGCGGACGGTATATTCGCGACTGATTACATGCCCCGTGGCAGAAACAGGGTGAGAAGGACACACTGATAACCTGAAAGCTTAGTGACGTAAACGTGAAAGCCGCTGTGGCAAAACCTACTTTGAAACTGGATCATAAGGTTGAAATTCTATTGCAAATAAAGTTAAACTTTTGAAGGATCCGTATTTCCATCTTGCTCCCACATTCATCTCGTTGGACGGAACACAGATACAGGATGAATTGAATTTATACCTCTACTACGTACTTCTACACTTCGATTTATTAAACGCGTTACGCTTTACAGTTCGATACAATGCTGCATTGTGAACTACATTTTTAGTCAACGTGGAACAAAACCGGCGATGGATTAAAAGATATTTGAATAGATTTTCTGATAGAACGTGTAGATGGATACCGAAATTATTTCTTCTCATATTACATGATTGTTCTTTCGGAAGCCTAGATTATTTGTAACGGAAGACGTTGAAGATACTATTAAAGTGATCACAATTTTGCTTGCCCTTTACATTGCTTTAGTGTTGAAAGCTTATTCTCGGTAACCAGGGATGGAGTTGAAAGGGGATGCTAGAATTGTGGAAATCTAATAAAAACTAACGTGATTGCTCTTGAGATTTGTCTATATCTATTTAAGTAATAGGGCTTTGGGTACTTTCTCTCGAAGAATGTTTCTTTATTTATTTTCCAGCTTTTACGAATCTTACATTTTATGTCTTTTTTTTTTATCATAGTCCAAATGATTTTAAATACAACATTTCTGCAACATGATGTGTATGTTTTCTATCTTTATGAATATTTTTCACTGAGTTTTTTTTTTTTTTTTTCAACAAAACTGGCGATAGGTATGTGGTTGTCATACAGGTACCCCCCTGCCTTACCCTTCAGTGATTACAGGCGTGATGCTATGTTATGTGTTTTGTTTTTCATTTTTTTTTTCCAAGACACCTCATTGTTAGGGTTCCGTAGTCAACAAGGAACTTTTATAGTTTCGCCATGTCCGTCTATCCGTCCGTTCGTCCGCAGCTTAGCTCAGAGACTCCTAGTACTAGAAAGCTATAATTTGGCATGGATATACGTATTATTAGTGTACCTCCTTTTCACGTAAAGTGGGGATGATTTTTTTTTCGTCTACCCTATGGTGTGGGGTACCGTTATACAGCGTGTAACGGAAGGGGGGTATCAACCCTGAAGGAGGTGAATGTGCTCATGAAACTCAGCAACTTTCCCCAAAGAACATAGGTCGAAATATGAAAAAAAAATTTGGCCCTCCCTTACAAAACTGACTACCAGCTGATTGATTTACTATGGGAGGGCCAATTTTTTTTTTCATATTTCGACCTATGTTCTTTGGGGAAAGTTATTGAGTTTCATGAGCACATTCACCTCTTTCAGGGTTGATACCCCCCTTCCGTTACACGCTGTATAGGTCTTTCAAAAATATTGCGGGTTTGTGACGTTTGGGTTTTCGATTCAGGGTTCCTTTTGTGAAATATGTAGTTGTTTTTCGGTATGTGAAGAAATTCACGGTAGTAGTATATGTAACGAAATTAAAAGGAAAACTATCACAGTTAAGTAGTCTTTACAAGTTTACGAGAAATAGCCGACCAAGTTACATTTGCAGTTGCAATGTATCGGAGAACTTGATTTTCAGCTACAATGTTAAGTTTGTTCTTGGGATAAATTCATTCCAACTACGGAACCATTCACAGTGCGTGGTGCGACACGCACTTGGCCAGTTTTTTACCAGATTTCATTGGCCATGTACCAAAAGAACAAAATATTAACAAGGCTAGTATATAATAACGACACATGTATATAATTAAGTATGTATATTTATTACCTGTACAAAACTTCGTTTCCTCGTGACACGAAAACTTATTCGGATATCCAGGGAATAAAGTTTAGCAAGGAATAATTACATGTAATGACATAACAAAGTTCTTGGAACTCAATCTTACTGTATTAGTAGGAATGTTCTGGGCATCTCACGTTTATAGCATTCTGAATGGTTTGTTTTATGTCTTTTCTGCTTGTCGGCTGGTAATCTTTGCTTTGGGTCGTCATCATCAGCCTACAGCAGTCCACTGCTGGACATAGGCCTCTCCTATTGCACGCCATTCACCTCGTGTTTCGGCAACTCTCATCCAAATGCTACCAGCCATCCTGCAAAAGATCGCTCCACCTATCCTGAAGGCGTCCTACCTTACGTTTGCCGATTCGCGGTCTCCACTCAAGAACATGTTTAGCCCAACGGTAGTTCACGTAGTAAGCGAATTGAAGGAAACTATTAGGACGAGAGCGCAGGCGGCAGTTTTAAAATTACAAATGGTTTTATCTTGTTATATTTTTGGCCACTAGCCGTACGTTAGGTTGATGTCGCCACGTTGTATAGATCAATCTTATCGTCTCAATCCGGGGCGATGGAACGACAGTCTTCAGGTAGATATAATAGCTAGCTTATAAGAATTTTTTTTCTATCTGTCTGTCTATCTATATTGAAGCATAGATCGGTTATTATGTGTAGTCTATAAAGTTCACAAACATAGGAGCTGAAAGTTAAAGTACAAGAGTTCAGGATAACACACTAAATATTAATCTCACTTTAGTGAAATGCAAATGCAACTTTAAGCATAAACAGAAAGTGGGTATAATCAGAACAGTTACGCTACGGCTACATTGTGGTGGTAACGTGAACTACACTTCGCTCGCTCTCTGTTGTAGAGCGAGACGTCAATCGGTGTGCGAGAGAGAGCACGCGCGAAGTGTGTAGCTCGCGTTATCGCGACAATGGAGTCGTAGCATAAGCAACTGAGCGGCGTACACTTCGCTTCTAAAGAATTGTAGTATTATTTTCTATTTGGCGCCAATCCTACTAATATAATAAATGTGAAAGTTTTTGAAGATGTTAGGATGTTTGTTACTCAATCACGTGTAAGCCGTTGATCTGATTTGGATGAAAATTGGCACACAGATAGACCATTTCCTGGATTAACACATATGATACTTTTTATACCGGTAATGTGCTCCCTTGGGATAATAGTTCAACTGTCATCTTGGGAAAGTTACTTTTTACGTGGGCGAAGCCGCGGGCAGAAGCTAATAATTTATAGTAAGATCCCCAAACATATTTAACAATTACCTACTAGACTATTATAAACAACTACAATGTAAAAAAAAAAACGTTTAAACAAATGATTGTTTCGGTGCGCCCAAGTTGTTTTAAACAAAGTTTAATTAAAAAAGGTAGCGAGTTGGACTGGTCAAATTTTGTTTATATATGTAGTTGGAACAACAGCCGTGCGATTCTGTTACCATCTCACCGTGAAAACTTGGGTAAAGTGAGCGTGGAGTGAATCGCCAATAGTGTCAATCCCTAGCATCAGCATGACTCACAGCTCACTCTAAGCTCACTTCACCTTAGTTATCACGGTGAAATTTTAACAGAATCGACCGGCAGCTGTTTTTCTGTTCTCAGTAAAAGTTTTTTGATTTCATTTTTAAATATTACTTATTGTCAATTTTGATAGCCGTCATGCAAGAACATAAAATTCAAATTCAAATTCAAATTCTTTATTTGAGACGTAAGTCCATAGTGTTAGTAGCAACAAAATAATGACTAGTGTTAGTAATAAGGAGGAGATAATAGAGTAATAGAGTAAAATATCAATTGGTATGGATCCTCACCCAGTGGCGCAGCAGAGGGGAGTCCCACCTATCTGAGAACACGCTCAGGAGACTATTGGTGGCGGTGCGTAGCCGGCCGGCTATGGAGGCGGTCCTTTTTCTTATAATGGCGTAAAAATCGTCTGTGCGCGCCTCCGCAAACATAGTGGACGCACTACAACGCCACGACAGCCCCAACAGTATCCTAAACGCGTTATTATATTGGACACGCAGATCGCTGTATGTCCTCTGCGTAAAGCGGGTCCAAAGACTGCACGTGTAGAATGATTGACAGAAAGCTTTGAAAAGAGTGACTTTAACTTGATTTGTACAACGTGCAAAACTTCGAACCAGCATATTACATCGAACAGCCAACGACCTGAGCTCCCTCTCTATACCCATATTGTCCTTAAGATAAAAAATTATATATTTAATTAATTAGGTATAATGTCGTGAGGTCTCAGTGGTTACGGCCTCGCCTCTCATGCAATAGGTTGTGAGTTCAAATCCAGCCAAGTACCAATGTGGTTTGTCAATTCATAATATGTACTTTCTGAGTTCATCTTGGATATCACTGACATCGGTGAAGGAAAAGCATCGTGAGGAAACCTGGACTTATAGTTAATATTTAAGTCTGAAATCGCCAACCCATCTTGAGCAAGCGTGATGATCAATACTCGTGCCTTCTCTCTGAGAAAAGGCCTTTGTCCTCCGGGACAGTGTTAGGCTGATATTATAAATGCCTGTATAGGAAAACAAATAAATACTAAAATTATGGTGTTAAATTAAGCATAATCTTTCTATTTAAATATTTTATTTCTTCTATAAATTTTAATATCCTTTGGGATCAGGAACATCGAATTCACAGTAGGTACATACAATTCAGTTTATACTAAAATGACCGTGACCTAGCTAAAAGCAATTAACGCTAATCCAAAAGGCGAGTATACACTAGAGCATTTTCTTTTTTTTTTGTGACGTTCTTACGAATGGTAGGTACAGTACAGGCCAAAACTGACTTTAAAAAAAGCAGTTCCATGTGATGTAACGTTCTTGTGAATGTTCGACACGGTGTTCGAAGTAATGCTCACGGTGAGTGAGCACTTAGCTGTAACATTCCTTCCTATTTTGCGTTAATTCTTCGTTGAAATATCGGACCTGCAGGCCTCGGTCTTTCCTCAATGAAATGTTACGAAACTTTTCGAACGTCATAATTACAAAAGAGAGTCCCCCAAAAAGCCCGCCCTTCACCACTTCCTTTGAATAATAATGATGAAGTGGTGCAACAAACTCCCCAGCAGCACAGCTGTCTGTTCAGTTAGAAAATACTTGAATGAATACAGTACAAGGTATGCAAAGTAATAACATTACAAGACACAGAACACTAAATTAAATTATTTGCCATATGTCAGCTAGCCACGCCAATATAACAAATACAAGAAAAACTGTACGTACTCAAGCAAAAAAATGACACATTAGAGCGGCCGGATATTTGGTAACAAGTAATAATAATAATAATATTCCACAACTTTCACACAACGCCATCTAGTCCCAAACTAAGCAGAGCTTGTGCTGTGAGTACTAGACAACTGATAAACATACATAGGTATATAATTCTAAATACATACATATTATAGATAAATTACACCCAGACAAAGAACAAATGATCGTGCTCATCACACAAACATTTGTCCAGGGTGGGAATCGAACCCACGACCTTGCGTATAGTAAACAGGGCCACTGACCACTAGACCAACAGGCCTGCCTAAAGTAAATGCTCTACTCTATACTCACCTTAAGGTATATTAATGTCTAACTTCATACTCTGCCTAATCTATCCCAGTAACGTTAACGACTTAATGGAATTCACAATTTCTAATAACTCATGAAATTAATAACAGTGACTCTCTGCGTCCCGTAGTTTTACTTACATGGAGATTTCAAAAAGAACCCTTCATTTTTCTGGCAAAAAAGTGTGATAATATGTCACTTGGGAATATTTTTGCTTTCTATGTAGGTAATAGCTGACCCGGTGAACTTCGTACCGCCTCTGAATCAATATGCAAAATGTACGAGAAAATGAATAAATTATCTTAATTTTTTTTTCGTGAATTTTTCCATGTCGTGTTTTTTTTTTAAGTTTTTTATTTTTCACTTTTTAGTGGGTCAGTTTGTATTTTATCTAAGTTAAGTAGCTAATAGACTTAAAATAATAATAATAATGTGTACAAGTATAATATAAAAAGGAGGGCAAATAATCAAAGGGCATCAAAAAATTCGTCCGTATCGCTGTCAATAGGAAACGTGCCCAAAAGGCTGGCAGCATTACCACGTTGTATGGCAATGCTGATTCTAAGTCAGTTAAGTGCAGGGATGTTAATTATAGAGGTGTTCTCTTATTAAGTACCAGGAGAACTAGAGCTGTTTGAGAAGTCACTATCAGCTCCACTTCACCATTCGAATCTCAAGCGGTGAAATACTTATTATTGAGTAGTTCCGATAGCCATCAGTCGTCTTCATCATCAGTTCCACTTCACCAAATGGTGCTTTCGAAGAGCAAATGCACGAGTTACTATGAAAATACCCAAACTGCTATAGATGTGCCTATAAAATGTTAAGGTTTTCCTCGGTTTCAACTTGGTGACAGTGGGAACACCTCGAAAGCATACGCTTTCAAACGAAAAAATAATTTTTAAAATAGGTCCACAGTTGACGGAGAAATCGGTGAACATACATAAAAAAACATACATAAAGTCGATCATATAAGTTCCTCCTTTTTGGAAGTCGGTTAAAAACAAGAAACTTCACTCGGTTAAAGCCGCAGGCAGAAGCTAGTTGATTTACAAAAGTATGGTTTATTAAAGAAGACATTGACCCGTCTTTGGGTTCGATCCGCAGGTAACCGGGCTATTACAAAAAAAAACCGTTTAAATAAAAATAGACACCTAAAATATGAAACGATCATTGCTGCAAAACACAGGTAAACGCGTACTAATAACAACCGATTTTCACTCACCCACACACAAGGCCATTTTATTTATTTTTTTTTACTCTATTGATGCAAGTCCTTACAATTATGCTTAATATCTAGCTAAAGTTCTTAATAATTAAGGCGACAAAAATTTAAACCCTGATAGTAATTTTTTAATAATTTCCTAAACTAGTAATACCTGTGGGACCTTAGGAGCCAGTGTTCTACTGCCACTTGGACACCAAAAACCCTATGCAAATTAATATCAGCTTATATTACACAAAAAGAATATATTATTATATTCTGAAAGGAAAAACATTTGAAAAACAAAATAACATTGGTATAAAAAAAAAAAAACTAAACTTATAAGAGTAGTAGTATACAAATAAATAAATAAATAAATAAATAAATAAATCCCTGGACATTTCACACAGCACCATTTGTCCCAAGCTAAGCAACCTAATGCTTGTGTTATGGTACATAAAATTCAAAGTCCTGTCTGACTGACTGATATGTCAACGCACACAGCCTAAGCCGCAGACATAAAACTTGGAGGGTATATTCTTTGTATATAGTAAGTATCCACTAAGAAAGGGTTTTTCGAAATTCACCCCTCAGAGGGTGAAATGGAGGGTTTTATTTTCTGTGAAACTTATTATTGTCTAGGTCGATTGACTCGAAAATTAGTACACATACTCTTAAATTAGAATAATGAGACACGTGTATTACAGTTTTTCCAAAATAATCCCCCAACAGGGTTAAAAAGGGCTTCGAAAATCCTACACGGTACAGTAAGACGGGCTCGTGCGCGCAGGGCGTGCGGGACAGCGCGGGGGTATTACCTATTAGTAAGTAGGTAGGATTTTTTTGAGGTGTATCTGTAATAATATGAGATCCCGATTTTCACGTTGGCTCGTGATACGTGACATTGATAATGTCGGTACATGTCTCTAAATTAAAAATCTAAAATTAAAAAAAAATCTGAAATTCTTGCAAATCGCAAAACAAATATATATTTTTTTTTAGTTTTCTTATTTGCCCCCGAAAGTGTCTCTGTCGCATTGGATCATAGATCTGTAATGATAGTGTTGGTAAGATTTTTATAAATAAATAAATAAATAAATAATTTACTTTACACGTTCGTGTTTGGGGCACAGAAACTCATATGTGATATTGAGAGGGCGTGTGAGCGCTTATAATGTTTTTTTCTGAAAAAAAAAACAATATCATTTGTTTCCTGTACGCCACGTGGACGAAGGCGCGCGCAGAAGCTAGTAAATGATAAAGCTGAAGAGTTTGCGTGTTTGTTTGGACGCGTTAATCTCTGGAACTACCAGTCGGATTTGAAAAATTATTTTTTAATATGATAGCTTGAATCTTGAGGAAGGCTATTTAACATTACGCTACGACTCTTGTGAGCTAGTCATAAAGAACGCTAAGTGAAAATAAGTGAAAACGAAGTAGGTAATAGCGCCGACAAACAAGAAATGTATTTATTTATTTAATACATCAAGCACATAAATGTACATACAGTCAACCTTTGGGTGCTGCAGAGACAAATGGTAGTAACTGCAATCATGAAAACTGAGGAATAAATATTTTAAGTATAAAGATACCCATAAACCTATTAAAACTACAAATGTAATATATAACTAATATAAGCACAAATAAATATTTAAGAAATAATACACACATAGTAGTACACGAATATACTAAAAAGAAATAAGACAAACAATGAGAAAATATTATCGTTAAATTTCACGCGGATGAAGTTGCAGGTAGATGCAAGTAATTTATAAATTTACTAGCTGTGCCCCGTGGTTTCACCCGCATAAGTCTCGATCCCGTAGGAATGTCGGGATAAAAAGTTCCTATTTGTTAATCCCGGTTATAAACCTATCTACGTGCCAAATTTCGTCAAAATTGGTCCAGACGTTTGAGCGTGAAGAAGTAACAAACATACAAACATACACACACACACACAAACTTTTGCCTTTATAATATTAATATAGTGTGAAGTATTTCGTAGCTTGCGTAGCATACTTGCTACGCTCGTAGCACACTTGCTACTCTCGTAGCAGTGTGCTACGAAAAATCGTAGAGCGTCTTTTGCTGAACTACTTTTTTTAAATGATAGCAATTTACAGTTGTTTTGCTGCAATATAAACCTTAATTATAGCGACAACCAAGAGAAGACGTAAAGTAGCCGAAACGTCCCACTTTACAGAATTGAATATTGTTCTTTATAGCATTGGCAAGGCTCCAAAAAAAGCCTACGTGCTTCGTCTACTTGGGCTTAAAATTGTAACACACAACAGGTAGCGAACCCAATTTCTTTACTTTATAGTTTAATGTACTCGTAACTTACCTTTTAATATGAATAAATAATAATAAACTACGTAAAACATTGTCAATATGAACTAAACAGAAAACAATGTTTGTTTAATGTGTTCTTTGAAAGATGCCTTGGAAAACGAATGTCTATAGTACTCGTACACACATCAATACAATCTAGGGATATTTTAGTTATTCATATATTGAAAAGAAACTACTTAGAAAATCTTATACCATACTTATATCAAAATGCGCAGTATTTAATACCCTTATAGTAAATTAAATAAAAATCTAGCTTAAATAGTTAATTTGTTTTTATTTTTACTATAAAAGCCTTTTTTGATTTATGGAAATTGAATAATAATTTGTGTACATTAACATAATAAGCATTAATATTTTAATAAGAACTTGAGAAACCTGAACCTGAAAGATTTTATTATTATTATTATTAGCCAGTCTTAACAAGGGGTTTCGTCTTACCAGTAACTGGGTTGTGGATGTCAGATAGCCAGTCGCTCCATGTAAAAAACTGGTACTCAGCGGCATCTGGTTAGACTGGAAGCTGACCCCAATATAGGTGGGAAAAGGCTAGGCATATGATGATGATGAATAATCATTAGTAATCTGTAAAAGCACCTCGGATGTTAATAACGCATCTGCAACGATTATTCATGTTCAGGCCGACCGATGACTTCAATCAAAGGATTATATGTCGTTACGAATTCATTCATAATATCCGCACGTAGAGTAGGGTGCCCATAAGTATGTCATATTTTTTTTTTATATTTTGTCACTTTTTTATCGGCTGCGGTGGGACAGTTGACTTAGAGCATGCCACGAGTCACTGCGACGCGACTTACAGCGCGACGGCTGGAACAAGTCGCGTCTCAAGTCGCATAGACACAGGCCCTGAACAGGCCTGTCGATTCTGTAAAAATCTCACCGTGAAATCATAAGTGAAGTGAGCACTTAATAGTGTTAGTCCCTAGCGAGGGACAGCTCACTCCACGCTCACTTCACCCAAGCTTTCACGGTGAGATGGTTACAGAATCGCACGAAAGGCTTGTCAAAATTAAGGCAGCATCTTATTACCCTCAAAAGAGTACACACTACTATCACCAATCAGCTAACACAGCTTGGTGGCTAAAATCCTACTAATATTATAAAGGTGAAGTTTGTGAAGATGTTTGGATGTTTAGTACTCAATCACGCAAAAACTACTGAACGGATTTGGATAAAATTTGGTATACAGATAGTTTATAACCAGGATTAACACATAGACTACTTTAATTCCGATACTCTTATGGGATCGAAACTTATGCGGGTGAAACCACGGGGCGCTGCTAGTTTTCAATAAAAGCTTCCTTCGCGTGGTATGCAGGTTAAAAATGTTTCTCTACCTTATGTTACCAACTAACGTGTGACGTCACGAGAAGGTGTCACGTTAGACGAAGGTATCTTATTTTAATGTCCGCAGTGGTCCCGTTGATACACGGGAAAATTCTACGTTCGGGCACGACTGGTACATATAACGATATACAACATAATTTTAGTATACTGTAAACCTGAATATAGTTTGTTCAGAATAAGTAACTGAATCGATTCCAATAATTTTTACACCATGTTATATTTTGCCCCAAAAATATTTTAAAATGGTAAAAAGTTGGTCACCGAGCGACACTAAGTGCATATCCGCAATCATATGCGCACAACACAGGTCACAGCTGGTCGGCCGGCGGCGCGTGTTAAGTGGTAACCAACTTTTTGTACGGACAATCAGGTAACATAACAAGCTTATAACTTCGTGATTTTTCACGATACAGTTTTGAAATTTTGTACATAGATTCTTTACATAAAAATAGACACGTGTATCGGGTTTGCCATATACTAAAAATAATGTTGTATGTTGCTCACGGCCTCGTTGATCTAGTGGTCGCAAGCGCTAATGCTGATCATGAGGTCCTGGTTTCGATTCCGAGGTCGGGCAAAATGTTATTGATAGCAACCAGTAGTCTAGGACTTGCGCCCGGTTGATAGCAATGGGTTCGACCCCAGCTGTAACATACTCGACTTATAAAAAATAATTAAAAATGAAATAAAACTATACTGAATTAATATTTTTTTTTATTTTTAATATTTTGAATTTTTTATAACGTTTTACAATTTGACAATTTATATTTGACATTTTATTTTTTTATACGATTCTGACAATTTTAAATTTGTTTGACAATTTTAATTATTGTTTTTTGAGGAGGGGCTTGTGGCTAAGTAATAACAGCTGCACGGATCGATCGATCAGGTTAAGCTACGCTTACCACAGTTGGTCTGTGGATGGGTGACAATCTTTACCTACCAAGACCCCTCCGTGTTTTCGAAAGCACGCTAAGCTGTTGCCCGGCTGTCATTCGTGGATCTTTGACAGTCGTTACGGGTCGTCAGAAGCCCGAAAGTCTGACAACCAGTCTTACCAAGGGGTACTTATACATATATTACCCAGTAAGTGGGTTGTAGAGGTCAGATATGCAGTCGCTCCATGTAAAATACTGGTATTCAGCTGCATGAGGTTTGACTGGAAGTTGACCCCAACAGAGTTGACTAGGCAAATGATAATGAAGTAGGTATCTTTTATTTTAATCTGTTTTTGGTATTGGAAAAAAAAACTTATCTAGCTGTTGAGTAATTATGGGTTGACGATTGTAATTCCAGTTGATGCTTATCAAACTATATTTTCTGTTTCTTTAATATCCAACTACTTAATATGTTCTACTTCTTATTTTTTTAAACATATCAAGAAATAACCTTCTTAGAAATAAACTTCTTAGAAATAAACTTTTATCTGCCGCGGCCGCACTTTTTTCACTTCCGTATAATTTACCCAAGGTACAGACGCCAGCACATCAAGCTACCCGAAACTGTCAAATTTTCCCAATCAACTTTGAACCTTATGCTTTAGCGATAAAGTTGAAAATCGATTAAAGAAATTTGACATGTTGCAATTTCGTAAGTCCCATTCGTCCACCCGTCGTATCTTTTACAGAAACAATGTGCTTCCTTTCAATGTGACGCCAACATTATTTATTTATTGAAACTTCTCACACACAATAAGGTACACAGGCGGATATAATGCCTTAGGCATTCTCACCCAGTCAACCAAGGGTGGTGAAGAGATTAAAATGGCATGTACTCTGTTTGAGAGGAGATAATAATAATCATAATTTAAGCAGGCTATAAACTTTGAATACACAATATGGATATTTACCATAACACATACAGGATGAAATTGAAAATTTGCGACAAATTGAAATAGGAGGTGCAGTTACTGTCACATAATCATTATAAATTGTTATTTCCCAAATCTAAATTCGTGAAAAAAAAAACATGTAAATTTCGCCTTAGATAGTGCAAACTATGTTATTGTCTTCAAGTCGACACGAATTATAGTCGGATAGGAATAAATCCTAACATCGAAAGAAAAACGTAATTTAAATTTATTTTTTAAAAATACCTTGATACCTAGACAATTTTGATGTGTGTACTTAGTAATGATGGCGAGCTATGGGGTTTGCCAATCTTTGACTAGCTGTAGTGACTAAACTATTTATTTATTTATTTTATTATTTATGTACACACAGTAAAAAAACATATGGATATGACATTTTAAAAATTTGAGTACAAAGGTACTGCTTATTTCTTAAGAAATTTCTTCCAGCAGACCTGCGAAAGGAGAAGTAAAAAAGAAATGTAGACAATAGTGTGCGAGAACATGAAGAGAAAAATAAGAATGTGTGAAGTCTAAAAGTAACATATTAAATATATTTGGTTAAATGTTCGTATGCAGACTAGGAACGTCATTAGATATTTATTAAAAAGTTTATTTTGTATTGTCGTCTCCACCTTGTATTAACAAATAACTCCCTATAATTTACTTGTCATCAGCAATTTTCCATTTGTATGGTATTGATTGCAATCGCTGCTCCATTAAGTTGATCGAGTTCTATTCACGCCATTTCACAATTATTTAGTTCACAGATTGATGATAAACGTCCTTGTTACTTGTTTTTTTTTTTGGTATTAACAACTTCAATCAACTAAAAAAAAAATTAAACTATTTTTATTTTTTGTTTGAAAATGACACTATCTATCACTATCCCCTTTTTAGGGTTCCGTACCCAAAGGATGCAAACGAAACCCTATTTCTAAGCTTCCGCTCTCCGTCCGTCCGTCTGACTGTCAGCGGGCTGTATATCATGAACCGTAATAAGTAGACAGTTGTAATTTTCACAGTGTGAATTTCTTTTACCGCTATAACAACAAATAATAAAAATAAAATAGTTTAAATCCTTTAATTTTCTCAATACATGGGACGTGTTTTTTCGGCGATTTTTGCCTTGTGATGCGGAACACTTCATATGTGATGCGGAACACTTCATACTACTTTAGATTTAGCTGAGGAATAATTGTAACTTACATTTAAAATAATGGATATATATAAACAACATTATAAGAAATTCTTGACTTCAGGTCGGACTTCAGCTCGGCTTCGGTATGGGATTTACTGGAATGGCAGGTAGTGGGGTTGGAAGAGCGTCCCTCGCCAAGCAGGTGCAGCAAGAACGTGGTGATAAATGATAAATGATTTATTTTCTGTAAGTAGGTTTGTACAAACACTTTTACATGTCAATCATATTTTTTAAAACTAGATGAGGTCGGCGTTTCCTATCTGACTACTCTGAGAACAAAGGCCGAAACAAACTCAGAGGTCACATTCTCTTTTAAAGTCCAGACATAATCTTGGTCAGATCATGTGAAGACCATGTAGATTGGTGTCTGAAATGGTCTTTTGAGTAAAGAACCACACAGATTGAGCGGACCTGTCCAGTCAGTGCACGCATTTGTCAAAAATCGTGCAGCTCAACTCAGAACTTGAGGAGCCTCACAATTCGACGAACAATACCAATGAAAGGACATTTGGGTAGGCCGCATAAATTACTCAAACTGCCAGATCATGATTAAAACTAACTAAGAAGGAAAACAGAAAAAAGAAAAGAACCACATAGTCTTCACACTCACAGTAATAATAATAAAAAAATAAAATGCTTTACAAAGTAAATATCCATGTCATTGTTTATATAAAATTCATCAATGTCAATGTGTAATTGTGTATATAAAAATCGGTGGTGGAGGAGGGATAGGTGGAGGAGGTCGTGCGTCGTCAACCTTTTTTAAAAGAGGAGAATGGTCTTAGGGTGATATTATTAAAAGACACCTCTTTCGTAGGCTCGACGGAGAGCCCTAAAATCACATCGTCAATAGAAGGCTCCCGTTAAAGTCCGACACTTCGTGTGTGAGATATCTCGGCGTTGGAAGGTCTCTCGCTCGGCAGGAGGAATGTCCCAAGGCTCTTACGGCATGTGGGAGGAGTGCATTGATGTCAAAGAACTTCCGTCTAAGGATGCATGATCGTGACGTCTCTCGTCACGCAATTAAGGAGTGAAGTGCACACTAATTGTCATATTGAATTAAACGTGAAGTAGTTGTTGTTAACGATATTTACAGCCGTGCGATTCTGTAACCTTCTCACCGTGAAAACTTGGGTGAAGTGAGCGTGGAGTGAGCTGTCATTCGCTAGGGATTAACACAATTAAATGCTCACTTCACTTATGATTTCACGGTGTGATTTTTACAGAATCGACCGGCTGTTATGTTATTGTAGAGAAGCCGAACTGAGTTAGAGAGTACACTTAAACACTGTATTGAGCACTGAGCTAGAGATTGGTTTAACACTATTTTTAAAGAGTTTCTAGACTAAAGAGTAGATTGCACAACACTGTTAAAAGATTGCTAGAGTCTGAACTGCTCTGAACTTAAAACACTCCTAGCTGGAACGAATCGACGGAAAGAGCCGCACCATCATCATCTGCCTGCCTTTTCCCAACTCCGTTGGGGTCGGCTTCCAGCCTAACCGGATGCAGCTCACCAGTATTTTACGTGGAGCGACTGCCTATCTGACCTCCACAACCCATTCACTGGGTAATACGATACCCCATGCTAAGACTGGTTGTCAGACTTTCGGGCTTCTGACTACCCGTAACGACTGACAAAGATCCACGAATGACAGCCGGGACCAACGGCTTAACGTGCTTTTCGAGGCACGGAGGGGTCTCGGTATGTAAAGATGGTCACCCATCTACAGACCAACTGCGGAAAGCGTAGCTTAACCTGATCGATCGACCTGTGCGGCTGTTATTATTTAGCCACGGGCCCCTCGGAGAGAGCCGCACCATACAGTCATTAAATAAGCTATAGTGAGTATGAGTCATTTGTGGGTGGGACCCATTACGTTTATTAACTTCGTTTTAATTTAAATGGCCATCTCCCAGGGGTCACTTGTGCATTCGGTCAAGGACGGAAGAACTATACTGTACTTGCTGCGACATAACTAAAAGGTTTCATCGGCACAATTCCAAAGACACAATCACTATTGCGACCTATAGTCCTACAAGGTAGATGGATCGCCAACGGGGTAATTGCGCAACACAGTAACAAGTGCTTTTCACTTTGACAATCCAGCAACATTCATTGCCTTATTTTTATGTTGGCGAGTAGACGAAATTTTCAAACATTTAAAGCATTAGATTACCACTTTCTCTCGGATTGTGGATGATATTGTGTTACGCAGTTGGGGTGCTGGTGAGGGTCACGAGAAGAAGGCTTATATCCAGCAGTGGAAGTCTTTCGGACGATGATGATAGTAGATACGATAAAAAACCGGCCAAGTGCGAATCCGATTCGCGCACGAAGGGTACCATTATCTATAAAAAATCACGTTTGTTGTATGGGAGCCCCCTTAAATATTTTTTTTTCTGTTTTTTTAGTATTTGTTGTTATAGCGGCAACAGAAATACATCATCTGTGAAAATTTCAACTGTCTAACTATCACGGTTCATGAGATACAGCCTGGTGACAGATGGACGGACGGACAGCGGAGCGGGAGTAATTATGGTTCCGTTTTACCCTTTGGGTACGAACTATTCGCCCCGTTCATTACGAGTATGATCCGTATCACATTGTTAGTTTAAACGAACTCAGGCAGGAATTGACTGACTCAAGAATTACGTACTGTCTATACAATCTAATAATAAAGCTGAAGAGTTTGTTTGTTTGAACGCGCCAATCCCTGGAACTACCAGTCGGATTTGAAAAGTTCTTTTTGCGTTGATGATTATGATTATAAATCTATGCTTGGTCAATTCCTAGTATCAAGTGGGATGACACTGACAGCTCACTCCACGCTCACTTAACCTAAGTTTTCACGGTGAGATGGTTACAGAATCGCACTGCTGGGGAGTACATACATAACTCTGTCTACACTTTCGGGGGAGTTTTGACTATAAAACTATAACAATAAGATGCACAAACTGCCTCCTCGCCAAAACTTCACAGAACAGACCACATCAGTAACTATCTAAGCTAGCTCATACTATCTAGAATTTAATATCTCACACAGTTCTCCACTAAACCACTTAATTACTGCACTAATTAATATATTTCGTAACAATATACCGGTGAAGTATGGGCAAAGTTCGCAGCCCTGTTACTAGGGTTGTCTCCGCTTTACTGAAGATTTATGCCCTCTTCCCTCCTGTTGGAAAAGCACGTAGGTACTTCGGAAATTGTGCAGTTAACACCTCTGAAGTATGGTCATCGGGAAAATTTGGAAGTTGTTTCTTGTAAGTAGTGTAGTCAGATATCTAGGTAGACATATTGACATGTAAAAGTGTTTGTACAAACCTACTTACAGAAAATAAATCATTTATAATTTATCATGATTTTTAGGGTTCTGTACCAAAATGGTAAAAAGGAACCCTTATGTTGCGACTCAGTCTGTCTGTCTGTATGTCCGTCTGTCACAGCTGGATATCTGAAAAACTATTAATCCCATCAACTTGAAATATGCAGTATTTTTAGATAACGTTTGCTCAACTATTTAGTAAATAAGAAAGAATTAAAATTATTTATTTTTTGCAACAGGGACTGACAGGGGTTCTTAAAAATCCGAAGTGGGGGTACTAGGGCATGTGGGGTATATGAAAGAGTGCTGTTTGCACAAACTCAAACATTTTTATTTTTTTAAGGCCGCATAGTTTTCGACTTTTCATGAAAAATGTTAAAAAAAAATACCGTTCTCCCCACTTATATCCGAAGTTTGCATAGACAAAAATCTGAAATAACGAGTATTGTATGTGATGGAAGTTTATGTAATAAATTACAGGAAAAATCCGTTGACAATCCGTTTGAAATCACAATGATAAAATGTAAAATATTCAAACATAACCTACAAAACCAAATTATTCTTCTCAACCCTTTGACATCTATAGCACAGAAATCAACCCTTAGTCATCTTTAGCACAAAAATCAACCCTTAGTCATTTATAGCACAGTAATCAACCCTTAGTCATCTATAGCACAAAAATCAACCCTTTATCATCTATAGCACAGAAATCAACCCTTAGTCATCTTTAGCACAAAAATCAACCCTTAGTCATCTATAGCACAAAAATCAACCCTTAGTCATCTATAGCAAAAAAATCAACGCTTAGTCATCTATAGCACAGAAATCGGTGAACAACTCAGCGGGTGACCATAACTAACGAACAAACTACACAATTAGAAGTAGCAAAGGAAAAACGACATCTATCACCGTTTACGGGAACAACTTCTAAAGCGTACTTTACAAGAGGTGCACCAACGCACATAGTACAGCACCCTACCCACAGAGGGCATTACATACATACTTTAGTATACAGTGAGGCGTTAAGTTAACAGAGGGCACCACCAATCGAAAATAGAAGATGTTTTAAAAGAATTAATTGTAAGATTGGAGATATCAAACGGGACACTGAAAAATCACTGCTGAATTTAGAGACAAAATCAAGAGTCGATTCTGTAAAAATGTCACCGTGAAAACTTGCGTGGAGTGAGCTTTCAGTGTCATTCCATTGATGCTAGGGATTAACTAAGCAAACATTTACAATCATAATCGAGATTTTAATAATATTTTCTATGCGGACAAACTAGTATATTAGTTGTCAAAACTATTTTGTGGGGTTTTAAAAAAAAATAGCAAAACAGGAACTTAGTCAGAATATCAATTTTGTGTTTGTATTTTTTCTTTTTTTTTCCTAGATTAAAACCCCGCAATTTAGTAATGTTTTGACATTTAAAATTAAGCTTTGAAATTATATAATATGATCAATAGAATTAGCATAAAAAAATGTATGAAAATTTCGACTTTGATTGTAAATGTATTCTTAGTCAATCCCTAGTGCCGTGCCTCGCTATACATAAAATCGCAATCAGTTGTTCACTTAATAAAACTAAACAACTATGAGAATAAACATACATACACGTACATATACGTACATCTTAACAATTAAAAAAAAAACAATCTGTGTTTATCCGGGTCAGTCTCAGTAGGTAACATAAGAAGAAATAATACACAGCTAAGTAGGCTAAAATATTTATTGAGTAAAATATGTCAACCAACGGACATGTGGGTAACTGGGTCGTTGAAAAGTTCGTAGAAACTACGATCAAAATTACTTAAACGACTTTTTTTATTTAAATAGAAACAAAAAGTCTTAGTTACAATATACAACCAACACTAATCTTCTTTATACAACGTGTAAAACCTCAGACACCCCAACTGATTTTTAATTCAATTGACCTATTTCAGAGAGAAAATAAGTCTTTAAAAAAATTGTAAAGGTTTTATGTGCTGTTTTAGTTTTACTGGCCATTCTGATCGTTTCTTGCGTCTGCGACGACGCTTTCCCGAGGAAGGAGTCGTCACCGGGCCGCTGCGCCGCGCTGACCTTGGCTTGCTTGACCTATTAAGAAATAGACACGGCAACGTTTTTAATTAAGTTTTTTTGAAAAATGTGACCTATATTAAAAAGTGGTTCAATTAATTCTGCTCGTTATTCAGATCAAACTATTTTCAGGTTTTGCGCATTTAACGTTAAACGTTGTATATAAAGATTGCGTGTCACGTTGTTTGTCCGCGATGGACTCCTAAACTACTGAACCGATTTTAAATTTGATTTGCACACCATGTGCAATGTGATCCAAATTGAAAGATAGGATAGCTTACATCTCAGTTTATAGTTGCAATATTATTTTATTGCAAATTATTTGTTTAAATTATCTGTTAGCTCCAAACGATTCTAACAGATGGCGGTATCTGTTGACTGGATTGAGTAAGAATTCAATAGATGGCGCATGTTAAAAATACAAACGTTTCATCTATACATCTATACATATAAATAAAATTTGAGTGTCTGTTTGTAATATTGAAATAACCGTTTTTACTACATGCATAAATGAATGTATAACATTTTTTACAATTTTGGTCTGTCTGTCTGTCTGTCTGTTTGTTCCGGCTAATTTCTGAAATGGTGGGACCGATTTTGATGGGGCTTTTGTTGGCAGGTAGCTACTGTAATAAGGAGTAATTTAGGCTACTTTTATTTTAGAAAAAATCTTTTATTTTAGAAAAATAAAGTAATGTTGCAATGTCCAAGTACTGTCCAGTACCACGCGCAGCTCACGCGCATGCCGTCTGTGCCGTCACGTCGGGCGCCTCCCACCACTTCTCCCACCAACGAATCAATATCATAAAGGCTGTATTGCTGACAGTTGTGTCTCAAGGACTTCATTTTGTAATTGATGAATTATCATACTTTTGATTGTTAGTTTGATTTGATTGATAGGCATATTTTATAATACGTAATAACATTGCACCCGTGCGAAGCTGGGGCGGGGCACTCTAGGATATCGTAGCACAATTCCCCCTATCAATATCGTCTTTTACGATAAATCCATGTGAATGTATCCCTCACTTCTTTTTTTTTTATTCTACAGCATTAATTTTAGTATAAGCGAAACCTGAAACACGTGTCTAGTATTTTTATGTAAAGAATCTATGTACAAAATTTCAAAACTGTATCATGAGAAATCACAAAGTTATAAGCTTGTTATGATACCTGCTTGTCCGTACAAAAAGGTGGTTATCACTTATCACGCGGCGCCCCCGCGCCGCGCCGGCCGACTGGCCGTGACCTGTGTTGTGCGCATATGATTACGGATATGTAAGTACTTAGTGTCGCTCGGTGTCCAACTTGTAATCTTTTTTAAATATTTTTGGGACAAATACATATAACACGGAGTAAAAATTATTGGAATCGATTCAGTTACTTATTCTGAACAAACTATATTCAGGTTTGCAATATACTAAAACAATGTTGTATACGGCGGGCCGCCTCCCCAGTACATGGTGTTACGTCAAAAAGACAGTTGATATCTTTTAAATAAAAACAATAATAAATCAAAGAGGTTGGCGTTGCCGAACCAATTCTCTCGACGCGCTGTCATATTTATCTTTCAACATAGGGTCTACACACCTGCTACCGCCTATCATATGATGGTACTGACTACGGAGCCATTCATTACGTGCGGTCCGTCACACACTTTGCCGATTGATTTTCCTTATTTTGTAGTTTTATGTTTGAACGTGATCGATAACCTATTTACTTAGTTATTTAATGAAGGATATCAGTGCTTATTATACTAACTAAAATGAGCGACGTTACTCACGCATACATTTTTCATCTGTCGGCAGCGCATAAGTGAACGCTTAACATGAAGACCGTACGTATATTGTTTGTTGTGTTGACTGTACTTAGCACACTCTGTACGGCAGCTGTTGGTAGACCGTCGTGTCCGGGAAATATGCCCAGGTATTTTGATGGATCGTGTGTGTGAGTAGTTTGTGTATTTATTTTGTTCTATTTTAATTTTTTGAATAACGTTCTAAATGCCCTGTATTTAACTATTCATTGTAAACAACATAGTTGCCAGTTGCATTTGCGGCCTTTATACAAAACAAGGTTTAGCTGTAGACCTAGGTTTCTATATAAAGTGGTTTGGGTTATGCGAGAGTCTTACGTACAGACGCCAGCACATCAAGCTACCCGAAACTGGCAAATTTTCCCAATCAACCTTTAACCTAATGATAATAGCGATAAAGTTGAAAATCTATTAGGGAAATTTAACAGATTGTAGTAGCTTGATGCGCTGGCGTCTGTACCAGGGGCGTAGCTACCGCCGTATCAGCCGTATCAATGATACGGGGCCCCCGGGCTACAGGGGCCCCTAACGCGTGTAAGCAAAAATTAGTAAAATGTTAGTCACTTAATCTCGTGCTTCCCGGGAAAAAAACATATAAAAAAAAACTGTCATACGTGCCTATAGAGTTTTCACTTCAGAAATGACAAAATTCTAAATGACAATTTCTAGGAGGAAGCGATAACTTATAATCAATAAATATTTATTTTAATTTAATGCAAGCATTTTTGTTTCTTTTGTGAGAAATCTTTACCCATCTTTTGGGCCCCCCAACTAATTTTGATACAGGGCCCCTCCAAGGCACGCTACACCACTGGTCTGTACATAGGGTTGTTTGAATTTGCCCTAAATGTCATTCATTCATAAAAGAAATGGAAAAAGAACAAAAAAATAATGAGTTGATTATAGAAAAAATTAAAGCCCAAGATGAGTCAGTTTCTCCTACCAAAATGAAGAAACAGGCTGGGAAAGAAGAAAAACTGAAAAAACTTTTAAATCAAAAGGAAGACATGGACAGGCTTGACTTCATGAGCTCGATGGCTTACATTTGCCACTTTAAAAAACAAAACATTTAAATTTTTAAATTTTATGATTACTTAGTGATTATTATTTAATGTTTGGATTATTAGTGGAGTTCTCAGGCGTTAAAGAACCCTAATCTACCGAAAAGGTTTTTGATTACTTAGTTACCTTAATTTTGTGCGAAAATCGTAAAGTAAATGGTTTTTTTTTATAATAAACAATTTTTCCTTCATTTGTGCTTTATTATCTTCCTTTTCATCATATTTCATGTTTCTAAATCTACGGGAAGAACGTACGATATCTTTCAAGTGTTTGATTTCCTCGATTATGGATGAAATAGTATGTGCATAAAATTATTTTTTTTAATTTTATTTCGATTATTAAACTAATCAATAATAAGCAAATGTTCGTACGGGCAACACTTAACGCGATGATTTTTTTTAGCGCACATAATATCAATTCGCGGTGTTAAGACGAGCATTGAAAATCCAACAGACCCCATCCCAACGCGTCTAAAACTACGCTGTTGGATTTTCAACTCTTGGTGGCAAGCAGTGCGTGAAAAAAAATCGTCCACGAGTACGACGGCTAAAAGTTGCAAGTCATTTTTGTTGCTACTGGGGTAAATGTGACTTTGACTATTACAAAAGTTTTCAAATCATCCAAATATCTTTTGTCTATGAAAAATTAGTCAAAACCTTTTGAATATACTATATTATAATGCGATTTAATATGGCGTTTTATTATGAATACGAGGCACAATAAATGAAATTCGTTTTTGTTCAGAAACTAAAATATTTGTGTCAATTTCTTATGGTACTACTTTTGTGTAAATCTAACTTTATAATGGATTTTTGCTTGTCTTTGAAATTGTGTAAGTACTTAAGTACGTTAGTCGGCAGTGCCCCCGCCAAGTCGAGCGCGAAGCAAACACTGCCGTACCATCCTTTACTGGAACCATTTCGCCGCATTTTCAGGCCCCTATTTGAGAACCTCTGGATATGACCAGAACGCAGAAATTTTGGTCATCGAGTAAGCTGTAATCACATACTTAAAATCCAAAATTTCAAGTCTGTAGGTTATTTAGTTCCGAAGTTAAGCGAAAGCAAAGTTTCGTATTTATGACACTCACTTACTCATGATCATCAAAATAGAACTAGTACTTCCCATAAACTCAGAGAGCTGAAATTTGGTACAGAGTTAGGGTTTAATGGCCACATAAAGGGAAAACTATAAAAACTAGGATAATCAAAGATCTGGAGTACCTGGTGACCCTGATTAGAAAACACAAGAGCCCTAACAAACTATTATTAGAGATCGACATATCGCCTTTACAAAAAATATTCAACTTTGTGGGCCGCTTCATGTGATGTCAAAAATCGAAGGCCTGAAGTATCTGATGAAGAACCCTCAGCTGGTCTCAGCTGTATTAGAGATATGGTAATGCCCCCTTTTACTATTGGTACATAAAAAAATCGACTGTCATTGCAAAAATCCAGCGTAGTGGGACACATCTTCTAATTTAATCTAGCCTATAGCGTCCCACTGCTGGGCGAATGCCTCCCCTTCTGCTTTTAATACGCATATAAATAAAATTAAAGGAAAACTATATTCTTCTACTGCGCTTGAAAACGTTTGCTAGGGATTAGGAGGGATTATTTGCATTTCGTTGATTTCGCTTATTATTTTATGAGGTTTGCTAAGGTTAATTAGCAGGTTGTTATTATAACAATTCGAAGATTTGAATAGGTTAGGAATTTTATCGTTAGTGACAGTGTACAGAGAACAATTCCCAATCTGTGTGGCGTATGCCCTAACAATTCACAAGAGCCAAGTCTATGTCAAAAAAATGCCCTCATGGACATTGGCAGAGAATATGGAGGATATTCTCTTGTGGCCAAGCCTACGTGGGGTTTTCACGAGTAACCAATCTTCATGGGGTGCACCTCATAAAGGTTGACTTCAAGAGTATAAAAGATCAAGCTTCAGCGATCACAACCGGCTTAGGCGTAAATACCGCGCCGATCTTTCAGAAATTAAACCGTCTAAAAGAATAAATAATGAACGCGAATGGGCAATACGAAAAACTGTTGCTACTGTACAAGAATCAGAACCGGAAAAAAAGAAAAGAAAGATTTGTAATAATAAAAAACTACTCCTAAAAAGATAAAAACTGTTTCAAATAAGAATATCTAGTTAATAAAATAAATCAATATGCCCACGTTTCTATAAAAAGAAGTGAAATCCCACCAAAAACTTTATGTAAAAAACTAGCTAAGTCTCGATGGAGCTGCTTGTTTATCTCTAAAAAGTAATGAAATCTATTATTGAAATACGTAGCTTTATCAAGCCTGACTGGTTATTGAATCAATGTTTTCCAAGTGGCAATTTTCCATCTTCAATGGGTAGCGGTTCTGGCGACAGATTGGTGCAATGGTGTCATGGAGCACCTGGTTTTGTACCCTTGTGTACCCTTCAACGGCCAAGTCACACAACATTTACTATAATAATAAAAAAATCGCAGTAAGGAACCTTAGACTTGGCACGACTTTGTCTAGATTTCATTACTTTTTAGAGATAAACAAGCAGCTCCGTCGAGACTTGGCTAGTTTTTTACAGAATGTTTTTGGTGGGTTTTTTTTTTGTCTCCTTTACTCTTTCACACGATGTCTACATCTCTCCATCTCAATAGATGAATTATGATTATTTCTTATGATTTCATAAGAAATCTCTTCCAGCATACCTGCGATAGGACAATTCCTATCGCAGGTATGCTGGAAGAGATTTCTTATGAAATAATCATCACCTTTGTACCTATTTTTCTGTTCTGTTTTTTCATGTCTGTTTATATATTTGTTTACATAAATGGTAAAATAAATAATGTACAGACGCCAGCACATCAAGCTATTACAATCTCTCAAATTTCTTTCATGGATTTTCAACTTTATAGCTAATGCATAAGATTCAAAGTTGATTGGGAAAATTTGACAGTTGCGGGTAGCTTGATGTGCAGGCGTCTGTACATGCGACTAACATGTGGGAAAGAGATTGATAATAAAGTGGCTCTTCTTATAACAAAATTGTATTCTAATGGAACCCAAAATTGTGGCGCGTAATTGCATCATCAACTCTTCTCTCTATCAGTTGGAAAAACCAATGTAAAGAATAGTATCGCAAGGTTCATGACATATGATAACCCTGTGACTTGTTTAATTCGGACAGCCCGGTGAATCATAGCAGAAATTTGATAAGAAAGTACCTAAAAAACTAAATGAAATATCTCACTACCTACGCTCTATCCGTCAGCCATCATCATCTGCCTAGTATTTTCCTATGTTAGGGTTGGATTCCGTGACACTGACAATGTTTGCGAGTACTTTATGTACAGACGCCAGCACATCAAGCTACCCGAAACTGTCAAATTTTCCCAATCAACTTTGAACCTTAACCTTTAGAGATAAAGTTGAAAATGTATTAAAGAAATTTGACAGATTGTAGTAGCTGGATGTGCTGGCGTCTGTACCATTTGCTTTTATTTGTGAGTAGTTGCGGCCTAGTGAGTTTGTAGATCAATTTTTGTTTGTACCCAGCTCCATACTTTGTGTAATTTATTTCATCATCACTGCAGCTCTTAAAATGGTGAAGGAGGACGGTGTGAACCTAAAAATGTGTACCAACATAATAATTTAAATTAATACGACGCAACGCGTGACCTAAAGATTTTTTAACACATAAAAAATAATATTAAATCGGTGTCGGTAGGTACTTAGGTACAAATTATCTTAATCAAATTAAAATAATCCTCGTTTTTATCTTTTTTTTCTTCTGCTAACTTTTTTATTATTTTTTTATGTTAATTATCTTCTTTAGTACCGTGGTTAAGAAATTATTGATTTACAACTCTATGTGATTCCAGAAAACCTTTTCTAAACTTTTAAGTGGCAGATGACGCTGCGACCAGGGTAGGTAACCCGATGTAAAGGAAGCTTTTAAGCTTTGCCTGGATGTGGGTTCGAGCTAATTCAGAACCCGAAGATTTCTGAAAATTTCTGATTTAACTATATTACTTTGTAGGTTCGTTGGTGCAGTGTTAACGAAATGATAGAATGTAGGTACACAGGACAAGATGAATAGTTTATTTCACAGTATAGTTCACAGTCAGTTACACGACACACAAGAGTTCCATAGAAAAAAAAGATAAGAAGATAGTGGATAGCGAAGAACAGAAATGATCAAAGCTTATTAGATTCGTGTTTCTACTTAAGCGCGCCGAATTTAGAAAACAGCGTGCGATAGCATACGTAGCGGTCAGTGGACTGGGTGCGCGATAGCATTCGTAGCGGCACAGTAAATAAATATACAGTAGGTTATCTAAGGCCGCCCGCCGAGTTATTAGCCTACTCTTGCGTTGATACCCAGGGTTGTCACTTTTACTTTTAGTTAATATTTTCGAACAAGCTCAAGTATAAACGGGATACACTATGCTCAAGTATAAACGGGATAGAATTATTTTTGACGAAATTTGTTTACATTTTAGACGACGATACGCGCATCGACTTAATAAGTCGATGTACACACAAGTATTCGACTAAATAAGTCGATCGTCAGACTACCGGAACCATATTTGGATTGAACAACACATCAGACAATAGAAAAAATAATAATTTCAAAAGTAATTAATTTGCAATATTAATTATTGTGAAATTGCCCTTATTACAACTATACCTACGCGACAAATACGTTTACCTAAACGATGTTTCGTACTCAATCCTCTGTTTTATAGTAAAACTAGACTTCTTAAAATAAACTTTAGCTCTAAACATAGTATTCAGAAAAATGCGACTCGGCTACGCTATTAATAAAGCAAATAGACTGTGAAATAAACAATACAATACCACATTTTCTAATAATATTTAAGTATAAGTAGGTACTTACATTTCTGGCTGAGTAGGAAGTATGAAGAATGATAAGTCCGGATTTGCGAAATCATTATTGAGGCACCCGAAAACACTACAATATTTTTTTCCCCTTTTTGAAGTCATGATACTCGTAATTTACGAGTAAGTGGCCGCCGCCGGCGAGAGTTGACGAACGCAAGCGGTCATGTAGCGTACGCGCGTGCTCACAGTCGCGCTGCACAGCCCGCACTGCCGCCACCTTATTCCCCCATATATTATGTTAGCGTGTGCGTGAAATCGCGTGCCGACATGGCGCGCGGCGCGCACGCACACATTCAAACCGAGAGCGGCACGTTTGTATGAAGATGTTTTACTGTATATTTACTGTCCCCCCTTCGCCCGTGACCGTGATCAAGAGTGGACGTATGTCAAAAATTACAAAATATAATATTAATTTATCATCCCTAACGCATGGGATTGTCACCTGTATATTGATAGAAGAAGTGAACGAATTCGCGTTCGCGACGTGTTAATACCGGCCCGTCATTTAGCTCACACGGTGTGCTAGCCGCGCGCCCGCTGCCGCCGCCTCACCTCCGCGAGAACGGAACACTCCTCATAATTGCCATCCCGCTCGCACAGGGACTGTGCGCGTCGTGACTCACCATCTCTCCATACCACAACGCTCCAACAGAGTTAGGCGCAAACGCCGGCGCCGGACACCGCTACAAGTGATTGCAAGGTATTACAAGTCTACGTAAAAATTAACATCATGAGGCGCACGCCGCCCCCATCGCCAGCCAAGTCAACAGCAAGCGACTCGGAGACTCTTCATGTGAGAAATCCAACTATCTCACTAACCGGATCTGCCCCAAACCTAAATAGTGGCGATGCAAACGTGACGTCACGCATTAAACGCAAGCGTGAAGACGAAATGGTTGGGTTCATGCAAGACATACGAGACTTGCTGCAATCGGCTAACGCTCAATCGGAAAGCAAATTTAAAGCATTACAGGAATCCATGAACGAAATTATATCTCAGAACTCGGAACTGAAAACGTCCCTAGCCTTCGTCACCAAACAATACGATGACATAATAATAAAAATAGATGAAATTGATAGAGAACGAAAAATCGAGCATGCCTATATTAATCAGCTAGAAAACAAAGTTGACAATTTGGAACGTATTGTATGTCTCACAAAAATTGAAATGAGAAATATACCAAAGAAGGAAGGTGAAAATAAAGAAGATCTGCATAGAGTAGTATCCGAAACAGCTAAAGTACTGGATATGCCTGTCGAAAGACACGACATTAAGGATATTTTCCGCATAAATAAAAAAGGCGGAGGCTCATCTATTATAGTCGACTTTGTATCTGTTACTACAAAGGAAAACATACTGCAAAAAGTGCGTATCTTCAATCGCAATAACGTACAGGCTAAGTTAAACACATCCCATCTAAATATACCAGGCGAATTAAAACCAATTTATCTATCAGAGAGCTTGACTATGAAGGCACAACGACTATTCTATCTGGCAAGGAAATTTGCAAGCGAAAACGGCTTTAGGTTCTGCTGGACCTCACTTGGAAAAGTCTTTATTCGACAAAAAGAAGGAGATCAGTACATACATATAAAAACCGAAGCTGATCTTAAAACCAAATTACCACAATGACTATATAAAGAATTTGCCTCTCTCGCTCATGTACTGCATGTTATTCTTTTACTATTATTTTTTTATCTGCAACTGCTCTCTTCTTGTAAAACACACAGACAAAAGTCAATCAAAAACAATCAACCATCACCATCTAACACCACTCAAACAAACATTGCCAACACTTACATACATAATAAAAATTGTTCTCGTGTACAAAACCTTAATCATCCAGTTCTAATTTTCACCAGGAATATCATATTAATTCGCTCCCTAACATGCAAAATAATAATAATAAAATGTTTATTCAATGGCTAACATAAACAATCATGATATCTCAACACAGATAGACAACTTTACAGTGGCATCTTCTCATCATTGTGATACAGACGCCTGTAACGAAATTATGAAAACCTCTAAGACCTCACTAAAAATTATTACTCAAAATATCCGAAGTATTTACAAAAACTTAGAGGGTTTTCAGGCTCAATTAGCTAGGCTGTCGTATGAAATCGACATCTTAATTCTGACAGAGTGTTGGCTAAATCCTAACAAACCAATACCGACTATTGAAAATTACGTAACATACTCTAGCAAAAAATGTCTTAATCAGAACGACGGTATTACAATATTTGTTAAAAGCAATCTCCAATGTACGGTTGAAGAACCAGACCCGATAGGGGCTAATTTTCTCCTGTTAAACATTGATTCCGATACTTGTATTCTAGCTTCTTATAGATCACCTTCAATATATTGTACTGATAGCTTTCTTAACTCCCTGGAAAGCATCTTAAGCAAAGTAAAAGCGAAGAACAGAATTCTGATAGGAGATATCAATATAGACATAAAACCTAATAGTACAGATAGAAATAGTTCGTCCTATCTAAATCTAACTGCAGAAATGGGCCTCTTGCCGGGACACACCTTTCCAACTAGACTGCATAACTGCCTCGATCACACAATGATAAGAACCACTACTCCTGCAACAGTCATAGTTATAGACTCCACAGTCAGTGACCATGCCTCCGTAATGCTATGTCTAGGGAGCGGCTCCCCTAAAAACAAGAAATATACAAAAATATACAGCACAAAACTAAACTATGTGAGCGCTATCGAACAGTTAAAAACTACAGATTTTACTTTTATTAAACAAAATTGTGATGCAAACGAAGCCGCTACGAGGTTTGTCGAATGTCTTATGTCCACGGTATCCCAACACTCAACAGTAACGAAAGTTCCTAACCGTAAAGTAGTCCTTAAGCCCTGGATCACACCTGGCCTTTTACGGTGCATTCGACACAGGGATAACCTCCACCGAAAAGCACTGGCAGACCCAGAAAACGGAACTGTCGAGTTATCATACAAAAGATACCGTAATCACTGTAATCTTTTACTCAGGAAATTAAGAAACGCCCACGAAAGTTCCGCATTAAAATCTTCACAGACCAATAAAGAAACATGGAATATTATAAAATCCATTACCAATCAAACCGGGAAACAAAATTCAGCTGACAAACTTCTACCAGCCACTGACATTGAGGAGGCTTCTAATGCCATTGAGGAAATTAACAACTATTTTTCCAATATCGGTAAGCAATTGGCAGACAATATTATCATGAAAAACCAAAAATCTACCCTGTCTCCTTACATAATTGAGACACCCCCTGCGCGTGATTCTATGGTTCTACTTCCTCCGGATGAGGCCGAAGTCGAGGCTGTCATTAACAACCTAAAAAATGATTGTGCCACGGGATGGGACTCTATTCCGGTTAAACTCCTCAAACTGGGTAAAGAAGTACTAGTTCCACCTATTACTAAACTCATTGAAGCCTGTTTTGAACAAGGCGTTTTTCCTCGGATCTTTAAGAAATCTTTAATCACACCTGTTCACAAGGGTGGAAATCAGGACGACTTCAAAAACTATAGACCTATCTCAGTTCTGTCAGCACTGTCAAAAATATTGGAAAAATTGTTGAACCGTAGACTAATGAAATACCTAGAACACTACAAAATTATATCCGACACACAATTCGGCTTTAGGTCCAAGAAAAGCACCGCAGATGCAGTTAATCATCTCGTTGATTACGTGACTGGAAAACTTGACGCAAAGCAAAAATGTCTAGGCGTCTTCCTGGACCTGGCCAAGGCGTTTGACACCGTTTGTATTCCAACCCTTGTGACCAAGTTAGAACATGCTGGAATCCGGGGTATGGCTCTAAGCATATTTACAGACTTTCTCAATGACCGGACACAAAGAGTAAAAATTGGTGAAGTCATTAGCAATGAAGCCAGGGTTGAATACGGTGTGCCTCAAGGTAGCTGCCTATCCCCCAGTCTTTTCCTGCTTTACGTTAATGACCTATGTCAGCAGTCGCTTACTAACTGTAAAATTTTTAGCTATGCAGACGACACCGTACTAATATTTTACGGAGAGCGTTGGGACGCGGCACAGGAAGCTGCAGAGATAGGCTTACGTAAAATAATCTACTGGCTGGAAGCTAATTTACTAACCCTAAATATCTCGAAAACCTCATTTTTGCAATTTTCTTTCGCCAAAACCAGACCTACAGTGATAAGTCTCAAAGCACACTCCTGTGACGTCGCTAACAATAGTAGTCCATGCTCATGTCTTCCAATCACACAACAAAAAACAATGAAATACTTGGGAGTGATACTAGATGAGGGACTCAGTTGGCGTCCCCACATTGAACTAACCTCTTCCCGTGTTAGAAAACTAATATGGGCGTTCAAAAAACTACGACAAGTGGCCGATTTTAAGCTTCTCCGTGCTGTTTATTTGGCACTGGCACAGTCAATCGTGGGTTACTGTATCACGGCATGGGGAGGTGCTTGTAAAACCTACATGTTACGCCTTGAGAGAGCCCAGCGATCCTTGCTAAAAGTCATGACCTTCAAGCCGTACCGGTTCCCCACAAAAACCCTGTATGAAAGTTGCCAAGTACTTACAGTGAGACAACTATACCTCCTCAACCTAATATTGAAACAACATGAAATTACACCGGTAAGTCACACAACCAAACAAAAGAGAACTGTCGGTAATGTATGTAGCACAATCAAATGCAAGACCGCATCCGCTCGACGGCAACGACTGTACCTAACCACTTATATATATAATAAAATAAACATAATTCTCAATTTCAACCCACTAACAAAAAATAAAACTAAGATAAAACTAATTTCTTGGCTTCAAACACTGGATTACCTACAGACGGAAAACTTAATTAAAGAAAAGTACTCGAGATGATTAAATAGTTGTACACACACACACACACACACACACACACACACACACACACACACACACACAGACACACACACACACACACACACACACACAAAATGACACAACTCATTCTCACATACGTATAAACAAGAGCATGTATTTATAATTTTAAGTTGTTTATATTTTAATATTTTGTGTTTTATGGCATTTAAATTGTTAGTTCTAAAAATGGGTGAAGACACTGACTCCTGTAACACAGGTTTCACCTAGCTCAGGAGTCAGGGTTTCAAATGTAAATGTACAGTCTTTTTTTATGTCAATAAAATATTTTATTTTATTATTATTATTTTACTGTGGTAGCGGTCAGTGGACTGGGCGCGCGATAGCATACGTAGCGGTCAGTGGACTGGGCGCGCGATAACATACATAGCGGTCAGTGGACTAGGCTCACGATAACATACGTAGCGGTCAGTGGACTGGGTGCGCGATAGCATTCGTAGCGGTCAGTGGACTGGGCGCGCGATAGCATACGTAGCGGTCAGTGGACTGGGCGCGCGATAACATACGTAGCGGTCAGTGGACTGGGCGCGCGATAACATACGTAGCGGTCAGTGGACTGGGTGCGCGATAACATACGTAGCGGTCAGCGGACTGGGCGCGCGATAGCATACGTAGCGGTCAGCGGACTGAGCGCGCGATAGCATACGTAGCGGTCAGCGGATTGGGCACGCGACAGCATACGTAGCGGTCAGGGGACTGGGCGCGCGATAGCATACGTAGCCGTCAGCGGACATGGCGCGCGATAGCATACGTAGCGGTCAGTGGACTGTCGCACCAGTCCGCTGACCGCTACGTTTGCTATCGCACGCTGGCGGTGCGAGTGCAAAATGCGATGGTGCCGTCTCGCTCGCCCTCACGGCGCGTGACGTATGCGAACCGACTCATCGCGAGATCAATGGGGCGCGTCATAGACTAGCTACCGAACAACTAATTACTTATCTACTAATATGAAAAATATGTTTGTCCTGCATGTTATACATAATTATATAATTACAACTTAAAGATTTATTTGTTATTTTATGTGTTTACATTTATAGATTGAGTGATATAGGTACCTAATATTTAAGTCACTACAACTTAATTACATTCAAGCAGAGAGCTTACTCCACAACACGATCATAGCTTTATTCTTTAATCAGCTGATCAAGTTCTGAAAGAAGTGAAAGAAATTCCAATTAAAGCTTTTTTACCGTCGAGAATCAGGAGTGATCCCGAATATGAGTATAGTACACACAACAAAGCGCTAGTGCGCTCCGCTGCGATGCCGCTCCGATGCGGGGAGGGATGTTCCCCGCTTCATCCCTCTAGTCCCCTTCTCCGTTGAGCGTGCGTTGCGTCCCCGTACGTCGTCGCTCCGTGCGGCATTTTACTGTGGTTTGTATGTAGGATGACGCAGTGTCACCGCACAGGCATCGTAACGCGTCGGCAACGCATCGTGTGGCTTCGCTCTTACTGCTCAATTCTTTCTCGACCTCGGTGAACTTCTCGACGGTCCGGAGTGTACGCGTGTTATGTTGCCAGGTCCAGTTTTGTTCGGTGATTGTGGTAGCCGGATCTTTTTCGGGCATTCTTAGCACCACTCGCCTCACCGTAGCCTTGACCGAGTTTGGAGGACCATAATCGCTACTCTTGGCAGGTGGGTTACCGATCAGTATGGTGGTAGAATGCATAGACAACGATGTTGCCCATTCTCTAGTAAGTCCTTTAGTCACCTTTCACGGCACTCAAAGGATGAAATAGTATGGTGCTATTCTTTACGTCCGGCTTTAAGACTGAAGCTCTGGCACCACACAGAACCCAGTTCTTCTATAACTACACAATGAGTTTTGATGCGGTTTTCACCGAATGTATTCCGAAAGCATGATTTTTTATTTTATATAGGGGTGAATATACAAAAATTGGGTAACTCAATGTCATCAGCCAATATATAAAAAGTCTTATTATATTTTATTGAAATTACAATTTATTTTGAAACAATGAAAAGTGCTTTATTTAGTCACCCAATTATAGCACGCTATAGCACAGAAATCTTTGATATGTCGCCACATCTGTAGATCGCACCCGTGCAAAGCAGGGGCGGGTCGTTAGCTACAAATCAGTATCAAATGATCTGAGTTCGTTTCGCAGTTTCTTTTCAGAGTCGGATAGGAAACACCGACCTCATCTAGTTTCAAAAATATTATTGATAAATGATAAATGATTTATTTTCTGTAAGTAGGTTTGTACAAACACTTTTACATGTTAATCATTTTTTTTAAAACTAGATGAGGTCGGCGTTTCCTATCTGACTACTCTGAGAAGAAAGGCCGAAACAAACTCAGAGGTCACAGTCTCTTTTAAAGTCCAGACATAATCTTGGTCAGATAATGTGAAGACCATGTAGATTGGTGTCTGAAATGGTCTTTTGAGTAAAGAACCACACAGATTGAGCGGACCTGTCCAGTCAGTGCACGCATTTGTCAAAAATCGTGCAGCTCAACTCAGAACTTGAGGAGCCTTACTGACGCGTTATTGACGCGTAAACGTGTTTGTAAAAAACTTCTGTAGGTCTATACCTACAGAAGCTACGGTTCCCAAGAATAGCGGTGGCCGTCACGGCTTTCATGAAAATAATGGCAGCGGGCTTTGACTTTACGGTGTCAGAAAATCGATCACAACGAAAACACACTAACCTTCTTTCATAAATAACGGTTCAGTGACGTCATATGCCGCCGGTAAGTTGCGGACACTATGGGGCGTTTTCTAGGAAACTGTAGATCAACAGAAATAAACAACATCATCATCAATAATAAAACAACGGTACTGATTACTCACATACTACGCGTTATTTATGTGACGGCGGCGCACAAGTGTATACGTTCCTAACATAATGAAGCTCTTACATATATTGTTTGTAGTGTTGACTGTACTCAGTGCTCTATGTACTGGTCGAATAAAACGTGTCACTATACGTGGTAAAACATCTACTATTCCTCCATCTATCAATAATCGTTTTTTTGCTACATTAATTTGTGCCGGTGGCGGCTCCAAAACAAAGTCAGGAAGATGTCTGTGAGTAGATTGTGTGTTCATTTAATTTGATCTTTGTACTTTTATAGGTACTTACTTTTATTTATTTTTGCATAAATTTTCCAGTTATTGTATTTTTTACATAACCTAGGTAATGAATAGAATACTCTTTATTATTTACACCATGCGAATTATAGATATAAATGTAGAAATTTTGCATAGTAATACAATGAGCGGTCTTGTCGCTAAAAGCGATCTTTGGATGCAGTTAGTATAATAAATTGTGATATTATTCGCTACAATTGTTTTTGTCAATGGTTATTGTGTCTCATTAGTCAACGCTTGATAGGTTATAGTATTTTTATCTAAAGGCTCCTACACACAATGCCGGCGGGTATTCGAGCCGCCGGGCTTGCCGCACACACGAGTCGCCATTTTTTAAATTGTAAACTTGGGCGCACCCAAAACCTTCTCTTTGTTTTATATTTTTTCTTATTAAAATAAAAATTTCAACTGCGATGGCAGTGCGGATATCTTTATTCATCGTAACCAACGACAAATGTGCACTTCACTAGCATTCTACACGACTGTCGCAACTGGAATTATGCTTGGCGGCTTTATGCGACATGTGGGCGGCTTGCATATGCCGGCGGCATGGCCGCTCGGCAAAAACCCGGCGGCACTGCCGCCGGCACTGTGTGTAGGAGCCTTAACAAAGCTAACACAAAACACGCTGTGAATGTGTGCGCAAAAGAGCTCTCGATACCGTCAGAGACAATGGCGAAGTTGGAAGTGTGGGTATGTGTGCTATGTGCTGACACTACTCGTCTTCACGAACACATTCACAGCGTGTGTGTGCAGTTGGTTAACACAAGTAAAGCGCGCGTTGGTTCGTGAGATAAAATACTGTAGTTAAAAACGTAATTAATACCTAATGATGACTACTGAAGTATGTTTGTGTTATTTGCATCGCGACATTCATACAAACGGAGTAACAGGCACAGCTGAGTCAGCTGATTAGACATTTGTGTGATGCGTCATCAGACCAGGAGGAACTTTTCCTTATTTAAAATAACTTATTAAAGCGGTCCTAACTATAGGAATAAAACAGAAACTTTGAAACATAAAATAAAGTATGCTTAATTATTGATGTGCCAATAACAACAATTTTTTTTTTCAGGCCTCCAATAACAACAGAGGAACCATGGATTTGGGAGTAACGTTAAAACGGTTAAACATATTTTTCTAAACGCACTACCTACATACTAACTGCCGCCAGTCAGCTAATACTGGAAATGTATGGCTTGGCACAATAATAATATGTTGTCGCGTGCACTAACTCGGACACACGAAGATTGCCGGAGCGCATCACTTTAATCGTATTATCAAAAAGCTCGCTGAAATATTTCAGTGTATATAATTATATCACCGTATACAGGATAGAATTTTCGAACCGTATCTGGAGGGAAAGTACTCTAAATACCGAAGACAGCAAATTTTACTCAAATGAAACATTCCTTTATTTTTAAAAAGAAACAAAAGTACATTTAAAGATTTTTGAAAATACGCTTGCCACACCCGGGAATCTAACCGACTAAAATCCGAAAAAATAGCATCCTGTACTTTTATGGCACCAATCGATAGGGCCAATCATAAGGATCAAATGTCCCTTACATGCCCCAGTACAGGATGCTATTTCTTCGGAATTTAGTTGGTTCGATTCCCAGGTGTGGCAAGCGTATTTTCAAATATCGTTAAATGCAGTTTTGCTTCTTTTTAAAAATAAAGGAATGTTTCCTCTGAGTAAAATTTGCTGTCTTCGATATTTAGAGTACTTACCCTCCAGGTACGCTTCGAAAATTCCACCCCGTATATCAACTGATATTTACCGTTAAAACTAGAAACTTAGCAGATTCAAAGTTTACCCTAGCAACACTTGGCGAAAATCTACGATTTGGATTACCTTTCCCGAAGTGACAATCTAAAAATAAGTTTCGAGAATTCACCAAATACGATTAGTTTTTTATTGAAATTCAAACCTTGCATCCATAACATAGGGTTTATAGTAGGTTACGTGAATGTAAGGTATAGTTAAAATAATTATAATTATAGTCAAAACTATTATGGGAATCTCCTCGCGCCTACCGTTCAATTTATTTTACAACTGTTCATTCATTTTCGTTTTTGACTTCATTATTGGTTGTTTTGAATTTCTTGACGTGATTTACAGCGTTATTTACGCTTTTATTTACACTAATATTATAAAGAGGAAAGATTTGTATTTTTGTGTCTATGTTTGTGACGAATAAACTCCAAAAACTACTAAACCGATTTCAAAAACTTTTTCAACATTAGAATGCTACACTATTCTTGAGTAAGATCGGCTATATATTTTATTACTAGAAAAAATTAGGAGAGACCCCTAATTTTTTCTAGTAATAAAATATATAGCCGATCTTACTCTACTAAAACTTAAATAAAATGAAACCCAAGGTGTAAAAAAATTAGCCATAAAATGACTTTCACCGCAAGCGCTGCGGAAACTTGATGATAGAACAAACAAATTTTCTACAATATTAAAGAACATATCAATATCTAGAAAAAAATTGCAATACCATATGTCCCACTATTGTAGTTATGTCACTATAACTACTTTTTTACATTTTAAAAGTTGATAGAAATGCCGACCAAAATCAGACCATGTTATCCATACCTTTGTATTAATTCTTATCCAAATAAATCTTTTCGTATTCAAGACTGTTTCAATACCTGTAGATTACTCTTTGAATTATTCAAATCGGTCATTCCATTCAAAAGATATTAGGAATTGGCAGGCCTGTTGGTCTAGTGGTCAGTGGCCCTGACTACTATATTCAAGGTCGTGGGTTCAATTCCCACCCAGGACAAATGTTTGTGTGATGAGCACGACCATTTGTTCTTTGTCTGGGTGTAATTTATCTATAATATGTATGTATTTAGAAATATGTATGTTTATCAGTTGTCTAGTACTCATAGTACAAGCACTGCTTAGTTTGGGACTAGATGGCGTTGTGTGAAAGTTGTGGAATATTATTATTATTAATTTAAAAATGTCAATCTAAACAAAAGTGACGGGTGTAGCCCCACGCAGCGCAGCTGGCAATATGTATGTATATATACAACGTGTAACGTTAAATGCGCAAAACCTCAGACTCCCCAACTGATTTTTAATTCAATTGACCTATTTCAAAGAGAAAATAAGTTATTAAAAAAATTGTAAAGGTTTTATGTGCTGTTTTAGTTTTACTGGCCATTCTGATCGTTTCTTGCGTCTGCGACGACGCGTTATCGAGGGAGGTGTCGTCACCGGGCCGCTGCGCCGCGCTGACATTGGCTTCTTGCCTGACCTATTAATTAATAGACACGGCAACGTTTTTAAGGAAGATTTTTTTAAAAATGTGGCCTATGTTAAAAGTGGTTCAATTAATTCTGCTCGTTATTCTGATCAAACTATTTTCAGGTTATGCGCATTTAACGTTACACGTTGTATAGGGTCACTGGTAATTAGTGACCGATACTTAAACACATGATTCTACTCATGACAACAAACAAGTTTTATAACGGGACAAAAAGTGAAATGACGAATAAAAATCAGCTGTTCCCTACATTTTGACGACTCGTACGAACATAAATGTAGGGAACAGCTGATTTTTTTTTCGCGATTTCGGATTTGGTCCGATAGTAAAAGTTGTTTGTTGTCATGAGTAGAATCATGTGTTTAAGTATCGGTCACTAATTACCAGTCACCCTATATAATATGTTTGTTACTTCTTCACGCAAACACTAATGAACCGATTGCGATGAAACTTGATAGGTACATAGCTGTTACTTAAAGCTCTTACTTTTTATCCCGATATTCCCACGGAATCGTACCTAACTTACGCGGGTTTTGGAACACTCCATATTATCAGCAATCTTTTTATACGACCAATCACGTCCATACAGTGCCTTAATCGTTTTCTGGGTTGACGGATCACAACTCTCCTTATTACCCATGATTTTGAAATAATTATGAACTTTTGAGTGAAAAATCGATAGGGGAATTTATGATAGGGGAATCTCAAAGGATTTTTGAGCAAGCATATTCGTCTCGTTATTATATCGGTTTCGCGCCAGCCCCAACACTATCCTGGGGACTTTGGCAGACCGCTGGGACTCTCCGATTCTGGGACGCTGGATACGACTCCATGCGGTGAAGTAGATTGGGATGGGAGAGTCCTAGTGGGTGTACTTAGTTATTAATTTATATAATTACCCGTTAGTTTAAGTTTATTTACTAACACTAGACATAAGGCATTTTATACTGGTACTAACAAACTATGGAACTTGATTCTGCAATAAATGTTTATTATTATTATTATTATATTCAGGGCCAAAAGTTGATAGCTCAGTAGGTGTGACATGAGGACAGAACACCGAAAATATATTTTAAAAGTTTCGGATAGGAGCCCCTTGTTCAGGAAACCATGTTCAGATTTCAAAAAAGGGCCAAAAAGAAAGTGATCTTCAGTGCCGTTGATTTTCATATAATCGTGTGCGGCCTAACCCATAAGGACTTAAATAGGCAAGTCTGACGAAGAAATTGTGGGCTTTCCTAAATCTGACGATTTTGAAAACTCAGATTGGAAAATTTTTAAAAGGATATTCAGGGCGAATGAAAGTTATTCTGAGCAATAGTTTTACATGTCCTGATAGTGAATGTATACATGTCTGACGGATTGTTGGAGCCTTTTGGCAAATATCACGAAAATTCATTGATTCACAAAAGTACCCAAAAGTAGTTATAACTTTGCATTAATCTCAAAATCAACGAACCGAGTAGCTTTGTCTGCTATGTATTTGAATTTGAAAATGACCCTTTGTGAAGATTTGTCGGTATTCAGAAGTTGGAAAATATAGTAACCATTAAAAGTTATGTAGCGAAATTAAATCATCGTCGGAGTAGCTACACCATAAACAAAGTAAAACAAAGGGGCTTGTGGCTAAGTAATAACAGTCGCACGGGTCGATCGATCAGGATCAGGACTGGTTGTCAGACTTTCGGGCTACTGACGACCCGTAACGCCTGTCAAAGATACGTATGTACGAATGACAGCCGGGACCAACGGCTTAACGTGCTATTCAAGACACGGAGGGGTCTCTGTGTGTAAAGATATAAGTAAGAGCTTCATGTTATGTGTTCAGAAAGACACATAATGGTGTGACATGAGGACAGAACACCGAAAATATATTTTAAAAGTTTCGGATAGGAGCCCCTTGTTCAGGAAACCATGTTCAGATTTCAAAAAAGGGCCAAAAAGAAAGTGATCTTCAGTGCCGTTGATTTTCATATAATCGTGTGCGGCCTAACCCATAAGGACTTAAATAGGCAAGTCTGACGAAGAAAGGAATTGAATTTTTATTATTATTATATTTTTCATTTTCAACTTCACTTTCACCCACCCACTGACCGACCGCGGCAAGCGCAGCTTAACCTGATCGATCGACCCGTGTGGCTGTTGTTACGGAGCCAACTCGCGGGGTATACATTACCTATTATTTATTATATAAAAAAAAGGCTGGTCTATTCTGTGAAAATCTCAACGTGTAAACAAAGGCGAAGTGAGTGATTCTTTATATTTTACAGGTCGGCGGGTTAGTGTTTGGTCACAACGGGCGTTACTCACGAGCGCCTTATTCATCTGTCGGCAGTGCACAAGTGAACACATAACATGAAGCTCTTACTTATATTGTTTGTTGTATTGGCTGTACTCAGTACACTAAGTACGAGTACTGGCCAAGCCCCTAATTTTTTGCAAACACTGATATGTTCAGGTAGAGGCGCCAAAACAAAGTCAGGAAAGTGTATGTAAGTAGTCTCTGTGTTAATCTAATTTTGATCGATGTGAAGTGAACTGCGTTGTAACAAAGTAATGCTCTCTTTTTTAACCGACTTTTAAAAAAGGAGCAGGTTCTCAATTCGGTAGATTTTTTTTTTTAATGTTTATTACCACAAAAATCCGCTATTTATAAGCCGATTTGCAAAATTCTTTTTTAATGGATAAGGTTTGCCTCAGGGGTGGTCCCATATACATTTTATTAAAAGGGTTCAAACCTCTGTGGCATACCTAAAGTTGCAAGTAGGTATATAAAAAGTCGAGTTTTGATGTACAGGTTTGAAACATATGCCAATCGATAGAGAAAATTATTACAAACAACAAATACTATCGACAAAAATGTCGTAAGTGATATACTTTCTGAGTTATTCCAGTTGTAAAATATAAAATATATTAAAAGAAAAACTTCATTTAATTGATTTAATAGTCCATTATCATCATTTTAAAGCATTCCGCGTCACTACTCGTAATAAATTGGGTTATCATAATAATAACATAGTTTAAAATTATTTAATTATTTATTTATTTCATGTTGTTTATCTTTTTTATTACGGCAATCCAGTTTAATTCTAGTCACTATTACGTGGAATGCTTTAAAATAGATTTTTAAATCGTTTTAAATAGTTTTGTTTATTCTTTTTTGTTTCGTTTTTGTGTTACTTTAAAAAAAGTAAAATACATTTTTGGTGAAATGTACAGACGCCAGCACATCAAGCTACCCGAAACTGTCAGATTTTCCCAATCAACTTTGAACCTTAAGCTTTAGCGATAAAGTTGAAAATCTATTAAAGAAATCTGACAGATTGTAGCAGTTTGATGTGAACAAAAGTCATTCATTACAAGCCAAAAAAATAAACAACATGAATTAAATAATAATATCATAAATTCCATAAAAGTAAACTTGATGATGACTTAGTTAAACTTAGGTTCGTAAAAAAAAATATTTTATACTGTTATTTTATTAATATGATAACCCAATTTATTACTAGTAGTGACGCGGAATGCTTCAAACTGATAATAATGGACTATTGAATCAATGAAATGGAGTTTTTCTTTTAATATATTTTATATTTTGAAACTGCAATGGAAGTCGGTTTTTTTTTTTTTGGAAAATTGTATTTTCCTGTACTGACTTTTTCTTCAATCAATAAACTAAATCTCCATGGAAACCACGTACAATACGATTAAAATGAAACGTCATGTTATGAAATACAAAAACATGAAAGTACAGACACCAGCACATCACGCTACTACAATCTGTCAGATTTCTTTAATAGATTTTCAACTTTATCGCTAAGGCATAAGGTTCAAAGTTGATTGGGATAATCTGACAGTTTTGGGTAGCTTGATGTGCTGGCGTCTGTACAATAACGTATCGATGTAGTGTAAAAGAGACGGGCATACAATTTCTGTTCTTTGTTCGTTCATTTATTTTGGGTCGGCACCATAATTGCGTAACACTATCAGTAGCAATGGGTTTCATTTTGGCAGTTCAACAACATTCATTGCGTTATTTACGTAGTTGAGCAGACACATTTTTCGAACATATGGAGCAATGGATTAGCAATATGCTTCAAAATGACTCAAATTGAGAGTAATAGTGTGTTACGCAATTAGTGTGCGGATTACAATCAGGGCATAGACATTGCAACTGTATTTTATGTTTTGGTGGATTGAACTGCAATGTTCCCAACTTAAAAACACTACTGGCTGGATAACAGCTAAGCCTGTGTTCTAAGTGGCGCAACGCATCAGAGAAGTTCCTCAAGGAAGAGTTCTGGCCGAAGGGTGTTGTATATCGCCGGTTTCGTGGCCGGGTACATGACACCAGTTAGCAAAACACGACGCCGACACTTCGTGTGCAGTAGTATCAGTTTGTTATGTTGTATGTATTTATAGTATTTTTAAGTTATATTATTATTATTGTATTGTATTCGTGATCATTTTGTATGTATTAGTTTATAAATATTCTTATGTTTGTAGTAGTATGTATTGTTTTATCTATGGGCTTTAGTTGCCTGAAATAAAGGAATAAATAAATAAATAAGAGTTAAAATATAATTTCTTTAACTCCGAGTTTACAAACTCTAGAATTATTCAGTAGACGCGCAAGTGGGCCTTTGGGCGTAATATACGTAACCAGTCGTACAGTAGAGCCTCGATTATCCGAACTAATTGGGTACTCGGGTGTTCGGAAAATCGGTATTTTCGGATAATCGAACTACTATATGCATATTGATTCAGCCATACATATTTACGTACAGTCTAATGAAAACCATATTTACATTTACATAACAAATCGACAAGTCGTGACAAGTGACTGCCGCAAGCACTGTAGCGCGGGAGGCGGGAGAGAGGCACGCGTGCGTGAGTCGGGCGGGCGTAGTAGTTCCGATAAGCGGTCGTACGGTTGAGCGACGTTCGGATAATCGACGCTTCATTGTATTATGTTTGTTGTCTACCTCTGCAATACATATCAAAAATACTTCATTTTATTTTCAGAACTACTGAAACGCCTCCGCCCAGCTATAATATCTATTTTCCAGATTATAATTGACTTCTCTCTAGAACGAGGTAGGTACATTAAATAAAAATAAAATAAATAATCATGTATCTATACTAATATTATAAAGAGAAAAGATTTGATTGTTTGTATGTTTGTTTGTAATGGATAAACTAAAAAAATACTACACCGTATTTCAATATTCTTTCACCTTTATAAAGCTACTAACATGGGCTGTATTTTATTTTCCAAAAAAAAATAAAGAGTCCTACGAAAATTGCAATAATATCACACAAGGTATCAAAAAATTTGCCTATAAATGTCATTATTTGGCCTGCGCTGCGAAAACTGTGAATTTACATAAAATAATGTAGATACTATATAATTATTTATATGTAGGTAAGTACCTACTAGATATTACACCCGGCCTATTCTGTAAAAATCTCACCGTGAAAACTTGCGTGGAGTGAGCTGTCAGTATCATCCCACTAATGCTAGGGATTGAACAAGCAAACATTTACAATCATAATCGAGATTTTAATAATATTTTTTATGCTAATTCTATTGATAATTTTATATAATTTCAAAGCTAGTATTTTAGTTGTCACAACCCACGTTTCTTTTATCGTGTTCAGATATTGATACTCATCAAGTATGCGGAGTTTTGCTAGCTAATTTAATTTGACCCTGTGTAATGAACATTGAGTATTTTTATTTTTCAGTGTAGGTCTGCAGTTGTGGCGGCTCGAGGTTGGATAAGACGACTCAATTATCCTTCAAGCGGGCGCGCGGTCATTTGTAACACCAGCGGTCGCGCGTAACCTAAAATGCCCATAGGATATTTCAGGGATTTAAAACATTTTTTGATTTTTTTTTTGTATTTATCACATTATTATTACGTTGGGACATAAAATAAAAATATAACATCAAAATAATATTCTAATTTTCTTTGGATTTGTAAGCAATTTGGCATCATAAATTTTCTTATACCTCTAACTTTCGCGTGCTTGCGTACTTTCGACGCCTGCGCCGCGACTAAAACAAATGCGATCTATGCACTCCGAAGGGTGCGGGGAGGGGAGGTAAACAGTCTATTTCGTGCACAGTGAAACAACGACAGGCTACTAAGGATGGGAAATACATGCGACAAGAAATAACTATATTAAGAATGAAAATGTATCGAGTGCGGTCGATTCGACGCCGCGCGCCTGCTTGAAGGTTAAGTACCTACTCAGCGAGCACCTAATTGAAACCAAAATCAAAGAAAACAACTCGTTTTTCGGTGTACCTTGACAACGAGGAAAAAATATCGTCATCATCATCATCATCCACAGCCAACCACCACGCTCCTGTGCCAGCCACATCCAGGAAAAAATATATTTGACAAGAGTTTCACCTACGGTCCGCGCGCGAGCTCCGAGGAATCGGTGGCTGAGGAAGCGGGCGGGTGTGCGCCGCGCCCGACCGTCGCTCCATCTCCCGCACTCTCCCAGTACTTTCAGCTATAAAATAGTACTCTGTGAGTACTAGTGTCGACCTTGACGCGAGAACACGCTTATCGAGTCATTTTTAATTTTGCGATAGTAGGTAGTGTTATTTTCTACTATAAATAGTACTACACCAATAAAAAAGGAAAGGAAAGCAAAGGAATGGTTTAATGGAGAATGTTGTCGACTCATTTATTATTGAAGTGCGTGAGGAGATTGACGATAGTACAGACGCCAGCATATCATGATACCCGAAACTGTCAAATTTTCGTAATCAACCTTGAACCTAATGCAAATAGATATAAAGTTAAAATCTATTAAATAAAGACATATTTTAGTACCTTGATGTGCTGGCGTCTGTACTATCGTCGCTTTAATAGATTTTCGACTTTATTGCTAAAGAATTAGGTTCAAGGTTGATTGGGAAAATCTGACAGTTTCGGGTAGGTTGACCTGCTGCTTCGTTGTCACTAGTACCATTAACAGTTCCATGATGGAACTACTGATTGTTTTTTTTTATCACTAGTTCCATTTTAAAAGAATCTGAAAATAATGGAACTAATGTTGAATTTGCTATCACTAGTTCCATTTTTAAAAGAATATGAAAATAATGGAACTAATGTTGAATTTGATATCACTAGTTCCACATTATTATATGTATTTTAGGCACTTGTGAAATTTTTAAGGGTGGTAAAAACACTGGAGTTCAAAACACTTAGTTTTTATAATAATTATATTCAATAAAATCAACAAATATTTATTTTTTCATGTATGATTCAGATTCACATTTATTACAGTACGTGCTCAATCAACGAAGTTTATCTAAAATATGACCCACAGATATTTCGCCTGTTAATAACTGCATTTGGGCTTCAATGATTAAGTCATTTCTGTCTCTGTAAATTCTTCGTCGTTTATGTTGGGAGCTCTGCCCATAGTTCTGTAGAAGACATTACTTTTTAGAGATAAACAAGCAGCTCCATCGAGACTTGGCTAGTTTTTTACAGAATGTTTTTGGTGGGATTTTATTTTCACTAATAAAATCGCAGATACCCCAGTGGAACCCAACCATATAAATGTGAATCTGAATCATACATGAAAAAATAAATATTTGTTGATTTTATTGAATATAATTATTATAAAAACTAAGTGTTTTGAACTCCAGTGTTTTTACCACCCTTAAAAATTTCACAAGTGCCTAAAATACATATAATAATGTGGAACTAGTGATATCAAATTCAACATTAGTTCCATTATTTTCATATTCTTTTAAAAATGGAACTAGTGATAGCAAATTCAACATTAGTTCCATTATTTTCAGATTCTTTTAAAATGGAACTAGTGATAAAAAAAAACAATCAGTAGTTCCATCATGGAACTGTTAATGGTACTAGTGACAACGAAGCGACCTGCTGGCGTCTGTACATAATACCCTCATAAAATGAATTTCATGAAGTACTCTCGCGCGGAGGCTCAAGATGTATTAGTATCGACAGTGCAATATCGACTAAATCACAACTCTAGCTCATTACGTCAACATTCCTTATCATTCCTCGGAGCTCGCGCACGGACAGTAATTATGTTATAAAATGTGTCTTATACAGGGTTATTGGTAAAACACTAACAACCTTGAAGGACTGGTTTACTAACATCATAAACAACAACTTTTGTTCTATGACTTCATACAAAACATAATACCTTTACCAAAAACAAACCTTTTAGATTTCGTTGTTCTATCTAATCCCTGCTCCCCTCCGCTTAATTTCGTACTAGACAAGGAAGGTTGTTCACTTAACTAGCGCATTTTTTTGCTTCGCCTGGAGCTCGTAACCGAAAATGGAATATTTTAGTTCGTTGAATTAAAATATTTTTATTTTTGTACGAAACTCTGATGAATTAATAAAATTCATAGAACAAAAGTTGTTGTTTACTATGTTAGTAATATAGTACAGCCGGTCGATTCTGTTAGAATCTCACGGTGAGAAGTTAAGTGAAGTGAGCTGTCATTCCCTCTGATGCTAGGGATTGACACTAATGACAGCTCACTTTAAGCTCACTTCACCCAAGTTATCACGGTGAGATTTTTACAGAATAGCACTACTGAAAGGTCGTTAATGTTTTACCAATATCCCTGTATAAGGATAAATAATTGTAACATGTTTGTGTCCTCATTTTGCTTTATCTGCACCGGTGACGGCATGTAGGCAAAGCTGAACAAACCGCATCTACAGGTTTTTTTTTTTATAAATTAACCAATGACTGCATTGAACCTCATTCTATACTTCTCGTATTTTATAAACAGAAACGTAAATAATTGTGCGAAGTAGGTATTTGCGGTCTAACTAACCGCAAATATTTCATATTTACCTGCCACTCATAAAAGAAAATAATTGTGTACGTAGGTATTGAACCGTATTAAAACTTAAAGACTAGGCATTTATTTCATTTTCCCTGTATTTAACTATGTTTTCAAAGCTACACATCAAACCACAGATAGATATAACCAGTATAAGTTAACTTTTGATTGTACTAAAAACCTATACGTTGCTCACGCGCGTCTGTAGAGCGTTTCTCGTGAGTTTGATGCAATCACAAGTAATCTGCCTTTTTCAAGTTTAGCAGCGCCGACAACGCGCGATAGCGAAACGCGCGTCGACGACTCCGAAAAAAAAAAAAACGTGGTGTGAGCTTTAATGGTCATACTAAGTCTCTTTTTTTTAGGATTCCGTACCAAAATGATGAAAAGGAACCCTTATGATGCGACTCTGTCTGTCTGTCTGTCTGTCACAGCTGGATATCTCATCAATTACTAATGCTATCAACTTGAAATTTGGAATAGTTTAAGATGACGTTTTCCCAACTATTTTGTACCTAAATATACGAGATTTATTTATAGAGGCTATCTGAAGAAATGTCATAGAAAAACTATATGCTGTGATCCCATCCATGTCAAAGTTGGGTCAAGAGCTGTGTTTCCACCACAAAACAAGTCGGAACTTATCAATGAGATTCGTCGGTAGATATGTTAGGGGTAGCGCTGAAAGTCAATTTTATTTGTTAAAGGATAATCATGGCAGAAATTTGTATAGCGTGATAAAAATACACAGAAGCAGTGTGAAGCGTCGTCGAGTGGCGTGTGATTGGAGGTCCGTGCGTCGCTCGGTGTGCCGCGCAACAGTCGCAACCGATAAACTGCCGGTCGATTCTGGAAAAATCTCACCGTGATAACTAAGGTGAAGTGACCTTAGAGTGAGCTGTTGCTAGGGATTGACTCTATTGACGACTCACTCCACGCTCACTTCACCCAAGTTTTCACGGTGGGATGGTTACAGAATCGCACGGCTGCTCTTTGGCGCCACTGTCGACATGCGCTGGCCCTTAGGTCATTCCGCGCGAGTACTGTGAACAAGCAAGCCAGTTTTTCACTACCTATTAGGTATAATGTTATTTTGTTACTTATGTTAATTTGTTCTGCTAACAGCTAGCTATTCTGTATAGTAATCTGTGGATAACGTCTTGAGTAGTGTATTTCTTACTTTTATTATAGGTATGTATATTGTGTGCCTACTATGTAATATACTGCTGCTTGTTATTCCTATCAAATAAAATAAAATAAAATAATGTTGTTTGATTTATGACTAGCGTTTTTTTTTAATAACGGATTAGGCTAAATACCTGACGCTATTTAAATTCAATTTATTCATTTTTTAAAAATGCAAAAAATTTGCTTTTTGCTTATATCTTGGAATATAGGTTATCATTATATTTATTGAACAAAAATATGATTTACTGCTGCGTTTATTAAAAGAACTTCTTGAGTTTTCGGATTTACTCGAATTTTCGGTTCTAAGAAATGTCGGTTTCCTCAATTTGTTTTACTTCGCCGTTTTAAAAGCATTGGTGATGAAAGTAAAGCACATGACTGGTTTTGAACTCACGACCAACTCTTACGGCGCGCCGTTTTCACGGGCCACCACTGATCCTACTGTTCTCATAATATTGTTCTCTTACACACATTGTTATCCTTGAAAACTCAATCTAGGCAATATATTTAATAGGATAACATAACATTACGCGTTGTTTACCCGAAGGTTTTGGGCAGGGGTGTACAAATAAATAAAAAATTAAAATTAGATACTTAATTATCTACCAATTAATGAGAACAACACGTTCTGCAAAATGTTGCAGTTTTAAATTATAGTCCACTATATTGAAATCCTATACCTTGATTTAATGATTAGACCAGAATTTTCTACGAATGATTATAAAATAAATTCACTTACCGGTAACATTTTCCGTCTGAGCCCCATCTGAGGCCCCGGGGACACTCTGCCGGTTTAAACGGTACGATAGGTGCAGAAAGACCAGCAGGGTAATTGCGTAACACACTATCAGTAGCAATGGGCTTCATTTTGACAGTTCAACAACATTCATTGCGTTATTTACATTGTTGAGCAGACACATTTTCCAACATATGGAGCAATGGATTAGCAATATGCTTCAAAATGATTGAAATTGAGAGTAATAGTGTGTTACGCAATTAGGGTGCTGTACAAAGTGCTGCCAACACTACTAATAATATTAACGAGAGAAGTGAGCACTTAATAGTGTTAATCCCTAGCGAATGGCAGCTCACTTCACCCAAGTTTTCACGGTGAGATGCTTACAGAATGGCACGGCTGTAGCTATAAAATAATGAAATACCGCAATTAAGCGAGTAAGATGTTTCGGACGTTTTTCAACTATTAAAGGTTATTAGGTAAAAGATAAAGGTTTAAGAATAAGAGGGAGAGAAGAGGTTTAACCCTTTACCGCATAGGAAACCATATATGGTTTGACATGTTTACAGCTTATTTTCCTCTAAAAAAATAAAAAAACTAGCGTATAAATCCTAATGGGGTTTGTTTTTCATATCATTAGCAATAATGAAACACAACTATTTTGTCTATCATCACATACCACTTGGAAATAAAAAAAATAAATAAAAAAAAACAATATAATTAATTCTGAAGCATTAATAAAGACATTAACATAGAAAAAAAAAATTGTCACTTATTTAATATATCATGCGGTAAAGGGTTAAGAAGAAGGTTGCATTCTGAAAGTTGTTCTACTCACGCCTTCTTCCCAGGCAGTACCTAACTACAGAACGCCACCTGCAACGATCCTTGAATACTTCTTGTGCTTTGGTTGCGTTCATAAATCTGCACCCCAATTGCGTAACACACGATTAATCTCAATTTGAATCATTTCGAAGCATATTGATAATCCATGGCTCAATATGTTTGAAAAATGTGTCTGCTCAACAACGTAAAAAACGCAATGAATGTTGTTGAACTGTCAAAATGAAACCCATTGCTACGGATAGTGTGTTACGCAACTACCCTGCAGGTCATGTACGTTATATAAAGGTTTTTCATTCGTACAAAATCCCAAGTATATTGTGTTCAACAATAACAATATAAGTGATAAAAAATCCCAAGTTTTTTGTGTTCAACAATAACAATATAAGCGATAAACACCACGATATTTAATTGGGTTACTTTAATCATTAGATTTAATGAAATAAACTGTTTTTGTAAACACCATTATTCCATATCAACATGCGTACCTACTTTAGTGCTATTCTGTAAAAATCTCACCATGATAATAACTCAGGTGAAGTGAGCTTAAAGTGAGCAGTCATTAGTGTCAATCTCTAGCATCGAAAATTTCAACTGTCTAACTATCACGGTTCATGAGATACAGCCTGGTGACAGACGGACGGACGGACAGCGGAGTCTTAGTACCTAATAGGGTCCCTTTTTACCCTTTGGGTATGGAACCCTAAAAAAATTTAAAATGTTTAAACTAAAATAGTGTGTGCCACACGTTTTCGCCAAAAAGGTTCATTTCAGCGTAAATGCCAGACAGATGCTGTCTGGCATTTACGCTGTGCGGGAGGGGTGCGGTGACGTGGTTCGTCAACTTGTGACAACTATCACCCCTCCCGCACCGCGCAGCTACCTTTTTTTTTTTTTTTTTTGTTCTCGGGGTGGAAAATCCTCATGGATGTCTGTCAGACTCTTACTGACTAAAAACCACCCCAGTGTTCCCTCTCTCACCTACGCCGGGGGGTCGCTGGCCCGCGCCTGCGGGCCTCCTCGTGTCAGGGGGGGGAGTGAGGTGTTAAACTCCCCCGCGACGTCTAAGAGGGGCGCGCGTGGAACATTAACCGCGCAGCTACCTCAGGCAACGTCTCAGTTAAGCGGTTGGCCTACAGTGTAGATGGAGAATAAATAATATCAGTAGTTAGTCAACAGATAGTCACAGGACCAAAATTTATTTACAATAAAAATACAACAAAAATCAATTGCAAAAAAAAAAATTCAAAATTATTTTTCAATTATCAATTCCTTTGAACAACAACAGATATTTTATTTGTGACATTTCTTATTTCCATAGCTATACAGTACTTATACATAGTTTTATACAAATTGGTCTGATACTTATAAGATATAACTATTGCACATAATACATTGAAACAAAAGGAATGTACACTAATACAACATACAAACGAATATTACTTTTACTTGTATCATAGTTTATAATTAGTCTGACAACCAGTCTTACCAATAGCTGGGTATATTGTTACCCAATAGCTGGGTTATGGAGGTCAGATAGGCAGTCGCTCCATGTAAAATACTGATATTCAGCTGCATCCGGTCAGCTGACATTTAAGGCAACTATGGATGTCACGTGATCAACTGGACGTAGTTAAACGAAAAGGATCCAATCCACAACATGGTCAAAAATGAGTTAAGTGCACCAAACTGATGCTAAATATCAGTACTATCGGCCAGTAAAAAAGACCCAAGTAAAAACAACTTTCTATCAGTTTTTATCAACCTCAGAACCAACCCCCATGAATGGCACGTTAAAATAAAATCACCTTGGACAATCCAACCTTCCTGATTCATAGCTAATATTACCAACCAATTAAGTAAAACGAATCAAGGAGTCTGGATTCTTTTTGCGTAATAACAATTATTTCATTACTTTCAATTAATTTTAAAATGAATACAAATAAAGAAATATCTTCCAAACTTCAAACGTTAATATCTCTAAAGTGACTTTGTGTGGACTGGATCCTTTTTGTGTAACTACGTCCAACTTTGAATGTGAATATCTCGGAAAAGATTCAACGAGGCCGCGATTTAAAACAAAAAAAATGGCGGACAGGTAGGTACGCCAGGCTTCATGAAAAAATCTTCAATTACCCTTCAGTACTTACCAACATTGTGACATTCAAAAACTAATTATTACAAGTTTGCAAACTGTTATAATTGATTTCATGGTATAGTCAACCGTAACAATTTGACTTTCACAGCACCTTTATTACTTAGCAATAAGCTTCGCAATTTAAGTAAGATAATAATAATAATAATAAGAAGAAAAAAAAACACAAAACATCACGCCTGTAATCCACAAAGGGTTGGGCAGAGGTGAGCCTAAAGTAGACCCGCATTTAGCCAGCTATGTTTAAGTCCCATATTGAGGGGCCCGTGGCTACAATAATAACAGCCGTACAGGTCGATCGATCAGGTTAAGCTACGCTTGCTGCGGTTGGTCTGTGGATGGGTGACCATCTTTACATACCGAGACCCCTCCGTGCCTCGGAAAGCACGTTAAGCCGTTGGTCCCGGCTGTCATTCGTAGATCTTTGACAGTCGTTACGGGTATTCAGAAGCCCGAAAGTCTGACAACCAGTCTTACCTAGGGGTATCGTATTACCCAGTAACTGGGTTGTGGAGGTCAGATAGGCAGTCGCTCCATGTAAAATACTGGTATTCAGCTGCATCCGGTTAAACTGGAAGCCGACCCCAACATATTTGGGAAAAGGCAGGCAGATGATGATGTTTAAGTCCCATGTAATAGGGGGCAAACCTATTGACATCAACCGGGAACAAATCTAAGACGCCGCTGCTACTGAGAATTCCTGATGGAAAAACCCAATAACACTGCCCGACCTGGGAATCGAACGAGTATTAAAAACGAGGCAGTAAAAAAAATATAGTATGTGGAGAAGAAAGAATAAATGGAAACACTGAAAATACTAATGCATTATGAGTATTTTGGAACTGTCAAATAAATCCTAACATGGAAATAGAAAAAATAAAAAAATGTATATACTATTTGGAGAAGAAAGAATAAATGAAGACAACAAATGGAAATTAAGAGAATTTTAAAACTCTCAAATAAATTCTTACATAGAAATTGAAAAAATGTTTTTTTCAAACACTAAATAGCAATGCTGGGCCGATTATGGGGTTTAGTGCCGTATTGTCGTCTCCACCATAAAATAGTACTGATTTCAAAATAATCAAAAATTTAAATAAGTATTTTATTTTCGCGTAAACCTACATGGGCACTTATGAAAGGTCAGAAGCTTGGTGCACGATTCTAATTAGTCGTTTCCTATGAAGAAGAGCCGGCACGAAACTCCACGGTTACTCTTTTACAAATAATTGACTTTTACAATATTTCCAAATTACAGTGTTAATAGGTATGGGAGTACAGTGTAGACCTGTCAACAAGTACCAGGTACTTAAATATGTATTCATAAAACGAACCTAATTAATTGTATACTGTAAACTGTATACAAAATGCATACAAAATGTTTTTCATAGCCTTTTTAAAAAATTGCTCAGCTTATTAATACAGCAGGGTAATTGCGTAACACACTATCAGTAGCAATGGGTTTCATTTTGACAGTTCAACAACATTCATTGCGTTATTTACGTTGTCGAGCAGACACATTTTTCGATCATATGGAGCAATAGATTAGCAATATGCTTCAAAATTATTCAAATTGACAGTAATAGTGTGTTACGCAATTAGGGTGCTGGTTAGAATTAGTTAGTTATTGTATAACAATCAAGATGACTGTATTAGCGAAGAGGCGAATATCTGCTGCATGATCTGAGGCAGCGACGCGACGTCCATGCACACGTGCGCGTGACCCGCTGGCAGGCGGCGCAGGAGTCTGCAAGAAACGTGCAGATTATAGAAAGGCATAACCCCTTTTTTGCAGTCAGGTAAAGAGGTACGTTATAATTGGACGCACTTATGCAAAAGGGAACCAACCCACACAATGACAGTTTCGAGAAAAAACGATTTTTAACAAAATGTTGTGCACAAAGTAAACTGTTCACAATTATGAAAGAATTATTTTGCAGTATAGTGTAAGATACTACATTTTAAGAATCCATATGAAAAAAAAGCTTTTTTTATATAAAATATGCTTTTTTTTTTAATAAACACAAATTTTCACAATAATTGTGAAAATTGGTGTTTATTAAAAAAAAAAAAAAACATTTTTTCGGGTCATATCGTCATTCCCCTGCTCTTTTCCTTCTGAATTTATTTGGGGTTGGCGCAATATGTCCTTTTCTTTCGTACTTCTCTATTAGTTGTCATATTGGTAGTCAGCCCCTTTCTATCCATATCATCTTCACACAGCCCATCCATCGTTTCTTTGGTCTTCCTCAACTCTTATAGCCATCAACATTCTGAATATTCACAGCATTCCTCACGATAAGCCAATAATATTATTACTGTGTATAGGTATAAAGAATACGACACAATTTTTTCAATAATTATTAATAATACATACTTACACCCGGTTTCTGGAACGAAAATCAAGGACGTGTCAGAATTAAAGTAATGTCAAGTGATCAGGTGGCCGATTCCCGTAATTAAAAACGTTAAAAATCTAGTTGCAATCTCATCTCAGCGACAATCAATGTCCCTACATTTTTGACAAGTCCTTGACATGTCTTATGGTAAAGTTCTGATTACAAACCGTGAATAAAATCGCGAAAAAAAAATCAGCTGTTCCGTACATTTATGTTCGTATAACTCGTCAAAATGTAGGGAACAGCTGATTTTTTTCGCGATTTCAGGTTTCGTCACATAATAAAAGTTGTTCATAATGATTAGTACAATGACCCCTTAAGAGGTTGTGTGTTATTTAAGTTACATCTTGTATAGTGACTCGTTGATCAGCAAACTAATCGCGTAACACACTTTCATTCACAATCCGTAAGATTTTGAAGGGAATTTCTAATTCATTGTTTCATATGTTTGGAAAGGTCGTCTATTCAACTAAAAAATAACGCAATGAATGTTGTTGAACTGTCAAAATTAAAGGCATTGCCATTGTGAGTGTGTTACGTAATTACCCCGCTGACTTTCACTACGGCGTGAGTTATTCTCGTACAACTCATACCGATACGAGAGAGAACGTAAAAGAGTGTTACTTACGAGTTAGCTTCGTCACCCAAACTGCCTATGAAGATCACGTGCGCCTGCACTCGGTGGTCCAATGTCAGTATCGTGCCTAGTTGTTCCGGCTGGATGCCGTATCTGTAAATAAAGATATACGTAATATTCGTATTTTCTCAACAGTTTTAACCCATTTCCTGTCCCATGAACCACATATGGTTCAGTTTGATTATTTAAATATTCCCGTTTATTCATAAACGTTGTTTAAAGTTCAATAGTGATTCGAGACTGTTTAACCATACATTTACTTAACTCAAACTCCTTAGTGTCTACTTTGTGGACAGTGAAAGTGTTAACGACATACTCTAATAAAATACCAACTATCAATTTCAATTCGAGTCATTTTGAAGGACATTGCTAATCCATTGCTTGATATGCTCGAAAAATGTGTCTGCTCAATAACGTAAATAACGCAATGAATGTTGTTGAACTGTCAAAATGAAACCCATTGCTATTGATAGTGTGTTACGCAATTACCCCGCAGTGTTTATTGTAGATTCTTTGCGTGCAATCTATAAATAGTATGAAGCAAAGTTGCTTTTCGTGTCTGTCTGTGTGTATGCTTAACACGACGCAATGGATCTGCAATGTCACCATCATTTAGTTTTAGAGAATCTATTCCAGGTTTCAGTGATTTAGATATAGCACAGAAATCCCTATGTTTTGACATGATCTACTGATGTTGGTAAATCACACCCATGCAGGGCGGCGCACTAGTTTACAAATAAATGTGTTTCTATGTTTGTGTGTGTCTGTGTTTGTGTTTGTGTGTCTTCTTAATTCAATAATGTGTCTGATGTAATTCTAATGTAATTCTGACATTTTGAATTTGGTTAGCCGGGCAATAATTTTTGTGTGTTGTATTTGTATTTTCATCTATTTTTGTTTTATATGGGTCACAGACCTGAAATAAATGAAATTATTTATGTTATTATCATATAGATACTGACCGTCTAAGGTTAGCGTCAGACAATATGAGCACAATGGCCTCATCGGCGTCTTCCGTGGCGATGCTGGAGATGGCGTGCTCGGCTGCAGGGAGCGTGTTGTCGCCCGACCAGCAGAATTGTGAGTGCGCGTGCATCGTGCGGATAATCTGTACACACGAGATCAGGGAATTCAAGTATTTGCTGGGAAACAACTATTATTTTTGGTGTGAAAACCGTTGTTTACAGTAAAGCGCAGTGTAACGGGCACAAAATATTGTGCACGCAAAGGTAGAGTTGTGGAGGTATTTAAAGTTACCTAAAAACATTTAAAATTTGTTTTTGAGCAAAAATTGTACAGTAAAACGGGGTGAATAGGAACGCAGGGGTGAATCTAAACGAAACTTTAAAATGGATTTTAACATTGAAATAATATCGTTTTTTGCCAAAAGGTCTCTTAATGTGTTTACTATATTATAGTTGACGATTAAGTGTAATTGTTGGCTACAAACTATATTACATCAACGTTAAAATTCATTTAAAAGTTTCATCCCGATTCACCCCTCGGTTCCTATTCACCCCATTTTACGGTACTTTCAATATGTCCGTAATATAAAGCCAGGAAGAAGGATCCCAGGATGTTCCGGTACAAAAGACGCTTAACGAAGCCGAGAATCATTAATACTAGTGTACCACACCTGTGAGAACCTTCCGATTACGGAGATATTGAAGCCAAAGTTCCACCTTATTTTTACTTTTTGTCACGAAAACAATTTTTTTTTTCTGTTTTTTGGGCGCTTTTCTCCTGTATTGTGGGTGCGTTTACATGTTGATGTTAAAATATTATAAATTCACTTTAAATACCCCCCAGAATTCATGTACCGTTGCCCTACCCATCCCACATGCGTACGTTATATTTTATAATACATAGCATTCTTTCGCAACAAAAATAAAAGTCGTTTCCCAGCAATCATTTTTACTCATTGTAATTTAGTTTAGTGTACATCGTAGATAATGGTTATGTGGGTCTTTTTATATCCTGTATAAATAAATATTGTACCTAAAAAAAAATATATTGTATATAGTTTAAAAAAACACGCTTTAATAGCAAATCGAACTAAAAATCAGAAAATAAAATTCTAAAATAAAAATAAAGTTATGAAAAGAAAATTAATTTCATAATAAAAAAGCTTGTTTTTTAAACTATTTTTTATTTATTTATTATTTTGTTTTTTAAACTATTTTTTTTTTCAACATTTTTATCAAAATATTGTATTGTCGTCGGTCGTTGATAAATCTACAACGTTTAAAGTAAATCTGATCGCTTAAGGGTCTGTGCACACCACGTTTTTTAAACGCGCCGTTGATGTGCGTTTGTAGCGATACAGACGCGATACGCACGCGAGTCAGACGCAGAATGTAGACCTTCTGTAGGACAAAAGCGCGCCGTGGACGCACGTTTCTAAAACGCGCGTCAGCGGCGCGTTTAAAAAACGTGGTGTGCACAGGCCCTAAACTGGAGCAAAATCGAGCCCAAACGAGTCAGTTACCTACAAACAAACAAACCAAACATACAGGTGAAACTAATAAAAGCGTGTTAAAAAGGAAATGTTACCTTTAGCCGTTCCTTCTCGTTGTCCGGCGGCCTGTCGAGCGCGACGAGCTGCAGCGCGTGCTCGTCGCCCGAGTGCGCGAGCATGTCGTACCGGATGCGCGCCTCGTAGCCCGCCAGCGCCTCCGTCAGCAGCACCACGGCCTCCATGGAGCGCTCCAGGCGCCCGTCGTACGAGTTGAACCTGGGGGGCGACGATTCATTTACACTGTCTTATTTGTACAAGCAGATTTTTAGGTTACGCTTACTAGCTAACAACGCACTGATTTATTATAGAGTTGGACTCGCCGTACAATAAATGACGCGCAGGGAGGCGCGCGCCTGGCACACATACATAACAGATGTTATTTAATTATATATACTTTATTGCACACCACAAAAATACACAACATAAAAAACCAACCAAGTGCGAGTTGGATTCGCGCACATGGGGTTCCGTACCACTATCTATAATCTTTACATACCAAGACCCCTCCGTGCCTCGGAAAGCACGTTAAGCCGTTGGTCCTGGCTGTCATTCGTGGATCTTTGACAGTCGTTACTTACGGGTCGTTAGTAGCCCGAAAGCCTAACAACCAGTCTTACCAAGGTATCGTATTACCCAGTAACTGGGTTGTGGAGGTCAGATAGGCAGTCGCTCCATGTAAAATACTGGTATTCAGCTGCATCCGGACTGGAAGCCGACCCCGACATAGTTGGGAAAAGGCTAGGCACATGATGATGACATATGATCATACCTGTACATACTGCCGGACACGTCCACTACCAGTCGCAGTCGCTTGGGCTTGTCGGGCGGCGCGCCCGGCGGCGGCTCCTGCTCCGTGCGACGCCGGTATATGGAGCGCTCGCCTGCCAGACCTACAGCGAGAGAACTTTGTTACAGCTATAGGCAATCTATACAACGTGTAACGTTAAATGCGCAAAACCTGAAAATAGTTACATCAGAATAACGAGCAGAATTAATTGAACCACTTTTTAACATAGGTCCACATTTTTCAAAAAATCTTCATTAAAAACGTTGCCGTGTCTATTTATTAATAGGTCAAGCAAGCCAATGTCAGCGCGGCGCAGCGGCCCGGTGACGACTCCTCCCTTGGTAAAGCGTCATCGCAGACGCAAGAAACGATCAGAATGGCCAGTAAAACTAAAACAGCACATAAAACCTTTACAATTTTTTTCATGACTTATTTTCTCTCTGAAATAGGTCAATTTAATTAAAAATCAGTTGGGGTGTGTGAGGTTTTGCGCATTTAACGTTACACGTTGTTTGTATACAGGGTGAAATTGAAAACATGCGACAAATCGAAATGGGAGATTGTAAAAGTTGTTCACAATGATTAGTACAATATCTCATTTCGATTTGTCGCATGTTTTCAATTTCAACCTGTATACATATCTACACTAATATTATAAAGAGGAAAGATTTGATTGTTTGTTTGTATTGAATAGGCTCCGAAACTACTGGACCGATTTGAAAAATTGTTTTACCATAATTAGAAGCCGACATTATCCCTGATGAACATAGGCTACTTTTTACCGCGGGGAAAATGCTTCATTCCTACGGGAAAACGAGTAATAGGACAACGGGTAGAATGAATTATCCTTCCGTACTTATCTTTTTCACATAACTTCTAAACGGCTGAAACGTTTGCATTGAAATTTTACACGGGTATTTCGATGGTTTCCTGAATTATTTTAAAAATACAATTGGACCCGATAGGTGGCGCTGCGGTCGGTATGACAACTATTTAAACGGCTTGACCGATTGGGTTGAAATTTTCTATGTGCATTATTTCCATGGTTTCACAGACACGAATGTATTAAGCCTACCTAATCTATCTTTCTATACATAAATAAATAAACCAATTACTTCAACCATATTATTTAAGCAACATATTTTTAAACGGCGCGAATTCCGAATTGTACACAAAACGAAGTTGCGGGCGGATGCTAGTTATCAATAAAAGTCGCGTTTCGTGTCTGCTTGTGTGACCGCGCATATGCGGATAACCATAATGTAAATGTTTTTTTTATGATTGAAGGCGCATTCGGAACATTATATTTTTAAGAACAAAAATTATAATATTTCGTTGAAAATTTAAGCTAAAAACTAGCTGTAATTTTTTTGGTTTAACGAAAGGAAACTCGTTATTTATTTTAAACTGCATATATTGTTATTGTTGAATGAGAGTAGAGAGGCCCTACTCATTCAACACAAAACAGTATATGTATATAGATTTGTAGTATTTTGACATATTTCGAGCATTTATGATGCATACTAGGTGACCCCGCGGTTTCACCCGCATAATTCTCGATCCCGTAGGAATATCGGGATAAAAATTATCCTATGTTTTAATCCCGGTTGTAAACTATCTTTGTGGCAAATTACATCAAAATTGGTCCAGTCGTTTGAGCGTGAAGAAGTAACAAACACACACACACACACACACACTCACAAACGTTCGTCTTCATAATATTATAGTGTGATTTCGGCCATTCTATGTAGCATATAATCCGGTCTCTATTTATAACAAACCTTCTATAATCTTGCCGTCATCCAGTTCGCCGCTGGTCTGGTGCCGGCTCCAGTGCCGCTCTTTCTTCTTCGCTTGAAGTTCAGCTAGCACTCCACGTAAGGCACCTATCTGTTACATTAAGAGTATACAAAAATCAATTGAGGAGGTTAGGAACAAAAAGTGTCATTTACAGTTTTTAAAATTTTGAGTAAATTGAGAAAATAAATATTCAAGTTGATCTAAGCAATTTTTCTTATTTTTTATTAACCATTTATGTGTCAATTATTGTATCAAATTTAATGTATTATAAAGTTATTTTGCGGGTTTTGAAATTTGGAAAAAAATAATAAAATACATATCAAATGACACCCTTTGATCCAATAGCTTGTAAATGTCACTATTTGATTCAATAACTTTGTAAAATGTAACCTTTTGTTCCGGAAGCCGCAATTCAGATCGATTTTTCTATGAAACTAGTCACTTTTTGAGCAAAATCTTTGGAGTTACAGATAGAATTTAACATTTTGAGCCGATTAAAGAAAAAAAACCAAAAATACGTAAATGTCACTTTTTGTTCCTAACCTCCTCAATTAAGAGTTAAAGGTGCTCCCTCACCAGGAGCATTCACCTGTAATGTAACATTTCAGATTCGATTTTGAGCATTACATTACATTACTACCTCCCTGACTGACGAGCATTCGCGTGTAATGTAACATTACAGATTGCGGGGCGGGGAGCGCTCCGCGGCCCGCCGCACACATTTAATTACAAGTGGAGCGCATTGATGTTACAAGTTGTATCAAGGTATTACACATTGTATCATTACAAGGTGCGCGCTGTAATGCTCGATTTTCCTCCCTCACTGATGTAATGCTCGACTCTGTAACGTTACATTACAGGCGAATGCTCCTAGTGAGGGAGCGCCTTAAGGAATACGTCCTTTGAGTAATTCACAAAACTGATGTACAATCTATACTAATAATAAATCTTAAGAGTTTGTTTGTTTGACTATCAGTCGAATTTGGAAATTCTTTTTGCATTTGATAAGGCAATTCTTGAGGAAGGCTATTTAACATCACGGTAGGACTCTTAGAAGACGAGCAAAAAGAAAAAAAGTTAGAATTAAAAATAAAAAAAAAAAAAATACCATTATCTATAAACACGGCAAAAAAAAAAATCATGTCTGTTGTATGGGAGCCCCCTTAAATATTTATTTTATTCTGTTTTTTAGTATTTTTTTTTATAGCGGCAACAGAAATGCATCATCTGTGAAAATTTCAACTGTCTAACTATCACGGTTCATGAGATACAGCCTGGAGACAGACAGACGGACGGACGGACGGACGGACAGCGGAGCGGGAGTAATAGGGTTCCTTTTTACCCTTTGGGTACGGAACCCTAAAAACGAAGTATTTATAGTCCCATAATATATGGGACGTCTATGGTCAACCGGGTAAGAATCCAATTGATTACGGAACCCTACACCCTAATATCGTCACCTGTTGTTGCACGGCTCTATGGAACTGACCATAGAGCTTGGCATCGAACTCGCTCATATTGATCTCCTTGAGGCGCTCCTCGAAGGCTTTCCTGTTCATCTCCCGCGCAGCCTTTTTTACGTGTTCCGGGACGTCGTCCTTTTCAGCTTCTGAAAGCTGAAAGATAAGGTTTTGCATTAAGTTTAACAGATTTAGTAAAGACTTACGTTTAGATCCGTAAACCGTACCTAGACTTTTATTCAAACTAAGTACGTGTTTCATACGAATCTGAACATTAACTTTATACAAATAAGGTGCATATTCGTATGAAATGCACCTAGTGCACTTAGTGCACTTAGTGTACTTCACTTGAGAAAGTCTATGCACGTTGTATGGACCTCCTACGTTTATGCAGTGTTTCTTTTATTCTCGATATACAAAAGCTTAAAAAAATTTAATACTATGATCAGTAAATCTTATGTGAAATCCGGTAACATTATTCGAATCAAACTTACAAAAATCTCAGTCAATCTATCACATGTATGTGATAGAAAGACTGAATTTTTTTTTTTTTTTTTTATACATGGACTTAGTAGAGCATGAACAAGTTTTCTGTTTACAATGGCATAGAGTAAAAATGAAGGGTAAATTATTACTTCCTTTGAAGAAAAGAGACATAATCCTGCAGGTAGTCTGTGGTACCATTTAAATAAGTAATACATAGATAAAACATAATGCTTATCTCTAAATTTATACAACGTGTAACGTTAAATGCGCAAAACCTCAGACACCCCAACTGATTTTTAATTCAATAGACCTATTTCAGAGAGAAAATAAGTCAAATTGTAAAGGTTTTATGTGCTGTTTTAGTTTTACTGGCCATTCTGATCGTTTCGTGCGTCTGCGACGACGCTTTATCGAGGGAGGAGTCGTCACCGGGCCGCTGCGCCGCGCTGACATTGGCTTGCTTGACCTATTAATAAATAGACACGGCAACGTTTTTAATGAAGATTTTTTGAAAAATGTGACCTATATAAAAAAGTGGTTCAATAATTCTGCTCGTTATTCTGATCAAACAATTTTCAGGTTTTGAGCATTTAACGTTACACGTTGTATACAGGGTGGTATGAAATCGATGCGCAAACTGAAATCATGAAACCGACTAAAAATTTTCACGCTAAGGGGTCTAGTATAATGTACTGAATCTATGGTACTAATAGGTTGCGCGTCTATGTTCCTACCAGCCTGTTTCAATAATAATCGTGAAACAAAGAGAGAATGTAGAAAGATGTTTCAGGAGAGAAAAATGGTATTTTGTTGTGTGGCGTGTATGTCTTACCTGATGAACATCATGGCCCTTATCCAATCTATAAGGTCCGCCCTTCCCGCCCAGTCCGGCCGTATCCCGGCCGCCGGTTCCGCCCGCCCAGGTGTTGCCGCCCACGTGAGGCTCATTCTTCGGATCCTCCTTGCCGTGCTTAGGAGAGGATGTGTCTTTACTGGAAATTATTTTGTAGATTATTATTTTTTAGGTGAAGTATGGACGGAAAAGACAGATTGCGTCGAACCCAAATAAATTGGGACAAGGGCAAGAGAATGATGATGATTTTATTTGTTTATTTATTTTATTATTTATGTACAGACGCCAGCACATAAAGCTACTACAATCTGTCAAATACCTTTAATAGATTTTCAACTTTATCGCCAAAGCATTAGGTTCAAAGTTGATTGGCAAAATTTGACAGATTTTAGTAGCTTGATAAGCTGGCGTTTGTACACAAAGTAAAATTGATACAGATACGACATATTAGTATTGAGTACAAAGGTACTGCTTATTTTTTTTTTCTATTCTTCCAGCAGACCTGCGAAAGGAGAAATGAAAAAGAAAGATGATGATATTTGCTAGGAGTCAATAAGGATCTACAAATATGTTGGGTTGCTAAGATGATAGATTTTAGTTTGAATTTGTTAGATATCAGAAAAAAATGACAGACGGGCTATATAAAAAAAACCAGTTGTTGCAGAAACAAAACGTAGAATGGCCTCCAAAAGTTAGTTGACATTTTTCCACAACAGCTGTGATACCACATAATATGATTTAAAATAAAATAAAAATATCAGATACTCCTAAGAGATTACTTGATTGTTTTTTATGTATAGTCAAATGTAGTTAAATTAGTCAATAACAACGTTATAGCAGTCTCAGATGAAGTGAAAAATGTCAAATAACTTTTGGAGGCCACTGTAGGGGGGCGTCCATTAATTACGTGAGGCGTTTTTAGAAATTTTCTGATATCAACTCCCCCCTGGTGAGATGTCGTGAGATTCGTGAGATTTGGCTCAATACCCTCCCCCATCCCCCAATCTCAAGTGAGATTTTTCAAAATGCCTGTTTAAAGTGTAAATGTGTTGGATTTGGGGTCTTGGCAAATATCAGGTATTTCCGAGACCCCCGCTACCCGCAAAGTAAGATTACGTGAGATTCGGCTCGACCCCCTCCCCCCCTTGAACGTCTCACGAAATTAATGGACGCCCCCTAATTGCAAAAAATACTGTAGGTCCTGCGATAGATCGTCACTATCTGTCAAGCGTGGTGATTTTACCTACGCCCATTAAAGCAGTTCCTGTGACGCCTTTTAAACCATTCAACTAAATTCAAGGAAACTAAACAAATTCTTTGTTTTTCTTAGCTTTACAAAACAGTCGCTAGTCTAGCAAATAACCTCTTCAAACAGTCTTAAATCAAGGCGCGCGCCTGGCGCCGATTGAGGTTTTTTGTCGAGCACTTAGCCGCGCTTTTTTTTGGTGACGTAAGGCACTTGAGTGGTTGACATTATCATACAACCTAGCCATTTACCAACTATGTTATGGTCGATTTTCAGTCTAATCATATGCAGCTGAATACGAGTATTTTTCATGAAGCCACTGTCACCGTCACAACCCAGTAAATGGGTAAAACGACACCCTTTGGTAACACTAGTTGTCAGACTTTCGAGCTTCTGACTACCCGTATCGACAGTCGAATATTTTATTATTTGGCTGATATGGTTCACTCACCCACTATGCCTGTCTATGGTAATCTGTATCTTCTTGAGTGCCTCCTTGGACCGGCCGTCGAGCACGCCCTCTACCGGCAGTCCGCTGGCGTGGAGCACCTCTAGCAACGTGTCGGCCAAGTCTTTACTGTAGCGGTCGAAGTCGAATACGTTGCCGATCGCAGTCGCTAAGTCTTCGTTGGGATATTTCTGCAAATACAAATCTTGGTAGGTTTCAGATAACTCAAAAGTGGGAAATGTTTGTGGAACTAAAAACACACTACTCTTATTTGTTACAGCTAAAATTTGTTTTAGACAAAATTGCGTCTTAATTTAACACTGGTTCACGAATCCAGAAATGAGCATCTCAAAGATATTGCAAGGTCCATCAGTTAAACGTATCCCGATTTACGACCTCCTAATCAGTTGACAGCACCCTTACAGTTCTTCCACCCAGCTTAAACACTGGAAGGTTGTGCGTTATAGACGTCAAAATTTAAACGGTTAAAAACGGGCATCTTTTGTAGCTTTAACATTAAAAATTAATAAATTATTAAATATCGAAATGTGATAAATTAAATATCGTCGGAGAATACAGGCGTCACGTCATGATTTAACAAATCTTAGTTTACCAACTAACCTGCAAATGTTTAACAATATTCACCAGCTCCCTGGTAGAGTACGGATACGTCAGCTGTCCCTGGTCAGCTTTGTCTCTTAATATCGCGAATGCTTGGACCAGCTTCTTCATGACGTCCTGCGGTACATCCGGCCCGTAAGAACGGAGCAGTTCCATCTCAGACTCTACGGATGGGTTGTCGACGGCGTGGCAGGAGAATAGGTCACCTGGGTGAGGAAGAATATAAATGATACTAGCCTTTTCCCGTGACTTCGCACGCGTGGAGTTCGGAAATTATCCCACGGGGACGTACTACTGGGATAAAAACTATCCTACGTGCAGACAAATAAACATTTACAAAAATATTCTCAATCCATACCTATTCTGTGAGCTTGAAGTAAGCTGTCAATACTCGCAAACCGTAGCATCAGCCGGGCTCACTTCACCTTAATATTCACGGTCATATTATGGACCTTTTCACACTGGCAATTTGCAAGCAAGTCCAAAGCGAATAGTGCCTTCGACGCCAGTGTACACCCGCTGCGCGATCGCAGCATCTTCGCGGCGAGTTCACCGCGCGGTCGCTGCGAATTCGCCTCGCTTTAGACGCGTTTGCAAATCGCCAGTGTAATAAGGCCCTAAGTTTTACTTTATTTTTATTTTTTTCTTTACATAACTTTATTCAGTGTCTCATTAGTTAAAGAGAATAATTCTACGTAAATGAATTGTCACCGAACTTAAATTAGTGTGCAAAATAGCCTGTTGTGGGATGATAATACGATACATGGTTCAATTGACTTGTTACATACCAAGCAGGTAGTAAGACAAAGAAGAGAATGAACTAAATAAAAGCTTTTAATAAGAGGCTTGGTCCAACGGCTAACGTGAAGGAATAGCGGGAGAGAATTCATGAATTCATGAATTGCACTACTGACGCTAACTTAAGGATACTATTAAAAATGTATTTAAGGGATTATCAAGAATACTAGAAAAAGTAAAAGTTAAAAAAAAAACCATGAAAAAATATCTTACCCAAAGACGCAAAGAAATCATTTCCCAAGAACGGGAAACCAGGTCGATTTGCAAGGACAATCATTCTAAAATCATCATGCACAGGAATGAAACTGGATACATCACCTCCTGAACTTTCCAGCATATGTTTAGGCACTATTCTTCGGCCATCACTTAGAATCATTTCACCATTTTCCACTAAAGTTTTCAGTATACAGGTCACGTGTGTCGGGGCCTTGTCAGCCTCGTCAACTACTAAAACATGACCGTATTTCACTGCTTTTACTAAAGGAGAATCTTCATAGATTACTACACCATCTTTGACTGTCGGCTGCACAGTCAAAGACTGCACAGTGGTATCTCTATGCAGTTGTATGTACTCTCTAGGTCGGTTCAGCAACTGCAGCAGTCTGTCAGCAATCTTATTCTTTCCTACGCCTTGGTTCCCGACGAGGAGTAAGTGGTTGCCAAGCAAGAAGTCCTGCAGCAGCCATTCTAGCAACCGCATATGTTGAGGTACGTCGTAGAACAAAATATCCGGGACTTTAGTTAAAGCATCAGTTTTGAAGATTTCTGTGCTGGTGTTACCAATAGTTAGGATGTTGTTATTTACAGAGCATTTGACTTTGGTTTCTGAAGGATTGTTACCGAAGATACCGAAGCGTTTTGGCGGTTCAATGCCTAACTTTTGAGAAGCGCCATCTAGCGCTCGTCTGGCTAAGTTCGGCAGGAATTTTGCCAAAAACGTTTGTTGAACGGTGTCATAGGCTGAGTCGGTGGGGTACTTGGACATTCGGCTGGCGATCCTGAGGAGTTGGCGGGTGGATAGAGAGGATGACAGGTTCTTTAGAGTACTGTCTTCTGACTTTCGAAGTTCGTCTGCAAGATTTATGATGGAGTGGAGTGGTTGAGATATTTTGCCGTACTGGAAGCAAAAAAATTGTGTTTATTATTTCATGTTATTCTCTTTGCCAGCTTACTATAAGCCATAATATTATGAGGTGTTCCAGTACAAGAGAGAGAAGGAGCTGTAGTGCTATTCTATAAAAATCTCACCGTGAGAACTTAGGTGAAGTGAGATTCAGCAGACTAATGCTAGGGATTAACACTATTGACTGCTCACTTCAAGCTCACTTCACGTATGATTTCACGGTGAAATTTTTACAGAATCGACCGGCTGTACAGGACGAATAGCAGCATCTCTTTTTTGCAACAGAACAATAACAAATTTATAACCTTGTACCTTAACATAGAATACAATAACGATCTTTTTTTACCGACTTCCAATAAAGGAGGAGTTTATGCGAGTTTTATTTTTTTGTTTCATGTAGTACCATTTCTCCGGGGCCGACTTCTACGTTTTTTTTCGTAGAAGCTCGCACGTTGTTCCCATATCAGTGTCATTATGTATGTTGACGGTGTTATAAAACTTCTTGTTACTGCAGTAATTTGTCACAACAAGTAGTTGTATACGAAATTGTGTGGGGTAGGCACCACAACTAAAAAGTGAAGACTAAACATTGTTTTTTATCGCAATAACACTACCTCTGTACAAAAGTCACTCACCAAACTATTAATAATGAATATTTCCTCAGATTTGCTCAAGTTCCTCATCTCATGGAAGATGAAGAGGCTCAATATCTCAGGGGATAGCCACTGTTGTCCGCGGCCGAGGACTGGTGGCTCTGCTAATGCTATGATCCTGAAAGCGATCGACAATCATTCTAATTAAAACCCTATGTCCATGGGCATAAAAGTCACATAATGTGTCGCAGTTTTAATAAAGATTATCATCCCTACTGAAATTGACACAGGAGTGTGATTTGTTTGCCGCGAGATCGATACACGTATGTCTTGCATGTTTGAGATTTTTTGTACAGACGCCAGCACATCAGGCTACCCGAAACTGTCAAATTTTCCCAATCAACTTTGAACCTTATGATTTAGTGGTAAAGTTGAAAATCTATTAAAGAAATTTAACAGATTGTAGTAGCTAGATGTGCTGGCGTCTGTACCATATTTTTTATGCTTGGTATTTACTTGGTTTGTTTGTTAAAATTTGTGTGTTCTCTCCTTATTTGTGTGTTCTTCTTTTTTTTATATTATTTATATTCTGGTTTTTATTAAAATTTAACTGTGCATTAACTTGGATTTATCTGTAATGTTGTGCGTCTTTCCCCAATAAATAAAAATAAACAAATCGTGTTATACTAATACCTGAACGCCGGGTGTATCTTCTTGACCCCGTTTTTCTGGAGCTGTTCCTCAGTGATTCCTGACTTCAGCAGATCGTCGTAACGGTCGTGTCGTAAGAGTCTCGTGCCGTCGTGTAGCTGCAACTCTCTGTCGTGGACTAACCTAATATCAGGGAAAATACCACAAGAATGATTTTAAGTTTCCAAGAATCTTTTCAACGGGAATATAGTTCTGAGTTCTAAGCACATCATAGTATTATAAATAGTGGTTGAATTTTGAGCCAAGCATATTTTTTTTTCTTAGCAAAGTTCTTATTTGCCATCGATACTGTAAACAAAAGAAAAATTACAGCGGAATAAAAGTGTTTTTGTTGAAAAATCTATGGGTGGTTCATATCGTCATTGGTCTAAAACCGTTATACACTGTCGCAAAATAAGCGTATAAATTTTATAAGCGTCACAAATTTGGAATCCGTGTTATGGCAAATATATTGATCGTATTGAGAATATTCAAAAAAGATTTATTCGTTTTTTTATGTTTTCGGCTACGTATACCATATCGTTCTGATAATTACATAAATCTTTGCAAGTTTCACTTACAGCCTCTTATAAATCGTCGTCGACTAGCGGATTGCACTTTTCTTTTAAAAATCATATCTAACGAGATTGACTGTCCTGATCTCCTGCATAGACTGCGTTTCAATGTCCCCCAGAGATCAGTTAGATTTAATCCACCTATCTCTATTCATTTTTCCTCATCTAAGTACAGATAAAACTCATACTTAGTACGAGCGAGTATTGACTTTAATAATCTTTGTAAGGAGTTCTCATTTGACCCATTTACCACCAAAACCTATTCGGCACGCTAGTATTTTAGTTGTCAAAACATTACTATTTCGTAGGGTTTTAAAATAAAATAACAAAACAGAAACTCAGTCAGAATCTCAACAGTTTTTTTTGTCTGTTTTTTCCTAGACTAGTCCTGACGAGTCGGCGTGATCACTTCACCCGACTCACATTTCGTGAATCTGGTAGTGATCACGCCACACAAACTACGTGAGATTAAGCGTGGGTTTTGACAACTAAAATAGTAGCTTTGAAATTATATAAAATGATCAATAGAATTAGCATAAAAAATGTTATTAAAATCTCGATTATGATTGTAAATGTTTGCTTGGTCAATCCCTAGCATCAGTGGGATGACACTGACAGCTCACTCCACGCAAGTTTTCACGGTGAGATTTTTGCAGAATCGACCGGCTGCATTTGCGACATATCTCAACTCACCTATGTAAAACAGCGAGCGTGCTAGCATGTATCCTATGAAGTCCATCTAGAACAGCCATATGCCCCTTCAACGCTGCTTCGACTAGAGCCGAGTTCCTCCAAACAGTGTCTCCATTGTCCAGGGTAGTTCGCTGCTGCACCAGGTCTCTGGCGGTCATGTCCTGGTACAGGACTATAGGCTCTATTGTATAGCCTAGTAAGGATGATAATTGCGAGACGAGGAGGCTTTTGCCACAACCTTTTGGACCTGTGGGCAGTATTTGAGAATGATTATAGACATACATTTGCCGCAGCATGGTTTACCATGTTTTTATTTTGCATAATCGAAAGTTGTGAGCGACAGAGTGTTTCTGTAATTACATAAAAATTACCCGTTAGGGGCCCGGTATGAAATAAAGGCCAAAATGTCGACTGATCGACTAAAATAACAAAAAATCTACTAACCAATAACACAAAAGTCTCCAACACTATGACTCAGCAACAATTCGTTCAACAGTTCTCTCTGGTAGTCCGTCTTGACCACACGCCTATCTTCAACCCCCTGCTTCCTATCACCATAAGGTACGCTAAATTGAGACTTAGTGCCATCGATTTCCATAGTCACTAAGGCCTGATTTCCTTGTATCACGACGTCTTGCTGAGATATTTTCCAGTTTTTTCCAGTATTTATGTTCAGGTTATGGAGAACTGCTTCTACGTTCTTCACGTGTTCTCTGGTGAGGAATGAATGGTAAGGATAGAGGAGATAGATTAGTTTATGTATTGGGATGTTTGGGTTCCGTTCCTGAATAAAGAGAAAAGCATATTATCAATATTTTTTGCACTATATTTTTCATTTGTTCAGGTTTCTTTCCAACGGCTCCCATACATAAGAATTTCACTGAAATTCAGAGTATACATTAGCTCTTTCACGACACAATCAGTGATTCTGTCAACTCTATGCAGAACTCCATGAGGACTAAATAACATTAAAAGAAATAATATATTCACGTTTAAATAAAAATACGAAATATTTACAATAATGAAGTTTCACATTTTACACACACACACACACACACACAAACTCACACCTTTTTACCCATGATGGTGGGCAAAAACTACAGAACGCTAACTGCTACGATCCTTACATACTTCTTTTGCTTAGTTTTCGTTCATAGTTCATACATTTGCCGGTCGATTCTGTAAAAATCTCACCGTAAAATCATAAGGGAAGTGAGCAGTGTCAATAGTGTTAATCCCTATTGACAGCTCACTTCCCGCTCACTTCACCTAAGTTCTCACGGTGAGATTTTTATAGAATAGCACCGCTGGTTATACACGCACGCCGGGTTCACGTTTCATTTATCAATTAATATTTACAGGATTATATCGAACACAGATCTCAAAAGCAAGGTAACCGTACAATATAGAAAGAATAGCCCCCCCTTTTTATGTGAAAAGGGAGACATATTTGACCTTGAGCGACCCCGTGATATGCACGCGATTCCATCATCAGAGTAACTTGCCGCCAAGGTCAAGATGGGGAGTAAATGTTTATAGTTTGTAGGTTTTCCGTGTCACTTGGTTCGTTCCAAATGTATTGCCTTTTTTGTGGGGTGAAAAAAGGGCTATTGGAAATTGAATTTGTGAATGGCATTGGATTAAGTGTATATTTTGAGAGACTAGAAGGGCCTATAAGGTAAGGTTTATCAAGCTACATATTAGGCATGGGACTATAGTCCTATACAAGGTGTAACATAAATAACGCACAACCTCTTAAGGGGTCAAGGTACTCATCATTATGAACAACTTTTACTATGGGACCAAACCTGAAATCGCGAAAAAAAAACTGTTCCCTACATTTATGTTCGCATAACTCGTCAAAATGTAGGGAACAGCTGATTTATTTTTCGCGATTTCCGGTTTGATCCCATAGTAAAAGTTGTTTATAATGTTGAGTACAATGACCCCTTAAGAGGTTGTGCGTTATTTAAGTTACACCTTGTATATAGGGTGACTGGTAATTAGTGACCGATACTTAAACACATGATTCTCATGACAACAAACAACTTTTACCATCGGACCAAATCCGAAATCGCGAAAAAAAAATCAGCTCTTCCCTACATTTATGTTCGTACGAGTCGTCAAAATGTAGCGAACAGCTGATTTTTATGTCGTCATTTCACTTTTTGTCCCATTATAAAACTTGTTTGTTGTCATGAGTAGAATCATGTGTTTAACTATCGGTCACTAATTACCAGTCACCCTATATTAATAAAGTCCCACGTCTGACATGTAGATTGATCCTGTAACTGTGATGATACAGTTTTTGTAATGTTTCGCATTGTACATACCAAGACGAAATATCAAGTTCTTTTGCTCGATCCTGAATTTCGTTCGATACTGTGTCTTCTAGGTCTTAAAATGGTTTTCGTCATAATAAATGAATAAATCCAGTATTCTAAACTAAGCAACAGATTTTGATGCAGTTTTGTTCGTTTAGAGAATGTCTTCCGAAAGATTTGTGTCTATAATATTGAACTTAGGATATAGTAACGAAATCTCGACGTTTTGTCAAAACGGCGGGCCGTTGGTTTTGTATATATTAATTACATTATAATTTTCGATTCCATTTTATTACTTTCTACCAGTGTTGAAAGGTTTTCTAATGTAAATTGTTTAAATATGTCCTCACTATTGCAAAGACACTAGTAATACAACGTAATACCAACGAATTCCGTACACATACAAACAAATGTTCACAGTAGCAGTAATCAGTTTACATTTCTAATTTCTCTTGACTACAAAACTTTCCTCATTAACGTATCAGATTAGTGAATATCGTGTCCTGTGGCGATTAATACCTCCGCCAAGGTCGTACGTTTGCATTTTAAATAGAAAAACTTTTCAAACCTTACTAACAGTTTGCAATAGTACGATGACATTACTTAATTAACAAACTTTTCAAGTTATATTATTAATGCCAGTGGATTGCAAAAATGGTAACATGCGATAGTTATTTTGTCATTCCCTTGAATGCTTTCAACTTTTGAAGAACGTACTCGTATTTGTTTAGAATACGTAACTCTAAGGTATTCCTTTGCTTTCATTCAAAGTCGTTGTAATGTCCCCAAAGTTTACAGTTTAAAAAAAAGACATTGCAACACATATGTATATAGAAAGAAAAAACAGTACTTGTGAATGTACCTATGTTAAATAACCTTTTGAGTGTGTATGTATAATAAAATATAACTGCATGATTTATTTAAAGAAAAATTGTTTATTCTGCCTTTTGTATGAAAAGGCATATTACAAAAGAAAAGACAAAATATATGTGTATATATTATGTCTTTTTTTTTTGTAATGTGCGTTATACATACTGGACAACAACACACTGGAACACACTGGAGAACGTAATGGAGTACGATCCAGTGCCAATTAATACTGGAGTACGAGGCTTTTGGCTACTTTGTATATACATACATTGGAACACACTGGATAACATACTGGAGTACGATCCTGTATCGAAAGCCTCGTACTCCAGTATTAATTGGCAATAATACTGGAGTACGAGGCTTTTGGCTACTTTGGTTGATTGGTGAAGGTTGTATATCTCATATTATGTTAAGTGTGTTCTTTATTAGAATAAAAAGATTTTTAAACCGAAGTTTAGAGTTAAAACAAATAATTTCTTTAACCACTTGGCATTTCAAATGTCGGTTTATTACTGTTTCGATTGCTGTGGGTCACATTGGGCACCCCACATTACAGGTACCTTTTCAATGCAGCCGACTTTCCTCCTTAAATAATTCAAACTCAAACCATTTATTTTGAATAAACCCATTACAGGCACTTGCCAATGCAGTCGGTCAGTCAGAAAGTTAAAGCTAGATGCCTTTAAGACTCTTACCAATATACGTGCAGCCGCCTGCAGGCTGTCGACAGGAAAGTCAGGCAAGTTGACCTGCTGCAGCTCGGGACTGATCAGCGCGTACGCAGCCGACAGGAGCTGTTCCAACTTGGCGCTGTCCGCCCGGGGAGCCTCCTCTCTTAACACGTTCAAGTGTTCCTGAGGACAAAGATGTTATTATATAAAATTACTAGCGACCCGCCCCGGCTTCGCACGGGTGTAATGGAGAAACACTGATAATTTTAGAGCCATTATTTCTCGTAAAAAGTATAGGATAAAAATGGTTATTGTGGGTTATCCCTAAGAGATAGACATATACCATCGCGGACTTTTTTGTAGACCTTTTTAAGGTGTACAATAATGTAGTACATTATTTTGATCTATCTCGACGGGTTCAGCCAGCGTTTACAATGTAAGCGCAAAAAACGTGTTTATTTACGACATTACATTAGAAACCTCTAAAATTATCAGTGTTTCTCTACTATATTATGCATGTATTATACATATAAACCTTCCTCTTGAATCACTCTATCTATTAAAAAAAACCACATCAAAATCCGTTGCGTAGTTTTAAAGATCTAAGCATATATAGGGACAGACAGACAGGGAAGCGACTTTGTTTTATACTATGTAGTGATAATCATAATTATAATATATTGATATTCACGGTTATTTAAGAATCCCGTTCGCAGTATCCGGCAAACAGGATGCTTGTGTATGCACTACTAAACGGGATCCTGCAAAAAACCGTACCTGCAAAAAACGGGATCTTGCCGTGGGAAAGAGCCCTAAGTTCTGAATCACAAAATCACAATATATTATTCTTTTAAACCACTTTTTTCCGTACCCAACACAAACAAAAGAACATTCTACCTATTACAATTTAGCACCAAACTTGGCATCTTTTATCGAACTGTGACACCTTTCGACTACCCCAAAAGTAAACAAAGACATATAAATACCTTACTCTTGACAAAAAAGCAACAAAACTACGCAAACGTAAATCATGGGAATTTACTTTAGCAAAACGTTAAACGATTCAGTTAGGGTTGAACGTTCAAATTAATTCTTGTCAAGCAATTATGATAATGAACCGCGCCACGAAAATATGCGATGTTTTTGATGGATCGCTTTAACTTTGTAATGTGGTATGGTTTTAGTGAAAATTGTTTTGTTTTCGCTTTAAATTAATTATTTATAGATCTTAATGTTGTTTTAATGTTAGTTTGTGAAATTATAAAGTATATTGGTAAATGCATTATTATAACGCAAACACCAATCTGCTAAAAGTGATAATTACGGCAGACATTATAGTTGTTATTCAGTTACTCAAACACATTTATTTTCAGGAAGGTTCAAATTCAATCGCGGATCTAAGTTTATATCTTTTTATATTTACACTATGGGACTGTTCATTTATTACATAAGAAGATTTGAGGGAGGAGCGGGTCCAAACAAGTCTTACTTTTTCTTACGTAGGTTATCAGAAAGTTGTCAAAATTGTCTTACGTACACGGAGAGAAAATTCTTAGAAAAATTACTGTGCTCGTCGCTGTAAAGTGAGTGCAACTGACATCTACAGAAAAATTTCTGAGTGAGATTGGGAAAACTTCACTATTTGTCCAATAAAATTTACTGTACAGCATAAGAATTTTTACTGTTCTAGCATGGTAATTTTTCCATTACCACTCAAATGCACTCAGATTCAGATTATGAGACAGCACAGTAATTTTTCTAAGATTTTTCTCTCCGTGTAATAAATGAACAGCCACTATCTTATCCAGCAAACTATGCTCCAAAACACGGTAATTTTTCATAGTAAATGGTGATGAAATAATTTACATAACTTCCAAGTCGCGGTCGTTACCACTGAGCCACCATTGCTTTTTTTGTCGCATTACGTATCACATTATTATTTTATTTCCTCTGGCTAACACTTCGAGGATTACAGGCGTGGCGTTATATTATTTCTCAATAGCAGCTTGCAATAGCAGCTTGCAATAGCAGTTTGCAACAGCAGCTTGCAATCTAGATTTGTGTAGTAGTAGAGTACAAAAAGAATTGATTGTCAAATTATAAATTAACGCGAGCGAAACCGCGGGCAAAAGCTAGTATAGAATAAAACCTTACAACCAATTCCTACCAAAATCCTATTAGCCAAACAACTATACAGTAATCCCCCTATAACACGGTACCCTTATAACGCGTTTTTATATTACGCGATTTCAATCCCCCGTATAACACGGGCATTCCCCCATATAACGCGGGGATTTCCCACATACATATTTATGTACTGTGAAATTTAAATATCCGATTTAGACCCCCTGCAGCGAAAAAAGTTAAATGTGATGAATTATTTATACCTAACGCGTTATACGAGGTCGTAAGAACGCGTTATACGGGAATACCCCTATAACGCGGAACCAATCTGCCGCGTTATAAGTGGGATTACTGTATTTGCTATTGATTATTTCCGTGCAACCGCAGGCAAACTGTTCAGCACATGATTACCACATGGACGACATGGAGCATGGCATGGTGGCATGTTATCACGTCATTACCGCGGCAGGCACGGAAACAATTCGACCACAATTAATACACACCGAGCTTAACGTTCTGACGGCTCATTAGTGGATAAGTTAAATTTTACTTGCTATTCATTATGCAGGCATTCCACCCCTTTGTATGTTTAGTGTGGTAGAGCCATCGCAGTTCTAAACACGCATGATTATTTATGAGGTATGAACATATATATCTATAACACCGACCTCATCTATTCTTTAAAATACTATTGACGCGTATAAGACTCTGTATAAACTTGCTTATAAAATAAAATATTTATTTATGTACAGACGCCAGCACATCAAGCTATTACAATCTGTCAGATTTCTTTAATAGATTTTCAACTTTAGCGCTAAAGCATAAGGTTCAAAGTTGATTGGGAAAATCTGACAGTTTCGGGTAGTTTAATGTGCTGGCGTCTGTACAAGTGTTAACACAAAATTTATGTGGGTAGTCGCGACATAATAGTTTGCAGACAATACAGCCGGTCGATTCTGTAAAATCTCACCGTGAAATCATAAGTGAAATGAGCACTTAATAGTGTTAATCCCTGGCGAATGACAGCTCACTCCACGCTCACTTCACCCAAGCTTTCACGGTGAGATGGTTACAGAATCGCACGGCTAGTAACACATTTGAAATATCAACGTATAAGCGAAGGCATGAAGACGCGTAATAAATCGGTGGCTTCAGACATAAAAATACGATTCGAAGCAATTCGACACAAAAATTGAATGGACAATCCAGCAAACAGGCTTTTCATCAGGTCGCGTAGATGCTTAAAAAATAACTTGGGAGACGTCAAATCAATGGCCTAATAATATTGGAAGCTTCAAATTAGTGGAGACTGAAACAAACTGAATATGGAAAGCCACCCTGGGAAATTGTGGAAAGCCAGGGCCTAGGAAATTGTGAAAATAAAATGGAAATACCATTTCTATGGCCCATTAGGGCATATTAATTTACACAGAGAAGACTCGAGCGCTGTTTCAAAAGATTTTTTTTTTTGCTATGTTAGCAAGTTTTTTGTCTGAGTTGGAAATAATAAAATATGGAATGTTTCAGGCCACCAAGAAATAGTAACTGACTCTGGGGCAAGTTTCCTCACATATTGTAACAATCTTAAACCATTTCAATAAAGGCTGAGCTATAAAACGAAAGAAAAGTGAAGAAAAAAGTGTAGCTCGATTGCCATCGTAAACCCAACGAACGAGTTTCTATATGTGGCTCTACGTGCCTACCAAATGTTGGTACCGGTTCCAGCGGTACTTGTAAGCACTAACCTATATACATTTGACAGACTGAAGTGCCTTCGCAATAAATTATGTCAGTAGATACGTGATCGCAGGAACACAAGGCACACATAAACTTACGGTTGCTAGATATCTGATGGTTATTTGCATAGCACCGAGTTAGGAAAGCATTCGAGCGTCGAGTGCCTGGGTATAAAGGCAAGTCTAAGTGCAAGATTTTGTTCAAAAGGAAAGCTGTTTTAGTCTATTTTTCGAATTGTAAAAACATCAACCTTACGGCGTTGTAAAACCTGGGCAGCAACACGAAATGAAGCAACGGGGTCTTCATACCAATTGTTTTATTTTTAACATATTTCACTTAAATGCGTGTGAAACATTTCAGTGTTTGAAAATAACGTGAAAAAAGTATTAGCATTAACACATTATACAGGGTGTAACGGAAGGGGGGTATCAACCCTGAAGGAGGTGAATGTGCTCATGAAACTCAACAACTTTCCCCAAAGAACATAGGTCGAAATATGAAAAAAAAAATTGGCCCTCCCTTACAAAACTGACTACCAGCTGATTGATTTACTATGGGAGGGCCAAATTTTTTTCTTCATATTTCGACCTATGTTCTTTGGGGAAAGTTGTTGAGTTTCATGAGCACATTCACCTCCTTCAGGGTTGATACCCCCTTTCCGTTACACGTTGTATAAGGTGTTAAAAAATTAACCTTACAAACTTTAAGAGGTGGTTTAGACCATCAAACTGAACAACTTTCACTATGGGACCAAACCTGAAATCGCGAAAAAAAAATCAGCTGTTCCCTACATTTATGTTCGTACGAGTCGTCAAAATGTAGGGAACAGCTGATTTTTTTTTTCGTGATTTCAGGTTTGGTCCCATAGTGAAAGTTGTTCAGTTTGATGGTCTAAAGCACCTCTTAAAGTTTGTAAGGTTAATTTTTTAACACCTTATATAGCCAGACCGACGACCTACCCGTTGGGCCATGGTCGCGTCAAATTAAAGAACACGACAGAGTTTTAGTAATTGATCAACTTTTGACTGGGACAACCAGCCAAAAGTTTATCAAATATTTCTTATTAAAAACTTCAAACAATCTATCCACACAAAACGAATGTACAACAGCGATTCACAGCACATTAAAACCTTTTATAGCTCTGTAGAATCCCCTCAAAAGATGGTATCAGCACCCTGCTATTAGCACAAACTTTACCTATCGCTAAGTTCACGAAACTACTTATTTACTACCATAAAACTTAATGTTCCGTGCTCCGAACAGTTTGGATCATGTCTCCCCGAAATTATGCAAACCTTATGCAAAATTTACAATACTACAATATTTCGGAATAAATTACTAGCTGTCGCACGATACGATGAATAATTACTGAGGTATCCGTGGCACGGCCTGACGTACGCTAAATATAGAATTATAGGTATAACCTCTGGGACTGAAAACTACAAAACTTCAAAAACAAGGTTTGTTACACTATTCATGAAAGAAATTATAAAGCCTCGTGCAGAAGTTGTTATTAGTTGTTATTACAACAATTTAGTGTTAAATGGGAAAAAAACTAAGTGCAAAAGATTTTCTTTGCCAAATGTCGAAACTAGTTATTGTGAGATAGTATTGAATCAAGAGAAACAGAATTCGTACATAAAACTGTTTTCCAGGAAAACAGTTTTATGTACGAAATCTGTTTCTCTGATCACGTTCGACTCAAAGCATCAATGGGGTCCTCATTTAACATTCCTTGCAGGACGGCTAAGTTCAGCAGCATATGCTATGAGAAAAATACGTTTGATATTGATACCGCAAGGCTAGTCTATTTTAGTTACTTTTATAGCATTGATCGTACAGTATTTTACTATAGGGACTAGTCGCAGATATCGAGTCTATTTTTATTCTGCAGAAAAGAGCCATCAAGGCCATATATGGCCTCCGCAGGCGTGACTCTCTAAGGGAAATGTTTAAAGATATTAACATCATGACGGTACTTTGTCAATATATATATGAAAACTTAGTGTACGTTAGGAAAAAAACTACATCTTTGTAGGAGTACAAGTGGTGAAAGACACAAGTATATCACTAGAAATAGGGACCAATTAGTTCAACCAGGTTTCAGACTGGCTAAAGTAGACTCATCTTTCATGGGGTACTGTTTAAAATGTTACAATAAAATACCTCCCCACATACTTGTACTGAACGAAACGAAATTTAAATCTTGTATAAAACGCACACTATGCAGCCAAGCATATCATACATCGCTGTACAAACGCTTGGCTCAACGGTGGCCCTGCTCCACAAGGGCGCATAAACTAATTGCGCATTTGAAAATACTGTTGGAGCTGCTGAAGATATATAAAATCTTTTAGTATTGTTTAATTGCATAACACATGTGTGAGCACACTAGTACAAACTATAAAGCTACCATTTACTGGGTACGTCTTTCAATGACTTAAATGTGCCCTGGTGGCTGAGAGTATGTCATGCTCACTCAAATGTCTCGCTGATGGTGGCGCATGTGTTGGGTCATTTAGCTCCCTTCAAAATATTTGAGCTGAATGGTGCTAATCCTTGCGTCATGCTCGTGAACGGGCGCCGTCAGTAGGGATTGATCGACTCTCAGGTGCCACGGCTTTTTTAAATTTGAATTTTTATTTTCTTTTTATTACGGTTTTATTTTGCTTTATATTTCGGACGCTTTTAACGTTCTGCATCATTCTGACAGACATAATTTCAATATAAATTATGTAACCAATATATTGTATCCATATTTTGATGTAAAAAAGTGTCCCTGGAGTGTTTAGCCCTTTCTTCTCCATAGGTACCTAGGACCTTCTCCATAGGTACCTAGGACCTTCTCCATAGGTACCTGATGGACCGACCCCTTGACAATACATAAGTGCCTGTCATTGGTTTAGTTGAAACAAATGCTTTGAGTTTGAGTTGAGATGTTGCGGGCATAATAAATATGCTGAACGATTAAAACTCTGATAGGTTAATCCTAAACTAAGCACACACTACTACTTTTTACTTTCAAAAAAACGAGCGAAACCAGTCGGCTTCTAAAAATAAGTATAAAAACAAATCTTGTGAAATACAACTTTCGGCAACCTGATTGATTGTTGTTTGAAAAAAATAAAAAAACCCGCAGATACACAACAACGGTAAAAATTATCTTTTAATTCCAAAGAATATATCCTGACAACTTAGTTTTTGTAACTTTATTAAGTTTACAACAAAATATAGTGCAATTAAACACGTCAACGAGGAATAACGTCCCACCAAACATTCGCGCAAATGATTCATGGGTTCAACTTGACAGATGTACAGACGCCAGCACATCAAGCTACCCGAAACTGTCAGATTTTCCCAATCAACTTTGAACCTTATGCTTTAGCGCTAAAGTTGAAAATTTATTAAAGAAATCTGACAGATTGTAGTAGCTTGATGTGCTGGCGTCTGTACCTAATATATTCAACCTTAAACCCGAATCGTGTCATCGCGTGTGTAACCGGCTTTAGTTGACGACAAAACCGATCGCGAGCGGGGAGCGACGGCCAGTCACTGCTTACAGGGAAATAAGTAACGACGCTTGCGATTGTAACAATACTTACGAAATAACAAATTATTTTGCTAAATAAAAAATAAATTAACAATGCAACCGAACTTGGCTTAATTTTTTGACAAGTGATCATGTGAATGCTACGCTGATAGATCAACGCTACGCGGCGTAGCGATTTGCTACGAGAATGCTACGGGTTCTTAGCCGATGCATTGACTTGATAAGGAGTATTGATTGTAAGTATAAATAATAATTTATACGTATTTAGATTCGGATTTTATACAGATAAGTATACGAATATAGCATTTTCAAGCATGAATTCAAATATTTTCTTTTTCACATGTATATTATGGCGATATTATTTTTAATTATAAATCTGGAGTAAAAACAAAGCAAAAGGGCTGGCTCTTCTAAAGGAGAAAAGACACTTCGTTTCGCATGCATTCATTTTAAACTTTTTAAATCTTTATTTAATTTAGAGACTTTTGGGTTCATTTAAACTGAAGCTTGATTGCAACTCGTGAAACTCGCGCAGTGATAACATACACATAAGTGCAAGTCATACGCACGATACTGTGGTGATATTAGCACTCCGATATCTTTTAAATAAAGTCAAAATACGAGATTGAATAGCCCAAGAGGTATCTACAGTACTTTGACAGTTATTTTACCTCTAATTTTGCATCACTGTCCAAATCACAGTGATCTTTATTCTCATTCTGATAGGGTTGCTATTAGATTGCTGCTACTGACAAGTCGTCAACTAAGAACGGAAAGAACTACGAGTATGTAGGTCTGGGTTTAATATTTTTTCATCTTAGAGCCTGAGCAGATTAATAATGGACATAATTTATCTGTACGAAAGCTGTCGAAACGTAATATTTATACCTCACATATAAAACTTTTTAACTTACCCGACTTTTGAAATATAATAAATTGTACCTACTTTTGATTTTAATTTAAACTTCACTCTTAAACGTATCCCCCTTTATTTATAAACGTTGCCTAACGTTAATTAGTGATAAGCGACTGTTTGACTTTATTCATCGTTTATAAACAGACCCCAAAATCTGCATAGCGTTTCCCCAACTATGTCGATATCGGCTTCCATTCTAACCCGATGCAAGTCTTTTGTCAGTCAACAAAATATGTTGGTTGACATGCAAAGTGAATTTATAAACCAGCCAAAAGTACCGAGTAATTAATTAGTTCCGAGTAGATTCCGACAACGCGTCCCCATGTTACGTAGCATTTAGCTTACAATTAATCATTGCTTTAACAGTGGGGTGGCTAGTAGAGAAACCACCAAATAATGTTATTTTTGGGACATTCTCGAACTGCGTCTTTATAATAAATCATCGCGTCGCCTGCCCGCGCTATTACTATGTTCTTTCGGACTTTGTTTGTTAAAGACCTAGCGTAATGTTAGCACGTTCACTGTCCAGCCAAAATGTCGAAATTAGCTCTCACGTCCAATTTACTTTTTCGGTCTTAAGTACTGAGGTTCTTGCCTTTATACCACTACTAGGTACTACTATTGTGTTAATACTAGTATATTGCAGGTTAATGAGAGAATTTCTGTGGCAAATCATCATTTTTTTTTTTTATATTTCTAACTACCTACTGCCCGCGAGTTCGTTCGCGTGGAAGTCGTAAGACACTACAATTTACTAAAAAAAAATACAGCCCATGTTACACGCTGATAATGCTGCTTTGTATAGGTGAAAGAATTTTTAAAATCCGTTAAGTACTTTTTGAGTTTATCCATTGAAATAAAATAACGACTTTAATCTGCAACGTTTTATTGTGCGTGTGGCTGTTGGGCCTGATTGTCTTAGTCTTAGAAAAAAAATTGCTTTATGCACTAGAGCATAAAAAGCGACTTTATGTCGCCTACGCACAACATAAAGGCGAACCTTTAAAGCATGCGAAGTGAAAATCAACTTATTATCTAGTGTTAGTACCAATCACCCTCCGCATAAACTGCTTTACAGTTGGAGAGCCGAGACTCTCCGCTACAATGTCGACGTAATGTTGTTGTGTAATTCTCTATTTTCACTCCCTCAAAGGGTGATTTTGGCAAAATCCATTCTTAGTGGACGCCTCAAATATAAAATGAACAACCTTTTAGATCATTGTAAGCTTTGTTGTGAGTGTCTCGCTTTTCTAAAAAAAACTGCGCACCCTGGCCTTAATGCGTGGTAACAACGAAAACAATTTTCAAGCAACAGGCAGAGTGCATAATGAACTTCTACAAACTGTTTCAAAGTTAAAGGATTCATTTATTATTTCCTTTTTATTTTTACCTGCCAAGTGTTTTCGATTTCTCATTTTCATTCATTGGTACTGATATATTCTGATATGTGTTTTGCTCAGGAAATTAATTCAGCTATAAGGAGCTTTTTATACTTATATTACTCCTAAAAAACAATTTTACGTTACGTTTTAAGTTTTTACACAAAATCCGCCTAACCAAATAAAAGCATCCATTACATTTTTTATTAAACTCAAAGCTTTCATTCATAAAAACTATCAAATAAAACCACCATTTGTTCGCAGAGCCGTCGAAAGCCGCGCGACAGATGATACAAATCAATTATGAGGACTCAGCCAACTCGCGCACGCACTAATAGAATAGCTCGCGTGACTCCATGCGGTAGGGCGTAGCGTGGAGTAGAATATGGTCCTGTGGCAGTCCTCGCAGCGGCCTATGTACGTCAGGACTGTGTGGGTGGGCGGCTTCCGACACGCCATCCTCACACACGACGACCCTTACCTGCTCAGGCTACACTCCAAGCGCCGCAGACCTAACTCCTCTGCCAGCTGCTCAACCAACACCAACAAGAGCTCCCGGCTCAGTCAGCACTCCGACGACCTGCAGGACTGCGTGAGAAAGCTGAACCAAGTGCTTACTAGCGACAAGTCACGCATCAACCGGCGGCCGGCCACCTCCGGCGAGATCGAGCACCTCAACCTGCGTGACGTGGACCGAGATTTTGACGACGACCTGGTTGTAAAAGCAACTCCCCAACCCTTGAACGAGACTAACCGAAGCAATTACGATAGTCTCAGCATCAACATGAGGAATTTGAGAGCTAATAAAACGTCCAGAACCGACGCTAAGGAGAACACCGAACTTTCTGAACGTGTCCTACAATGGCTGGACTTAGCGGGAAAAATTGATTTACTGGCGCCAGAAAACGTTGAACGAATGTCGCAGCCGCGACACAGCTGGCCAGAGCTGCAACGTCGAAGTCATAATTTGTCGAAATCGAAAACAGCATTCGACATACATAAGGAGGCAGGGCAAACATCGCCGAAAGGTGGGGACAGTCCAAAAGCGCAACAAAATGGGACTATCGATCGGCACGATTTTTATGTGCCGACGTCTGCGAACACGATTGAGAACTACGCGCGACAGTCACGGAACACCAAGAGCACGTCACGGCACGAGACGAGCGCCAAAATAAAAGACAACCACAACAAAACAAAGTCCAGAGACATAAGAACGAACGTCTCGGAGACGCGGCTCAAAGTCATCAACGAGAAGAACGCCGTTGAGAAACAATACGCGGAAATGCTGAATAAAAAGCTGATACCGGATGTAAGTAAGAATCCTAAGCGACAAGTACATATATTCATGCCTGAGTTGCCTAAGAAAGTAGAGTCGACTCCGACTAGTAGAACTGAAAGTTTATTATCACAGACCTCGCATAAAAGCTTGAAGTTTGACGCAACAATAAAAAAGTAAAACTCTATTTGTCAATTATTTCTACTACTATTTTATCATACTGAATAACATAGTACAAGATAACCATTATTTTACTAAACAAAAACTTTTTTCTATCACTTTTATGTAGCAAAAGTGCTGTCTATACGATTCCTAAGACTTGGCTGCTTCACTGCGCGGCTTTAAAACAAATGTCTGCTGCAAATAACTAACAAATGAAACTTTATAGTACCTATTACTGGCATACTACGATGTTTATTACGGCATTCTTATTGCTTCATCGTGAAATATAACTATTCGTTTATTTCATTTTATTGTGACCTATTTTATTTACTGCTTTAACAACGAATACGTTCTTTCAACTTTGTACGAGTAATACTTTGTAATACCAAACAAATACTTACAACAAACGTATTTGTAGGTAAAGTCCATATTTTTCTACAATCTATGTTTACAATTGGTTCCACTCTCAGCAATATTTTAGGTACCTATGGCCTGGTGATACTTTGCAGTACTCAGCAATATTTATATGTATATGTCTCTCTTAGCCACCTTATACCTAATACCTGGGTACTGGTAGACTTAGTGCTATTCACCATATATGCCTAGACTAATCGAGTAGCCGACGGTGGCGACATCTCTGGCTTGAAACCGGGATCACAGCGGCGGGTTGAAGGGTTGCCCGCTGTACCTCGGTACTAGCAAAACAACGAGTATTCACCTTATACACTCACTTCAATTTCACTTTGCTTTTTAGTTAAGTTTTTCATACGAATATGCACATCACACTAATATTATAAAGGCGAAAGTTTGTGAGTGTGTGTGTTTGTATGTTTGTTACTTCACGCTCAAACGGCTGAACGGATTTGGATGAAATTTGGTGCACAGATAGTTTATAACCGGGATTAAAACATAAGATACTTTTTATCCGGATATTCCCACGGGATCAACACTTATGCGGGTGAAATCGCGGGGCGCAGCTAGTTACTGTCATAAATTAATGTTCATATTCGAATGAAACGCTCGTTCACATTCGCTTATACGAATATAAACATTACGACCAATAAATACTACCAACCAAACGACCAAATAACCGACCAATAAGGTTAGACTTACCGAGTAGCCGAGTGTGGCGACATCTCTGGCTTGGAACCGCGACCGCAGCGGCGGGTCGAGGGGTTGCCCGCTGTACCTGGGCACAGGCAGGCCTAGTGCTATCACACGGAAGTTTTCGTCGACGCGCACAAGACGCCATTTTGATACTTCTTCGGCACCGTGTTCCTGAGAAGATGGGAATATAAAAACTTTCATGTTTAAAAAATTTTGGAAGTCAATTTTAACCTACTACTAATTGTCGTATCGAAATGAAAGTTTGTATTTATCTGTGGTTCGGATGACAAAATTATAATTTGGTATCTTGGAGCTAATCTGATGATGGAGCCAGGAGGTGGTTAGTGAAACTCTTTAGTGGCTACTAGTAAACCCCCCAGGGGGCTCATATGATTTGTTTTGACCAGTCCAATAGATTGGATAAGCGTATTTTTAGTTTTTTTTAACTACATTTTATTCTAATACTTGATGTGCCATATTAACGCCCACGTTCTGTATGTAAGCATATTAATTATATTATTAATTGAAAAAAATAAAATCAATATTACCTCCAACAATTTATCATATCTAGCTGCGGGTACCAGAAACCGTCCATCTTCTAAGTGCATCTCCCTATTTTCCAGCAAATTATTTAGCACTGGCAACACATTACGCTCCGCCTTCTCTATTCCTTCTAGCACGAGCACTCGACCTTCTACAGCTGCACGGACTGCACTCTGTGGGAGAAACGTTTTTATTAATGGTATTTTCAGCTCCCAGCCCTAATTTACAAAGGGTAAGATTTACACGGACCTCACTTTGATTTTATTTTGTTAGGTGTTTCATACCAATATGAACATTATTTACATTTAATTAATGTTCATATTCGTAAGAAACGCTCGTTCACATTCGCATAAACAAATATGAACATTACGCTCATAAAAATAAAATTAATATTCGTATGAATCGCGTAATTTACTTAGCAAAATAAAAGGGTCTGTGAAAAGTAAGTTCACCTTTGAGCTGTGACCGAAAGGCGGCCAGAAATGGAAATACGTATATCACTCAGCTGGTATGGCGGCTAGACAGGACAGTCAAATTCGTTGCTATTACGGGTAGAACCTGGATGAGACTGTCAAACTTAACATTTCTAACCATAATAGCTCATCTGTGTCACTCGCCCGCACCGGGCGGGTACAGATTACTGCGTCTGTGTGCCGCCCGGAGCGGGCGGTTAATCACTGTCATAGTAAATTTGTTTAGAAAAACTGTATCTATCTCGCTCACACGGACACAAACGCAGTAATCTGTGTACTCGCCCGGAGCGGCCAGTGACATAGATGAAGGGATAATGTTCATTACACAAGGTAGACAGATGAAGGGATAATGTTCATTACACACTGTATCATTCTCCTTGGATACTAATGGAGTGTGGACATTGTCATCACCAAAGAGATGGATGTTGATAATGATGAAAGTAAAATTTTTAAAGCTTCCTCTCTCCTATTATTTTTCTACGCCCCACAGGGTCCATAATGATCTCATTAATAATTTAGTAAATTTTCCAAATGTGACCTATTATTAATATTTTAACTTTGTTAGGTTATTGTTAATTTTTTATTTAAAATAAAATATATATAAAAATAAAATAAAATATATAATTTGGAGGCCCATAATTCGGAAACGGTGCGTCTTAGGGCCATGCTTCTCAGAATCTAAATAGTTTCTATGGTCAAGGTTAACCCAAAACTGCAATAAAATTTCCAGATTTCCGAAAAAAAAAATTCAGGAAAATTGACTGTCCCTAAAAGTCTTCTAAATTCTTTGCTGCTCATAGTGCCCCTAAGCGTATACTCCAACTCCTAAAACTCCGCCCTTAAGACGACTCACTGACCTTATTGTGCATGTTGTGGTCTACTATAAGTGAAGAAGTGCATCTACCTAATACCTGATGTTGCCCTTTATCTTATAAGTCATATATTGTGTACATATTTTGTTACAGAGATAAATAAATAAATTAAATTTTAAGTTACCACCTAAGTACACATAGTGAAACGCAATCAATTATTGAGTACTGATGTGGTGATGTGCAACTTCCCGAAAAACAGCATAGTGAAAAGTTCCCTCTTTTAGGTTTGGGTTTCTTATACAACGTGTAACGTTAAATGCGCAAAACCTCAGACACCCCAACTGATTTTTAATTCAATTGACCTATTTCGGAAGAAAACAAGTCATTAAAAAAATTGTAAAGGTTTTATGTGCTGTTTTAGTTTTACTGGCCATTCTGATCGTTTCTTGCGTCTGCGACGACGCTTTACCGAGTGAGGAGTCGTCACCGGGCCGCTGCGCCGCGCTGACATTGGCTTGCTTGACCTATTAATAAATAGACACGGCAACGTTTTTAATGAAGATTTTTTGAAAAATGTGACCTATATTAAAAAGTGGTTCAATTAATTCTGCTCGTTATTCTGATCAAACTATTTTCAGGTTTTGCGCATTTAACGTTACACGTTGTAGAATGATAATAAGGATATTACCTGGTCGAAATATGTGGCCGTGGAGCTCTGGATCTCTCTCCTCTGTTTGAGGTCAGCCTCTGTGGTGTCTCGTGAAAGAGCTACGTACTCCAACTCCCTCTGTGTCAGCTCTAGGTACTGAAGAGCCACTTTCCTCCTAGAAGAGAGTTAGATAGCCGATTATAATTGAAATTAGCATTAGATGGTTAGTTACTGCGATTATAAAAATAAATGTAACAAAAACAACTTGAGGGACAACAATTCTCGTAATTTTAAGAACGTTAACAGTCTGATCTCAGACTGAATCTGTCGAAAATAAATCTCTAATTTCCCTATATTGTCGTGATAACGTCTTATAAATCGATTAACACCGGCTGCACGCACGAAAAAGCATGAGTCATTGTCACGATCCGCCTGAGCCGAGCGTGCAAGCGAGAGCGCAGAACAAGCAATAGAGAGGCACGATCGGCCTAAGCGTCCGGCTTGTGACGCATCTATCTCTCTCGAAAAATAATTTTCAATGAACTCCTTCTTTGCATTATACAAAATAATGATAATTTAGTGATAATAATTCAATTCGATTCATAAAAGTATGCAATTTTTCATCAATGTTTTCTTATGACGTTATGACGTAAAATTGCCGTCCGTAAACCGACTTTACAGACAACCCATTTTCTTTTAACAGTTTTTGACACTGATTTTCGCTGAGAAGAGATTGCGACCAGATTTTGAACGTTTTTAATTTATTAATACACAGGACAGTTCGATAGAATACTTTAGCAAAAGGCCGGCACTACATTTAAGGTCAAATACTAGATCTATGTAAGGATCATAGCAGGTGGCGTTCTGCCTACCCTCGTGCGAAGAAGGTGTGAGTTTATGTTTTCGTAGGTACAGACGCCAGCACATCACGCTACCCGAAAATGTCAATTAAAATTGATTGATAGATTTCTATTTAGATTCTTGTTCTTCCTCATTGGTAAAGCATGCTACATGAATAAAATATGTATGAAAATTTTTGGCAAACAGTGTATTACACTTTCATCAATGCAAAGTCCAAAGTCCTTACTGATGCTATCACATTACACATGTTGAAAATCATTACCAAAACATTTATGAATGAGATTGTGTAACTTACGATACAATATCTATCTGCTTAGCCTTCCAACTATGTTGTGGTGGGCTTCTATTCTAACCAGATGCAGCTGAATACCAGTATTTTACATGGAGCACAGTTACTGGGTAACACGATACCCCTTGGTTAACAGACCAAGCCAGCCAGCTGTCAGCGACAGTGCCAGAAACGCGCAACGTGGGCGTGGGCGTGGGCGTGGGCGTGGGCGTGGGCGTGGGCGTGGGCTTGGGCGTGGGCGTGGGCGTGGGATTTTGTTGATATATGTGTATTGAATTATTTTATTTGTGATCAAAACTTTGATTTGTTTGTTTCTGTATTATGATTGTGATTTTATATAGTTAAATACGAAACATATAGTTGAATAGAAACGTATAGAAGCGTATAGAAAGTATAGAATGAATAGCAAATTGTGATTGATTAAAAAAAAAAATTATAATCATTTTTAATTCCTTTCATCATCATATTACAGGCACTGATCAATATATTGCACAATCTTAAAGAGAAAAAGGTGTCTGTGATAGGCGAGTCCCGAGTTACAGATTACCCGGTTCTCTTAGACAGGACATTTTACTTTACACAATTATTAACAAATAAACTAAATATCATGTAAAATCATACCTGCTTGGCCCAGGCCTGCCAAGTAAGAACATGTCCTGGCCCAGTAAATCCTTCTGCATCATCCATCTTAGGTTCCTGAGTGTACTCTGTGATAAAGCCTTAATTTCTGCATCTTCTATTGTCACTGTCAACATACATAATTACTTTGAATGATTGTTAAGAAATAAGACTGTATAATAAGTATTATTTATTGTATTATAAGGTTTGTCACCCTGCTACAATAATATTTTCTTGTAAAGAAAACTTTTTAAGACCAAGTTCTTTAAGTTTTTACATTTTATTATACTCAAAGCTACAAAAAGTACTGCTGGAAATCCAAGACAAACTGAAGAAGCATTGATACTTTATCAATTGCGATTCGAAATACCATTCCTGTTGGAATTATTTGCTCCATGATAAAACTAGGGAAAATAATTTATGTTTGTATTTTTAAAGTTTGTATTCACCAAATAACTACAGAAACATGGTTTTAACTTGTCTTTTGAGGTTATAAGCTGAAGTTTCAAGGTAAACACTTACGGTACTTCCGAGGCACATATTCAATCTTTTTAGGGCTCTTGATCTCCTTGCTGACATCTCCTATAGTCACTTTATCTTTACTAGAATAACTTCTAACAGGGTTAGCCGCTAATATTGCTTTACGGTGGCCTATAATACGAATCAAAACATCGATCCTTCGGACTGTCACCGCTGGATTATACATGGTTTCATTTACAAGGAATCCACACTAGGTAAAGGAATTAAGTATATATTTTAATATTTAAGTCATTACGTAATTTTTTACAGCGTATTTAATAGAAAAATTGCAATAATCTACAGGTCAAAGTCTAAAACATAGTTGTGTCAAACTGACGTTTCTGTGTTTCCTGTTTAACAGCTGATTTGAGTGCGTTCCAGTGATGTTTGTTGATGTTTGAATAATGTTTGGCATTTATTTTTAGAAGATAACGTATGTAACATCACGCTTGTAAGCCCCGAAGGGTTAGTCAGAGTTGTTCCTATAGTGTATTATAGGAACAACTCTGACTAACCCTGAAAAAAAGATAGAAGAGAAGATGATATGTTATATATGAATCATGTATTTCATTGTAATTCTCATGAAATATATCTAAATAAAAGGAGAAACTGACTGACTGACACATCAACGCACAGTCGAAACTACTGGGACTAGGAATGTGCATGGCAACGGACACGGCTTCCTTTTATAATGTAGGGAGCACTAAAAAGAGGTTTTTGGAAATTCAACCTTTAAGGGGAATTTTGTTTGTATTAAAAATCTTATTCCTTGAGTAAAAAAACCTTGAAACTCGGCACGAATACTTATGTAAGTAAATAATGAAGTTTGGCATTTTTGGTTTTTCTAAACTACCCCAAAGGGAGATTGGGGGCTGTCAAAATTTGTATGGAGCAATCAAATCTCTCAAAATTTAATAGATTTTCAACTTTATTTCTAAAGCATAAGGCTCAAAGCTGATTGGAAATATGTGACTGTTTCGGGCAGCTTGATGTGCTGGCGTCTGTACATTACCAATCGACAGCGATGTGGAAGAATTTTTTTTGGGTTGGAAATTATCAAATAACTTCTCCCGCTCTGGGCGGAGCGGGAGGGTGTGTCAGACTTTTACTGACTAAAGCCCACCCGTGTTCCTTCAGTTGCCTGTGTCAAGGGTCACGGTAACTCTTTCGAACAATCCGCGACCCTGGCAGGCATCGGCTCTAGCGGACCCCGTCAGTTACTGCTGACATCTCTTTGAGGCGCGCGTGGAACACAACGCGCCATCGACCCGGGCCTGGTCCTTACCAGACGGCGAACTGCCCATTGCTCGCCGTCCGCAAGCCCGCGCCTACGGTGGCCGGGAGTCGGCTCTTGACTCCCGATCCATTCAAGCCTCATAAGCCATTTTCATCCGTTTTATTCCAATGGGTTTGTAACGTGTTTTAGCCACTGTTATAACACTTATAACTTATGTGAACCTAAAATATATCAAATAAAATGCATTCTTAACGAGAGAAATTACTTTATTAAAGACTGACAACATTGAACTATTCGTAACCATTATCTTTAATTATAAACTAGTGATTATTATTAAAAAAATAACTTAAGTAAACTAGTAGATAGAAGAACATTTACTATTAAACAATACTTATAAATATTTACAAGCTATAATATCACCAGTAAGTATTTACAAATTATAGTATCACCAGTATTTGTGCAGGCCCCGGAACCGTGACCCCAGTACAGCGACGGCGAAGCCTACGAGTCTTGAATTGCAAAAACATACTGGGCACACTGTAATCTGTAATCTGATTATTTTTTTTTCTTTTTTTTTCTTTTAGCTGCCTTTAGTCTTCTAGTAGCATTTAGTATTCATAGACTTGCAAAGCAAAAACTTGCATCTACAGTAGAGTCCTTGTTTCCAATTGATGTTATTACCAATTGAAACTAATATCAACTTTATGCATAAAGAAAATTAAGTTGATTTCAGAATTACTAGTACTAAAGAAAAAGTTGACGTTTTAACGCAAACTGAACTTTATTAGTGGGTATTAAAGCACTTTTTCCAAAAACGGTTTTGTATACATGACTGGAATGCAGTGTAGATTCATTATATGGTGGTTTCATATCAAAGAGTTCTCACAGTAGCTCACAATTTGTAGCATACATGACACATCATGTAATCCCATCTAGTCGTCACCATCGTGCTCATCAATTGGTTCAATTTTTACGCTAACAAAGTCAGTGGGTTCCACCTCCGCAGGTTTGTGTGCAGCAGGTTCTTGAGCTTCGACCTTTATATCTATTTTATTTCCCTCTTTTACATGACTGTCTGTGTCCTCGTCACCCTCTCTCGACTGTTCGTCGTCCGACTGAGACTTCTCATGTTGTGTATCTGTGCTCTGAGTCTCTCCTTTTTCTTCTTCTATTGGTTTTGGTGGTTCTAGGTTAGTAAGTGTGACGTAATCTGCTACTAGGAGTTCGTCCATCGGTTTCTTTGGAGGAGGTCCGAATATACTGGTCATGATCGGTTCGTCAAGACCCAGGTTACACTCTCTGGGGTCCAATCTAGTGTAGAACTCTTTGATGTTCGTTTCGGTACCTTTGAAGCCATGTCGGCGTCGGAAATGCTTGATCATTGTTCTTTTCACTGAGTAGGCTTTTGGACACATTTTGCACTGTAACAAGAAAAAATTATAATATTATTACGCGTTTTTAGTGTCTACCATGCTTTTCATGCAAACTGAGCTTCTTGCATACAATGCTGTTCCACGCCCAGTATGGTTTTCACTGGCAATCAAATATCAACCTAGCTACTGTTAACATAAAGTTGGGAAGAAATACCTTTAGACCGAGAGACGTGGAGACTTTATTTTAAAAGTTTACATTTCCAGCCGTGCGATTCTGCAACCATCTCACCGTGAAAACTTGGGTGAAGTGAGCGTGGAGTGAGTCATCCATAGTGTCAATCCCTAGCATCAGCATGACTCACAGCTCACTCTAAGCTCACTTCACGTCAGTTGTCACGGTGAGATTTTTCTAGAATCGACCGGCAGGTGCCAACTTACCCTGAGGGTCTTCAAAGTACTGTGAGTGATGACGTGGTGTCGGAGCCCTGCGGCGCTGGTTAGCGTCTTGTCGCAGATAGGACACGGGTGGCTCGCGTGCGTGTGCGAGGTACGTAGGTGACGTAACATGTAGCGCTCGTCTTGGTACTTGCGGTCTGGAATATATTGAGCAGTATGTGGGTCTAGCATAATTAACGTATAATGTTTCCACTGCTGAGACACGCCTCCTATTAGTAAGAGAGAGTCGGCCGTAATCCACCACGCGGGCCCAGTGCGGGCTGGTAGATGTCACATGTCTTCGATTTTTTGGTCTTAGGACATGCCGGATTCCTCGACGATGTTTTTCTTCACCGTTTTGAGAGCAGTGTTGATGAATTAATTTACACAAAGTAAAGCGCCTGACTGGGTTTGCACCTACGACCTACAACTCGTATGTCGCGGCTGTTACCACTGGGCCACCATATAACATAATAGTGATATTAAGGGAATCTCGAGTGTTATTGAAGTACGAGTATATACAACGTGTAACGGAAAGGGGGTATCAACCCTGAAGGAGGTGAATGTGCTCATGAAACTCAACAACTTTCCCCAAAGAACATAGGTCGAAATATGAAAAAAAAATTTGGCCCTCCCATAGTAAATCAATCAGCTGGTAGTCAGTTTTGTAAGGGAGGGCCAATTTTTTTTTCATATTTCGACCTATGTTCTTTGGGGAAAGTTGTTGAGTTTCATGAGCACATTCACCTCCTTCAGGGTTGATACCCCCTTTCCGTTACACGTTGTATATTTTTTTTATACCTACAAAAATTAATTTTGTATAAAAAAAATTAGTGGCGGTGGTGGTTACACATATGTGAAACGTAAAACACATTGAAACAAACATGTCGTCCAAACATATGCAATGCAACATGATATGTAACACACCTTGAAACAATTGGCCTTGTTGTTGTGCAACTTCAAGAGTTAAAACGGAAGCGTTATAACTTAATAAAACTCTATCATAGAGGAAGAAATTCTTTACACATATTTTGGTTTATATGTTAAAAAGAGTGTCTTAACTCACCACACAGCGGGCACTTAATTTGATCCTTCTTAGGTCCGTGTATCTTCATGTGTTCGCGCAGCGAGCACGCACTTGTGAACAACTTTGAACACACCGTACACGTTTCCAGATCTGAAAGTTAATATGAATTTGTCAGTATTTACCGTCAAAATCACCTGGAACCACGCTACCCTGTTAAAAAACCAAAAACTGTACATCTGTACAGGTTTTGGTTTTTTGTAAATACCCCGAAAAAACGCCGACACACGCCGAAAATAGGCCGAAAATACGCCGACACTCCAAAAACACAACTGAGGCCGAAATCACACCGAAAATCATTTTTACCCGGGGCAACAGCCGCGCGGCTGTTCTTATAATGTGAAGGCATCTGCTTCTGCCGCGCTACTATCGCGATGCTAACGTCCTAATGTGAAAGCGGCCTTATATTCTTCACAGTAGCAAATATTGAGTACTCACTCTCTCCAGTATGTTTTCTGATGTGATATGTGAGCTTGGACTTCTGCACAAACGTCTTGCCGCAGTACATACAGCCGTACGACGTATCTTTCAAATGGGTCCTACAAAACAATTCGTCGTGAAAAATGTGATACAAGATAATTTTCAATCCATCTTTCAATAAAAAGGAAAATACACTGTACACGGATGGAATTGGAATTTGGCGGGTGGTTGCAGCAACGTTATTGCACACATTTCGATGATTTACACTTTAATTTGTATGTAGTATCAACTATCGATTTTTTGCTGTCAAATCAAAAATGGTGCGGTTTCTATTCCTGCGTTTATTATTATTAAATACAAAAATATATATATTAGCCGCTTTGTTTACTTTCATTTCAATTTTGCCGGTTTTATAGCGGAAATCAGCATAAAAATAAAGTCTGCACTGGTTTGCCGAATCAATTGTGTTGTAGGTGTATACACATAAATGAATATGGGGTTTACACAACGTTTTCTATGCATAACATTTTATGAAAGTTTTAAAATCGGAATAAAACATTAACATCTTATTTATGGTGGCAAAACCGTATCCTGGCAAATAATGAATATATTTTATTGATATTTGATTGGATGCAAGGTTTTTCTATAGTGATTTACCTATAATATAAAATTATTATTTTCGATGTATTTATTTGAAGCGATTACATTCGATTCCATCACGTAGTAAGACAGAATATAATTTAATATGCATAACAATTATATATATTCTTTTGTCAAAACGGATACACGTATGGTATTATAATGTCTGTAAGAAGTCATAAATAAGATAATTAAATAAAATTAAAGCAGTTTATACAAGGTGTAACTTAAATAATGCACAACCTCTTAAAGGGTCATTGTACTCATCATTATGAACAACTTTTACTATGGGAGCAAACCCGAAATCGCGAAAAAAAATCAGCTGTTCCCTACATTTATGTTCGCATAACTCGTCAAAATGTAGGGAACAGCTGATTTTTTTTTCGCGAATTCGGTTTTGGTCCCATAGTAAAAGTTGTTCATAATGATGAGTACAATGACCCCTTAAGAGGTTGTGCGTTATTTATGTTACAAATTGTATATTTATTTTATTACGCATTTTAAAGTTAACTTTTACGTAATCTGGAATAGTTAAGTTCTAAGGCAGCTGTCAAAAAACGAATAACCTAGTGGACAGTGTAGTCGTAAAAATTAAGAAATTTGACTATAGCACCAACTTTGAAATGGCGAAAAATCATCGCATCAGGAATTAAATGAAACGAAAATGTATGATTTTTTTTTTGTTTGTATGGAACAGAACATTTTGTTTTAATATTTCAGTTATTTCTCGTTACTATTAACTATGCATGTTTACCGAGTCGATACTAAGCCAATATTACCTGGTGTGTGAGTTACAGGCTCCTTTGTCAGCGAAGCTCCTGGGGCAGTGCGGGCAGGCGTACGGCCGCTCGCCGGTGTGACGGCGCTCGTGACGTAGCATGTTAGATCGCTGCACGAAGCGCATTGGGCAGTAAGAGCACGCGTGACGTGGGCCCTCGTGGATTTGGACGTGTTCGCGGAAGGAATCGCGTTTCTGTGCAAGGGAAGCGTGTGTTGGTAAAGTTTTTGATTGATCGGTTTTAATTTAAACCTTATGCTTGTGTTAATAAAATTCAAATTTAATCTATTGGTTTAGTATCTTTAAGATAATCTATAATAAGAAAAGAGCTGAAGAGTTTGTTTGTTTTTAGTTTGATTGAACATGCTAATCTCTGGAACTACTGGTCGGATTTGAAAAATTATTTTTGCATTTGATAGTAAGGCTATAGGCTATTTAACATGACGCTATGGCACTTAGGAGGCTAGCAACAAGAAAAAAAAATATCAGAGGAAAATTTTGAATTTTTGACAGTTCTTCCATACAAAATCAGTCAGACATCCATTTTGTTCCATGAATAAAAATTATCTGTCGATTGAAAAATTAGCCCTTAGTCAAAAAGTTAAAAGAGAGGGATTTCTTCTAGCTTTTTACCAGTCAAGATGGAGTTTATTTTTCTTACACAACTTTCTAAGATTATTGCGAATTAAATACACACCATTCGCAACCAACAAAAAAAGACTTAAAACAATAAAAACACATTCTATAACAACTCTCACTTACCAGAAAAGCCTTCCCACAGTAAGTACAAGTATAATTTTGCTTGTTAGGCAGATGGTCCTGTTTGTGCATGTACAGCGAGGACTTGTACTGAAACGACTTGCCGCACTCCGAACACTCGAATGGATGCTGGCCAGGATGACTTATTAGGTAGTGGAGTTTTCTGGAAACAGACATTGCTTTAGCAGAAATTGAATAATAGTCTTTATTGTCAGTGAGATAAAGTACAAACTAGAGAAATGGCGGTCGAGGATGCTCCAGGGTGATGTCTGTGTTGATTTTCTTACAATGTTGTACTTAATGGTACTTATTATAAAGTTTATTATTTAGTGTCAGAAAATCATCTGATCTGTGCTGCACTTCGGTCTTCGTTAACCATTACGGCAAGCTGCTCAATCAGCATTCCAGCTGCTCTAGGCTACCTGTCTATTGACGCGGAGATTGGCTACGGTGCGGAGAAACGGAGAAATATTAACCAATAGAAAAATTACATTGAGATTTTATGCAATCCTATTGGTTAATATTTCTCCGTTTCTCCGCTCCGCAGCCACGCTCCGCTCAATGGACAGGCAGACTAAAGTGTGCTAGTCACTACATAGTATAAAACAAAGTCGCTTCCCTGTCTGTCTGTCCCTATATATGCTTAGATCTTTAAAACTCCGCAACGGATTTTGATGCGGTTTTTTTTAATAGATAGAGTGATTCAAGAGGAAGGTTTATATGTATAATACATGCATAATATAGTAGAGAAACACTGATAATTTTAGAGGTTTCTGATGTGATGTCGTAAATAAACACATTTTTTTGCGCTTACATTGTAAACGCTGGCTGAACCATTCAAGATAGATCAAAATAATGTACTACAGTATTGTACACCTTAAAAAGTTCTACAAAAAAGTCCGCGATGGTATATGTCTATCTCTTAGGGATAACCCACAATAACCATTTTTTATCCTTAACTTTTTACGAGAAATAATGGCTTAGTTAAGAAGCAATTTTAGGCAATACAGCATTAATCCTTATCCAATTAAGTACCTTAAAAACATTGTGCATTTCATATAGATCATTATGGCCCTTTACAGCATGTAATTTAAATGAATATTTTCGAAGAATTTACAGTTTTAAAATGCGGGCGTTACCGGCCGGGCAGGCGGCCGGTGGCGCTAACGGATTTTCAACTTTATTACTAAAGCATAAGGTTCAAAGTTGATTGGGAAATTTTGACAGTTTCGGGTAGCTTGATGTGCTGGCGTCTGTACTACAGTATTGCACACCTTAAAAAGGTCTACAAAAAAATCCACAATGGTATATGTCTATCTCTTAGGGATAACCCACAATAACGATTTTTTATCCTATACTTTTTACGAGAAATAATGGCTCTAAAATTATCAGTGTTTCTCTACTATATTATGCATGTATTATAAATATAAACCTTCCTCTTGAATCACTCTTTATCTATAAAAAAAAAACCGCATCAAAATCCGTAGCGTAGTTTTCAAGATCTAAGCATACATAGAGACAGACAGACAGCGGGAAGCGACTTTGTTTTATACTATGTAGTGATCAGCATTGCACCCGTGCGAAGCCGGGGCGGGTCGCTAGTCTTAAATATAAAATACGAAAATCCAGAAGGATTCAAATTGGAAATCAGCTCGTTTTAGCATCGAAATGCCCATTAACCTTTTGAACGCCATTGTCACATATATGTGACAAACGAAATCTTACCCTGAACGCCAACGTCACAAATATATGAGAAAATACACGTCGCACCATATTATGAAATAAACAATTTAATCACTTTTGTGTGTTTTTATTTATATAATTTAAAAGTTTAAGCGTCCGTCTATATTGTATTGCATGAAACTAATATAAATAAACCACCAATATCGAGAAATTTGTTGTTTTAAAAGTAGATGTTAAGAGCGTTAACGCCAAATCCGCGGCACCAAGTTTAGGTAATTGCAGTGCTCTTTGCACTCACACAGATGCGCGCGTGTCTGTGTGCGTAGAGTTGGTGTGCTCTCTGTCATTATAGCCAAACTAACCCATGTTGATCCGTTGAGTTATGTATAATGATACTTATTTAACCGTTAGTTGATTTTTATTTACTATTCTTATTTTTATTACAACCTTGTGACATAAATAGGCAGTTTTGGATACTTTATAAAGTATATATATACTAATCAGGGGTGAAAAGTTAGAAATGTAGTACAAATGTAAAGTCCTACAACGATTAATATTATATTAGGTCATCCCACTTCCAGTGTCATATTTTTTTATTATAATTATTTTACAAAAACTGACTACTATATTATATAACCTTGTGACACTAATCAATAATCTCCACCACTATTAATCACTCGCTCCCAGACTGCTGGCAAATCTTGAACACCATTTAAAGTACCACTTTCATTAAATTCATCAATAATGCTCTTTAGTTTAATATCTAACTCATTTTTGCTATTGTATCGAGTACCCGACAAATTCCTCTTCACATGGCCAAAACAATTGAAATCACAAGGATTCATATCCGGGGAATATGGCGGCTGAATAAGTTCAATCCATCCTTTTCTTCAATTAAATTCTGAACTATTTTTGATTTGTGCGGTCTGGCGTTATCATGTAAAATTATAGGACTCGTTATATGATGTTCGTCTGCCCAAATAGGAATATTTTCTTCTAAAAATGACTTATATCGCTCTCCAGTCATAGTTGTATTTTCATCATAAGTTCTCCAAAAAGCAATGCCTCTGACATCCATAGCTACTATTAGTAGTATTTTTCGTTCATGTAGCTCTGCACGTGGTAAATGTTCAGCTGAAGTGCCCGGTTCCACCCAACATCGTGACTGATGTCTTTGACGAGGAGTATAAAATTCGACCCAAGTTTCATCAAGGCGTATGAATCTATTAAGTATATTTTTCTTACGGCGATACCACGATAAATGGCTACGCGCAGTTTCATAACGAAACTCCTGATCCGTGTTCAGAGTGTGGGGCACCCACACTGCACTTTTATTGACCAGACATAAATCCTCCGTGAGTACTCTATGTATAGTGGAATGAAGCCGTTTCTAATGCTTGCGAGTTTTCCTGAATTTTCAGTGTTATTTCACTGAGTTTTTCTTTTTGTTGAGTCTGAAAATAACATGTAGGTATAACATAGTGACACAAACCGTAAGCATCGTGTCCGGCGGTCGATTGTCGGGTTGAGACACAACAATGTGTTATTTGTGCTAAAATATGTATATAACGACCAAGTAATTCTTACAAGATTCCCTGCGTCAGGATCTTGAGATGAAGCCGTTTCTAATGCTTGCGAGTTTTCCTGAATTTTCAGTGTTATTTCACTGAGTTTTTCTTTTTGTTGAGTCTGAAAATAACATGTTGGTCGGTTTGTGTCGGTTAGTGACACAAACCGTAAGCATCGTGTCCGGCGGCCGATTGTCGGCTTGAGACACAACAATGTTTTATTTGTGCTAAAATATGTTTACAAATGTCCAAGTCATTCTTATAAGATTTCCTGCGTCAGGATCTTGAGTTGGAACCGTTTCTAACGCCTGCAAGTTTTCCTGAATTTCCAGTGTTTTTTCAGTGACTTTTTCTTTTTGTTGAGTCTGAAAATAATATGCAGAGTATAATATGAAGTGACACAAACCATAAGAAGCACCACGACAGGCGATCGATTGTCGGCTTGAGATAAATAAATAACGAAGAAATGTCTTATTTAGTTTTGGTTTAATAGGTGCTAATTCAAAATAAAGGAAACATGTGTCTGTTTAGATATAAAATCTCAAAAATTGCCATAAAATATAAAGAAGTAAAAAAAAAAATAAAACTTACAACAGCATTTTGAAATATTTGAACTTCTCTTTTCTGCCTATAACAACGAATCGGATATTAATTTTATCTTATTACTACTGTGTTTCATAAAAATACCCAGACAAAAAGTAATTTAAAAAAATTATATTGACTTCAGAATGTAGTAAGTATAATATTGTTTCTTATGGTTTACTAATTACACCTTATATAGATATTTTTTTTATAAGTAGAGAACCCACCTCGTTTCAGTGGTATATTCTCAACTATCCAAAACTGACAACCCCAGAATGGTCAATTCAGTTTATGAGATTATAAGACGGAATAAACGCAAATTATTACGAATTCTATCCCCGTGTAAGATAAATATGAATTGGCTATAACCTGTTACATAGTTAAAAAGTGGCTCCTCGGTAAATTTACCTTTTAGCTTCATTAGCCTTGGCTAAATTTTCATATATTTTCTTTTTATTCCCGTATAGCGCCTTTTGTTAGCCATATCTAAAAAAAAGTAAAATCGAAACATACATAAAGAAGTCTAATTTAATATTCTTAAGTTAATTGAATACCATTACATTAAAATATGTACTCACCAAAGTTCTGTAATATAATAAAAATATATTATAATAAAAAGTATCAATATGTCCCAGTCGCGCTAAAAACTCGCGAAAGTACGATAATATTTTACGCGACACGCAGCGATGGGAGCGACACACGTCCTGTCTCTGAAAGGCCTCAGCCGGCAATGAGCGGTGGCGTGAATCCGCGCCGATTATATAGCAATACTAAATAATTCATAGTAAAATAAACATATAAGTTATTAAAAAAATATTTGAACCATGTTTTAGAACATAAATGTCTTAATTTACTAGGTCTAAAAGAAAATATAAATATTTCAGATTTCATCCTAAACTAACACGTTTAATATCTCGAAAAGTGGCTACAATTGACACTTTTGAATATACTTTTCTTGAATGAAAACTTACAGTAATCGTGTTTTTTTTTCAGCCATGCACTAAAAAATGTTCTTATTTTTTATAAAGTAATGTTGTAATAAGTTTGTCATATATGGTTTTACTAATATCTAGCATCTGCTTAGACCGTCGATCGCTAGTTTTAAAAAAGGCTTGCATAAAAACGGTTCTGATGAGAAAACTAAACAAAAAATTGAAAATGTTTTTCAGCCATGCACTAGATTATAAAATTCCCAATAATATGACGTCAATATCTCATCTATAAATTAAACACATTATGGTTTTATCGTCCGTCGGAAATCATCAATTTTGACTCCAGCATGGCTCTAACGCATGAACCCTCTTAAACGCGTATAAAAGGAGTGTCTCACACGCCGTAGTCTGCTATAGTTGTGACGTATGATTGTAAAATCAATAAAAACTTAAGAAGATGATATGAAATTTTAGTCCAGAGTATACATATTTATTGACATGTAAAAGTGTTTGTACAAACCTACTTACAGAAAATAAATCATTTATTATTTGTGTATAAGTTGGTATCAGGAGATAAAAATGTAAAGATTACTATATTGGAATATAGTGGCAGATTAAATAAAATTTCAGTGTCGTAAGTACGGTTTATTAGAAAATTAAAGACGAAAATAAAAACTCAGTTGTATATCGATATAAGTTTTGGAATCCCTATTTTTTATGTAGTTCATTTGACAGAAAAAGTGGCCTGGCGTCAGGGGTACTGCGATACGTTTATACTCTGGCGTTCAAAGTGTTAAAGGGTAAATGGGCGATCTTTAAGTCTAACTAAAGTCCCACCTCTCATCCATAGTGTGCAGTATCTCCATGCAGAGCTTGCACTTGAACTTGCCGGGGCCGTGCGCCTGCGCCATGTGCGCGCCACATGCCCGCGAGCTACTGAACTCGCGGCCGCACACTTGGCAGTCTATTCCGCGCTCCGGACGTGACGTACGAGCTGTGTGCATCGTCTGTAATAAGGAAAATGTTCAGAAAGCGTTTTCATTTGGATGTCGTAGAATCGCGTATATCGACCAATCTTCACAACACAAGGAAATGGATTGGATTTTTACAGAGGACAATAAAAAATATTGTAAGGAAGTCTACGTTCAGCTGGAAGCCGATTGCGAGATATACAGAGTGGATTGGACCAAGCACTTACTGACAAAACTAAATGGTTAAAATGCCAGCTAAAAAGCAGTAAACTCCCTAAAAAAGCAATTTTTATTTTATATTAGAAGCTAGTGACCCATGACCCAAAAATTCGGTAGAAAGTTAAATGAACCAAAAAAAAACAAACAACTTACCCGCACATGCAGTTTAAAAGACTTCCTATGGCTCAAAGGCTTATACTGACAAGAGTCGAGCGAGCAGAACACCTTCCTAGCTTCAGCGTGGTCACAGTTGAAGTGTGCTCTCATCTCCTCAATACTTGGCATCACCACGCAGCAGATGGTACATTTCAGAAGGTATAGAGGTGTGTTATCGGGAGTGCTGTGCTTCTCTAAATGATGGTGGACGTACCAGACCTGGTGGTATCAATACTGAGGTTGAGTTGCTTATTGGGTTTTTCGAAAAAAATACCGAATTTGAATATGTGACCTTAAGAGTTAGTGGCCTTTCTTCTACTAACTATATTCTCTGTACTAACTCTGTCAGCTTGTTTAAAAAAACTGGCTTATAATACTATTTGAGTTATAATTAATTATGCAATAATTACCTTATCACTGAATGTTTCATTGCAGCTCTCACACTTATAATATGCATCCTTATGATTGAAGAAATGCGCTCGCACTTGATGCGTCTCTCTGTCCGTTTCATGCCAAAACAGTGTGGGACAATACCTGCATTTGAAACCTAAATGAGGACTGAAACAGTTGTCATATTCTACTAGCTCCCAATGTTCTGTCAGGTGACGCCTCGTTACCTCCCTGTCATCAAACTCCTCATCACAAAACTGACATATCCACAGATCCTCAAACTCTCCCAACTCATGCGAAGTATGAGACTCAAGTTCATGGTGAGTCTCAAAAGTAGTTGCACACACTCTACATGAAAATATTGGCATGGACTTTATACAATGCATTTTGAACATATGAGTGGTAAAATTTGACAAAGTGTTGTACCGGACACTACACAGTGTGCAAACTATATCCATTGTGATTTCAGTTGTAAGCTTCTCATAATCAACATCCGAATATTCAAAAACTGAATTAGCATTAATGTCTGACAGTATGTCATTTATGTAATCTTGGTAACATTTCTGTACAATTATCAGTTCTGTTAAAGTAACATCGAAATCATCAACACCATTGTAGTTCTTGTAAATATCATCATTATCATCATCCCTTGTCTTAGCAGCTCCATCATCATTTTTGGCTTCATCAGTGGTCAGTACTTCTTGTTTAACTTCTGGTATGAGGACTTTGAGTAAATCTTTAGTTTCATTTGGGTCAGCTTCTATTGCACAGTCAGTAGGCTTGAGCTCAGAATCAACATAGCCATATCTTTCACGGTGTTTTAGTTGTTCTTCAACAAATTCAGCTCTGAGATCAGCACCGTACACTGCAAATTGTTCGTCCCTTCCTGACATCAGAGCAGTGAAGCATTTTAAGGTAAAATGATGATACCCCATATAATGGTTGAAGAATGTTCTAGTTGAATTGTTAGATTTATTACATAGCAAACAGACAAAGTTTGAGGTGCCATCATACTCTAACTCCCAAAGGTTTTCTTGATCTTTATTTGAAACATTGGTAACATTGTGTTTTTGGAACAAGTGTGAGTGGTACAGATCACCATCAAGTACTCGGAAGTGACAGAGTCTACAATGTACTAGATTGTGACGAGACTTGAGATGGTGCCGGAGCTCTATTTCCGTTTCACAATTCTCAACACATTGTGAGCAAGGCCATGGAGTATGAAACTTCACATGTTTCCACCAAGCCTCTCTATCAGGTACAAAGTATCTAAAAAAAATACTAATATTATAAGTGATTGAACTTTAAATAAATTAAACATGCAATTAAAGCCTGGGTCCGTACTATGACGTGTAAATGCCATCGTTGTTCCAGTGTCAGATAGAGATACAGCTATACAGGATGAATAGCGCTATCTCTTTTTCACAACAGACCAACGATGGCATTAACATGTCATAGTACGGACCTTAGTTCAAATTTTACGGTGGCTCAGAACAAGAGGCAAGTCGCTGCGCTGTAACAAATTCATGTGTCAGCGGGGGTGAGGGGTGAGATCCTGCGCAACCCGTAACGACTTCAGAGCCGCTATAAAGTTTGAATCGGGCTATACTCATACTTCACGAGATTCAAGATAAAGAATATATCCTACATAGTACGTACCTACAAATGCCGCAAAAATCTTTCTTATGATTTAGTACGTAATGAACAATGATTTTCGATCTGTTTATGAACCAGTCTGGGCAAAGTAAGCAGCTGTAAGGTCCCGAAGGATTAAGATCTTTTAGGTAGAGCCAGACGTCGGTCGGCCGCTCAATCACCGGCGTTTGCTGAATAGGCTTGTTACGTTGAAGCTTTATCGTGACCGACAACCGTTTAGGCGGTGGTAACTTCTTTTTCTTCTTTTTTGGAGACTCCGAAGAGTCTGATGTTATCTCTGCATATTGTTCTGGGTCTAATTTCTTATTTGCCGCTATAACGGACAGCGGTTCATCATCAGACTCATCCGAAGACATATTCTTATGTTTATTGTTACTTCAAAAAGTGAATTTTATGCAAGATAATCCTAGAAATCAATAAAATACTCAAAAAGTATACATTGATTACAGCTAACGACTTGACAATTTGTTGACACTTTGACAGCATTGATAGACGTCAGGCGGTTATCGACAGAACTGAAAAAGCATTTCGCCACAGAGTACTATAATATAAATCGCTTTCTCTTTCAAAACTTTTGTAATTCCATAGAAAAGAAAAGGGACGTGATAGTCCCTTTTCTTCTTCTTGTTTCACTTCAGTCTATGTGATGCTAAATAACCGCAGTTTTGCTATAATGCAACTTGTAGTTCAAAATAAAATTAGCTAATTTCTGATTACATATCCTAGGATTATTATATTAGGAACGTGAATGTCGTATTGCCAATGCAATACGACATTCACGTTCCACATTCAACATTCTAATGCCAATGCATTAGAATGTTATATCATCTTAATTTTTTTTTGAGAAACAAACATTTTACATAGACAATGAAGATCTATTATTTAATTATTCCACACGTTCCATTTCCCACAACATTATAAAGTAACTTAATTAGAAGTCTCAGTCAGATGAGCTTTAGTCATTTATGGAAATGAAATCCATGAGGACGGAATATTATGATTTAATGTCGTGTTGAATGGCCCAGTGGGTTAGGCCTCGCCTCTGATGTGATTTTTAAATTCATTTGTACTTTGTGAGTTAATCTTGGATAAGACATCGGTGAAGGAAAACAATGTCAGGAAACTTGGTGTTATGGTAGGACAGTTATAAATTGATATTATTATAATACTAAGATAGAGAAAATCAACCAATTATGCTTCTGTTTACATAAAACAGCCATCGCCAATTCACATTAATTGAGACAAAAAAGCGATGGTATAAAGCTACACGACAGTCATTCGATTATCTCACAATACTCCAGACATGCAGACAAAATCTTCCATTCGTCCGTGAACTCATTACAGTAAGGCTTAGCGTTCAAGAGACCGTTGAGCGCAGAGTGTATGAAGCACATGGGACTGGGCTCGAGCAACGGTGAGACTTCCAGGCAGCGAATAATCTATGCCTCTTCCATAAGTGCGTTTCAAAATCCGCATTTCTCGTAAATATTGAAGACTACTTCTACTGCTTGAATTGAAACGTACCGCAAAATATCCTTTCGTGGCAGCCATTTTATAGAATTCAAGTTTGTCTATGGTGAGCCAAAGAAAGGCGAAGCTAAACAAAAGGCTAGCATGTAGATAGCATTTACTAAAATAACAGTAAAACTTGCGTAAATACTGACTCAAAAGATTTATTTTTATGATATAATAAAGTGAACCAACAACTTTTATTACGTGTGTATCATATAAGTACATAAAATGAAGCACAATGCATCGTGTAATGGTGGCCATTAGAAGTAATAATTATGTATATTGGCATACTTACTGCTTTACGGACCAGCAAATAAACATCTAAAGGATTACACTGACTGGTTTATCTTAAAATATACTGAACAACATGTAAACCCAAGTGATATTTGTGATATGTGAGCAAGGAAAAGTGCCCAGTGTAAATAGACCATTTGGTACGAACCATGGCCCAGAATCAGGGGGAGGTTCAAGTGGGGACACCGAACCAACCCGTGAAGGAGAAAGATATTTACGCCTGTTTGCCTGATATGCGAACGAACGGGCCGCTTGGATCCGACGAACCGTGTTCCGGAGGTGAAGAGCTCCGCTGGCTGCCCGCGCAGGCCACAGACCGAGATCTGGTGATGTACTTGCGAGCTGCACGCTCTATGGCAGCATTCGCTGGTATGTGTGACGGGGGTTCCCCGGACGACGGCTGTGTCGCCGCCAGCCGCGACGACACCACTATCAACGCTCTGGATGTGCTTCATGACTCTGGATACGACCCTGGTCGTGCTCTACAAGCTCTTGTCAAATGTCCAGTCCCCAAAGGAATTGAGAAAAAGTGGACGGAAGAAGAAACTAAAAGATTTGTCAAAGGAATTCGACAATTTGGTAAGAATTTCTTTAAAATTAGAAAGGACCTGTTGCCTCACAAAGACACTGCCGAGTTAGTTGAGTTCTATTATCTGTGGAAAAAGACTCCTGGTGCTAGTAGCAATAGGCCACACAGGAGACGACGTCAGGCATCTCTAAGACGTGTGCGTAATACACGAAATTCCCGTGCTGGAACTCCCAAAGAACAGACCCCAGAGGCTACACCTACAGTACCAGAAACCAATGGGACAAGACCCTCACCTAATCCTAAAGAAACAGGGGAGATGAGTTCAGTTACAGAAGATGAAAACTCTGAAGAAGATAGTGATTCTAGAGATGCTGGTGATTTAGCTAAAGTTGACAATGTAAGACCAGATAACCCTGATGACTCGCCAAGTAGAATGAGAACAAGAAATAAATCTAAAGAACAAAATACACCTACTACACCTAATGGAAAGAAGGGTCAAGATGAAAGTGATAATGATTCGAAGCCTAAACCTAAACCAATTAAACCAATTGTACAAAGTACTGTCACCTCTACCAACACCAACAATAACATACCTGAAAAAGTGCTTTCATCCCCGGTTAGCAAAGATATTAAGAAAAAGGTGCCGCCAGTGGTTAATGGTGTAAAAGTTGATGTATCAAAAGTTAAGAAACGTCTTCCAGATGAAACAAAGCCAGAGAGTATTTTGGATGGTGATGTGCAGATGAAGAAGAAAAAGCCAGTAACACCTCCTGATAGTCCAGCTGAAAGTCTTACTAATGACAGTTTTCCTGCAATGGATGAAACAGAAACTCCGGAGCCTGAGCCAGAAGCTTGTGACTTTAGTTTTAATAAGACTGACAAAGAGAATGCTGTACAAAATAAAGAACCGGACCCTGAACAGCTTGCTAAATCTGCTGATCCTGCAGTTAAAATTGAGAACAACTCTGAACCTGTTATTAAAACTGAGAAAGATCCATTACCTCCAACTTTCCAATTGGCTAATGAGAAAGACGATAGAAGTGCTCTTGATTTGAAAACAGATCATAACATGACCACAAATAAATTACCTGAAAATATGGAACCAAGACCTCTTGTACTGCAAAATCCAATGTTTCCTAAAACTGAACTCATTATACCTAAAGTTACACCAATGTGTACAGATCCTATTGAGAAAATTAAAATCAAAGAGGAAATAGATGCAGATGAGACAATGAACCTACAAAAAGATGATTATCCAAAAGATCCTTTATCACACAACTTCCCTGGACATCCAGTGAGCCAATCCAACAAACCACTTAATTTGGAGAACACAAACTTCTTTGTGAAAGACAGTCACATATACAATCCAAAATTAGGTCACAGTATTAAAATTGAAAATGTGCCTAATAATATTTTCAATCCTTTAAATATAACAAAAGACTGTTCAATTATAAGAAGTGCAAAAGACTTTGCATCTGGCATGCCACCATTTTATCCACCTAACATGAATTTTGCCAATGATCCTTCAAAACATAATCCACATATGAATCCACTTAAGACAGTAATAAAATTAGAACCTAGGGATGAAACCAGTGAAATGAAAAATCAAAATACACCTGAAATCTTTACTGCTACTATATCTTCAGGCAATAAAGTTGATTCTCCGAATGCCCCTCGGTTAGACTCATTACAGAGAATGAGCCCGACACCTACTAACCCACGTGGATCATCACCTCCTCCAATGGAACACCCTACAACTTTGAATACAGAACCAATTTCACCAGCAAACTCGCAAGAGAACAAAGAATCTGATGTTGACGATAAACAACCAACAGATCTGAAGACTCAGCCAATGCCTAAACTAGATGCCCAGAATAGCAACTTGAGGCCACCTTCATTTTCACATCCAGTGAGACCAGAAAATCTTGGAATTAGGTCAACAGAAGCTTCTGTTACACCAGTTTCTGTCCAAAACATGCCTCCTCCACTCAGTCAGCCTTCTATGGCTGGCTTGCTGCCTCCAGGACCAATAATATCTGTTGGAAGTGGTGCAAACATTGGACCTTATGGATTTATGCCTACAGCATTATATGGTCATACAAACCATCCTGGGCATCCTGGGCATCCAGGGCATCCAGGACTCGATAAGCCTGGGTCAATGCCACCTCTAATGCAGCATCCACCAACCCACAGTTTGCAGGGAAGTAATCTTATACAAAGCTCTAACAATCAAAGTGATCCCTCAATGCCACAAGATCTGAAAATCAAACAGGAGGTACCTGACAATGTTCCAGCTAATTTGTCTACCCAGCAAGTTGATCCACTTCAATCACTTAAAGAAGTCAAAGTGCCAGGATATCCTATTGGAAGTGCCATAGCCCAACATTTGAATACTGAGAGGGACAGAGAATCAATATCTAGTGTTGAAAATAACAGTAGGCCCCCGAGTCAACCTACTAATGAGAACACCAATATGGGCTCCAGTGCTTTCCTTGGGCCAAGGATTGAAAGTATAAAGAAAGAGCCTGACTTCTTACACCAACCTCACCTACCACCTACTTCAACAAGTCAGAGCAGCGGTTCAGAGTCTTCCAATCACGTTCCTCCAGTGAAGAGCCCGCACACGCCGACACCCATCAAGAGTCAACCGGGTCACAATGGAACTCCAATGCATATTTCTCACTCATCCTCTACAACATCGCCTTTCTCTAGGCATATGACAAGCCCCTCGCAACCGAGGCAAATTTCAGCGTCGCCCGTTCAACCAAACACTTCAGTGTCGCATTCGGCACTAAACTTGATGAATCCTACGCCATTATCAATACCGGCTACAATACCTGGCCCTGTCATGCACTCTGGGCAGCAACACCCGTTTGCATCGCCGCTGCACCACCCACATTTGCTGCATCCATCAATCTTTCAATTATCTGCAGCGGCGGCTCACGCTATGCACCCATATTACCCACATCCACATCCTGGGTATTCAATGCCTTATCCATATCCTTATGGACCACTACCTCAACCTCACCCAATACCGCCCATGCACCCCGCGGTAAGCCAGGCAGGACGCCATGAGCCAGTGAAACCGTCGACGATAGAATCCACGACGATGCTGAGCTCACATCACAGTCACAGCACCAGTTCTTCAGTCACAACAAGATCACTTAGAGAAATTTCTGAAAGTTCTGAGGATCCAAGACATGCTGCGACAACTGACAGACATCAATTGCACGAGACAACGATGACACACCATCATTCCACTAGTCATCATAGTGCGGTGCATACCAGTACCGAAAAGCAGCCAAGTCATGTAGGAGGTGGCACCAACCACACGCTATCTATTTCTCATTCGACTTCGAGTAGCTCGTCGCAATCGATCCAGCACAAAATTAATACGCAGCAGAAGAGTAGTTCTCATTCAAACTCTCCACATCACTTGTCTGCGAGCTTGTCTCAGACCACGAGCTCGTCGTCCAGCGTCAACCTCAACAATCACAACCACACGCATCACCACACGCACCATCTGGCGCATCACCCCGAAAGGCTCTCGCCGGCCGACTCTATGCTTATGCGTCATCATCCGAAAATGCTTCCTGGCAACCCGAATCATCTGATGATACAGCCGCCATCGATGGGGCATCCCATGGGGCTTGGTCTACCACCAGGACCTGGGCCAAGCTCTATTGAAAGCCTTCGTTTACACGCGCAGGCTGCAGCTGGACTTCAGGGATCACATCCTAGACCCGGCTCGCCTCACCAGCTTCCTCATGGTCATCCACACTTGCGAGGTCCTCCGCGACCAATGCCAGATGAAAATCCCGAGCTGAAACTCGAAACCCAATCACAGCCCGAGGAGGAAGAAATCCCGAGCCCAGCGAACATACCACATGGGCCGAGTCCAGAACCGAAGATTGAGGATACTGAATGTCACAGATCTCAATCGGCCATTTTCCTCAGACATTGGAATCGTGGTGATTATAACTCGTGCACAAGGACAGATCTCATCTTTAAACCAGTGCCAGAGTCCAAACTTGCTCGAAAACGGGAGGAACGTCTTAGAAAGCAAGCCGAAAGAGACAGAGAAGAAAGGGAAAAAATTGCTCAACAAGCACACAGAAAGATAGCAACACCAGAGAAGCCAGAGACAAAGCCGCCATCAAGAGGTGCTATCGAAACGATATCATCTCCATACGATCGATTCCCGCGGCCGCCTGGGTACCCGGACACGCCTGCACTCCGTCAGTTATCTGAGTATGCTCGACCGCACGCTGGCTTCAGTCCGGGCAATTTGCCGCGCCATTGCATGGACCCGATGCTGCAGTATCAACTTAGCTCTATGTACGGCGCCGCCGGGGCACGAGAACGGCTCGAACTAGAACACCTCGAGCGTGAAAAACGAGACAGAGAAATTCGAGAGCTACGTGAACGAGAGCTTAATGACAGATTGAAGGAGGAGCTACTGAAAAATAATGTCGGGCCGCGAGCACTCGACCCACACTGGTTGGAGATGCACCGGCGGTATGGCATGCCGCCGCCGCCTCCGCAGGGCGCCATCCCCGTGCAGTTCGGCCTTTACCCGCCCGGGCATGGGCCGGCCGCGCTCTCGCAGTTGGAGCGCGAGCGGCTCGAGCGGCTTGGCATTCCGCCGGCAGGGGGCCAGCAACAGTCCGTGCCCACCACCATGTCGCAGCAGCACCACCCGCACCACCCACACCCCGGCGTGGCGGCGGCGCAGCTGGAGGCGGCCGAGCGCTTGGCGCTGGCGGCCGACCCTATGGTGCGGCTGCAGATGGCCGGCATCAACCCGGAGTACCACGCGCACACGCACGCCCACACGCACGCGCACTCGCACACGCACCTGCACCTGCACCCGGGGCAACAGGCGGCGGCGCAGGCGCAACAGGAGGCGGCGCTGGCGCTGGGCCAGTACCGGCCGCTGCCGCACCCGGACCTGCTGGGCCGGCCGTACGCCGAGCAGCTGGCGCAGCAGGCGGCGGCGCACGAGCAGCTGCAGCGCCAGCTCCTGCTGGAGCGCGAGCGCGGCTTCCTACACCCAGCGCACCACGAAGACTTCCTGCGCCAGCAGCGTGAGCGCGAGCTCAAGGTGCGCGCGCTGGAGGAGGCGGCGCGCGCCTCGCGGCCCTAGTGCCTGCGACGCGCGCACTAGGCGCTAATTAACTCTCCAAGTGTTCACGCGCCACCCTCCGGAACGGGCGAGCGATATTTTCGAGTGTGACGATACCTGTAATTTATATTTATGATGATAGGGCCGTACCTTAAGTATTTAAGTTTTTATAATATTTTTTATAGTTGCATGGTCGTGTAGTACGCTTATTTTCCATGCTCAAATTTATTTCTTACCTACTAGTCATAATTAAAATTTTATTTGTGAATGAGATAAAGAGTCACACGTTTTTACGTAGGCTATTTAGATTAAATTATTGTTTATTTTGAATAACAGAAAGGCCTCGATCGCTACTGGTGTGGCCCGATTGCTTACTCAACGACTCGAACTGTGTCACGTTACGTTACTGAACGGAAGCCGCAGTCCTGCTATACCAGTAGCTTTCGAATGAAATCATAATGCAAATAAATAAGGGTGCTGGTTAGCATTCATGTGAATGGACCACATGATTACAGTAATTATGTTCAATGTTAACTACATTGCTTTTTATGTTCATGACATAATAATATATATAACTATAAATAAGTGTTTATTTAAGTATGAGACAGAGTAGGGACTGTGTGGACATGCCTTTCTAATCAACTTGCCTTTACGTATTGTCCCGTAGTGACTTTCTCGCTCTGTATAACCTAAGGAACTCCTATTTCACTTAAATTATTTAAATTTTAAATAGAAATATATATTTTCAAATAGTACCTATCTAGCTCTCAGTGAGACGAAGTGAGTAACGAGTGATAAATGTAGAGCATACAGAGTGACATGAGAGGCAACTGTTTGGGGAACTAATTACACTCACATATCAATTATAAGATTGAGGGATCGCCGTGAGAAGATTATTACTAATTGATGTTGCCTTCAAATGTTGATATTGACCGAATGCAATAATTCTATATTAGCTATGAAAGGTGATTATGGCCTTGGTGTTGTAAAAGATCGTTTTGTACAGATTGTGATGGAATATTTTATTGAATGCAATTTCGTTCTTTTATGTTCGCTGTTGTATGGGATTCGTTCTCGGTTATGACTGCTAATAATACGGTACGCGCATAACGCGCGCGTTTTGTGTAATGAGCGAAAATAACCAATGTCGGTCCGCACCATTATTACGAATAACGCTATGTTTATTGCATTTTATTTATCCCAGTTACTTCACTGATATCCAATTTATCTTAATGTCTATTTCAACTAACTCTTACACAATAAATTATGTTTATTTCGGTTTTAAACACATTAAAAGAATCTATAATTCAATTGAAAACGATACATAAACGTCTTTGCGTGTAGTCTCACCCAGTGGTTTTATTGTCTCTATTACCTACTAGAGCTCTTAAAAAATAATAATATTGTCGATCTAGATTTAAAAACTTGTACTGGATTAGCAGTCAGTAATTAAGAACTGAATGCCACATCCACACTGCAAATGCAATTCATTGAACTGGCAGTTGGGTAATAAATCATTATTTAATTTATAAGCATAACTAGGCAACACTATCGAACTCTGTCTTTCGTTCTGATATGTAATATTCACTCTCTCTCTCACACATGTGTTAAGAGAAAGTTGGGTGACAATTCAGCCCCATTGCCTGGTACGAGTCGGAGAACCGACAACTTTAAATTCTTGACTGAAACTCGCCAAAATCCCTTTATTTCGCAGAACAAACACATAAATTATAAAACTAATAGTAAAATATACTTTATATCTACGAAATAAAGGCCATTTGGTGCCCTAACAAAGTGTTTATATTGTTTTAAAGATATTTCTATCGATAGTAGATTAACACTAACACAAAATTAAGTACTTATAGAATTGAAATTATTTTGATCTTGACTCTATTCTTTGTAATAATAATACTAATGAGTGGTTAAAATATTCTTGTAAATTTTAAGAGATGGTGTAATTAACGCCTGTTGTACACATTCAGTAACTCTGCACTATATGTAATATAAATTCCCTTTGTAAGAAATAGACGCTGTTAGAAAATGATTCTAAAGTTATATTGATTATTTAGAGTTAACTTTCACAATGTCGCTTCGTAGGTGTTATGTTTGTAATGCCATAGTTACTTTCTGATATCTAAAAAGAGAAAATGAGTATTATTTTTAGAGACAAATTATATCTTAATTAATTAAGAGGTTGCGTGTCGGTTTAAAAACTTCATTTATTTAGACAATAAGGTTAAATGGATGTCTTAGTGCTTTTGTGTAAATTTTTTTGAATAATATATGTGAAAAAATTCAATTTTGTTTTTTTTTTTTCATTTCTCGATCTCGATCCATTTTTCTATTAGGTACTACTGTTTTCGTTAGGTAGTCATTAGTTATTTGCTCTTTAACCGTGGTAAATTTAAAAATTATTTTGAGCTATATTTTCGTGAAGTCTACAGATATTTTTTCGAATTTCCAGCCGATTTTACCACTCACTGCGGCTTACATTAAATGAAAAATAAATAAATAAATTATAAGATTAAATGAAAAATAAATAAATTAATGATAAGCTATTCATAACAAAGCAAACCATCAAAATCAGGTCTGATTGGCGGAAAAGTCGTTCAAGTTACGATTAGAGGGAGGGATTAATGAACAATGAATTATGATATGCTTCTGATTAAGCGTGATATCGGTTGTAGGTCACCAATCTGACCAACTGCAGGACCCTGTTAAATGACAAATTGGTTATTTCGATGTGTCTCCTTTGGAAAACTCGAATTGGTCGGAAAGCAATCAAACTTCTTTCTTGCATGAAGGCAAAGGCCAAGAAAAGAAAATGTTAGATATTCTTGTCAATTTTCGTTCCACTTCTGGCAGATTTCCTTACACTCTTCTTTTTTCTGTCAAAATACAATATTTTCTTAGTCTTTATCAAGAATTTTAGTAGGTAGGCACTTTAGTCGGGATTTGTAAACCCTTCCTGCCTAGGTAACTAGGCGAAAGTTGGATCGATAGCATACAACGGCTTACAAGCTACAGGAAATAAAGAAAAGTATTATGAATAATGGCTCAAGTGAGCAATACTGGTTTACAGGCAGTTATTTCGAAACCTACGTTCATAAGGGAAAAGGTTAGTAGAACAGCCTTTTAAGTTTTCATTCAACTTACATATGTACCAAACAAAACAGCACCCTTTGTTTACAGTAAACAAAACCAAACTTCTTTTTGCGTAAGTAATTTAATTTGTTCCAAGGAAAAGCTGAACAAAGTTCCAACGTTGCCTTTTTACGAAATTAATGTTTACCTCCCGGAAATTCATTTTTATTTTGTGAAGAGTTTATACAGCTTCATCAACTTGAACGTACCTAAATAAAAGATGTGGTTTTGTTGGAGAATTTCCTTAGGAATATAAGGCAAACAAGCATGTTTTATTTGCCTTACCTACTGGTAAATTTTATTCAAATTATCTTTTGCTTTTCTGTCTTATATAATATCTGCTGTGACATGAAGACCATGTTGCGCTACCGATCCCAAAAAGGTTGGAATAAGGGCAAAAGAATAATGATGTATTATATATCCTATATATTATAGATTAATAATACATTTCAACCCTTTCAGAGCACGATAGAACTGCGATGTGACGTGTCTCCAGCCCCGTTCATGTTGCGGCCGTACGCTGGCCTCTACAACCCGTTTTCTCACGCGTGCTCCGTTCTCTGCAACCATCCTGCCGACATCGAAGCTAGGGATGTCGTCAAACGGGCTAAGGACAACTGGGTATGTTGATTAACGGCCGAACGAAATTACCTAATCTATCACCAGTTTTGGCATACTGGAGGTAGAAAAACCTATCTGGTCTGGTTTTTACGTCCCAGTAATCTATATATCAGTAGCGATCTGTATGATTATATTATCCTGGTGGTGATGATTATACTGGCTACCATCAGTAGCGATCTGTCTTTGACTGAAAATAGGTTAATACATAGGTACCTGCAAATAACTCTACCTACTTTCACTGTTTTCTTCACAGATCGAAGGCAAAGGACATTATTTTCAAGAAGATTTATCCAAGTTCCAAGATGGCGGCGACAAAGATAAAAATAGAACACCACATGATATTTTTACAGAAGATATGTTTAGGAGGTAAGCACATTTTTTTTTCATACTTACTTTAGCTTACGCTTGCATTCCGCGGTACAAGTGGAGTACAGGCAAATTTTAAATTTCATAAAATAGAGGGCGCCTATGGTCGATCGGGTACAAACTCAGACTCCGGGCTGCTACATCTCTAGGTTCGGTGCACACCTGGTAAAACGTGGTTTTACTTGGCAGATAAATATCAACTGTACGCTACTTGAAATAAAGTTGAAAATCAATCAAATCCGCAGATACGCTGAAACAGACTCAAGACCGCTTACTCCAGCTCCAACGCTTGCTAGCGGCAAGTCCAGGGGTTCCCGGCGATGTCTCACACCGGACCAGCCTCATCAGAGGACTACGATTGTGTTGGACCTGAGAAGAAGTCACAGTCAGGTGAGCAATTTGACGTTAACGAGATTCCCTATAATTTTCAACTGGTTCTGTCAAGGGTCATGCTATACTGCCATACAAGAGGTTTGTCGATTTTGTGGATCGACCTTATAAGCCAAGCGTAAATTATGAAGTCTCACATATCCCAACCATATCATAATATCAAATAAGACGGCTAATGTTGGATGTTTGGTATATTTTACAGTATTGTATATTTGTAGTATAGTATGTATTATTTTTTCTATGGGTCCTAGTTGCCTGAAATAAAGGAATAAATAAATAAATAAATGCTTAGATATTTCAAATTGCAAAATCATCATTATCGACTCCATAATGTTTGATATTACTTAACACGTTGAGCGCCACACCGATTTTGAAGGCTGTCCCCAGTCAGGCCACGCGCGCCACGCTGGTATTTTAGGGCCAATGTCTCTTATCGCAGTAGAAGAGTGTTTACGTTTAGAACGAGACGCCTGTAGGCATTCATTCATACGACACGTTACGCGCCAAGTCTGTTTTGTTTTCATTATGATTCATTTTCATAATGAATCAAAATTAAGTAAATTTTTTATAAATTTTCTGCAATTCCATAAAACAGTGTAAATTTTATAGTTCAGCCGGTCGATTCTGGAAAAATGTCACCGTGATAACTAAGGTGAAGTGAGTTTAGAGTGAGCTGTGAGTCATGCTGATGCTAGGGATTGATACTATTGACGACTCACTCCACGCTCACTTCACCCAAGTTTTCACTGTGAGATGGTTACAAAATCACACGGCTGTAACATGTTATACGCTGTCAGCCAGCGGTGGTTGACGCGGCGCTCAACGTGTTAACATTCGCAATAGTGCTGTCTTTTTAAAAGCAAAAAATACTGTTATGTTTATATGGTTGAAAAAGGAGGTGACATTTTTTCTTTCATCAGGAAACAATCTACTACCACGGCTATGCGACCTCCGATGTGACTGCCGGTCAGAACACGAGCCCGACTAACGACAGGTCCACCTTACCTTCGCTGAACCTATCAGACGGGGCCCACAACCGTCTCCTCAAGGGTCAGAGTGAGCAGCTGCCCCCCCTCGCCTCACCCCTCGTGTTGTCCAAGAGATCGATACCCGTAAAGGAGCCGCAAAGCATCAGGAATGCAAAAAAGGTATGTGATTTTTTATAAACCAAGCGTTTTGGACTTTATGTTAACGTACGCAATGTTCATAATTGTCTGGCATTGAAAAGCGGCTAGATCTGCGTTGACCTGCCTTCACGAGCACTAATATGTTTCTATACTTACATTTAGCAAAATTCAAAAGCGATTTTCTCGTGGAATAACGTTTGCAAATTTGAGAAAACATATTCCATGATAGTAAGGGTTCCAAAATACTTTGTTCGTAACAATATAAGATTACAATCTACCGTAGGAGAAAATCACTTTTAAAAGTTGATATGTGCACGTGCAATGGTGACCTAGTAACAGCCTCGACTTACGAGTTGTAAGTCGGAGGTTCAAACCCAGACAGGCCCTTAACTTTGTGTAAATTATTTCATCACCACTGCTCTATAAACGGTGAAGGAAAACATCGTGAGGAAACCGGTATTTCCTAGAACCAAAAATTCTAAGACATGAGACATCTACCAACCCGCACTGGGCCCGCGTGGTGGATGACGGCCCGCTCCCTCTCACCGAGAGGAGGAATGTGTCCCAGCAGTGGGAACATTGCAGCCTGATTATGTGCACGTAACTATCACTACAATTTGTCTTAAAGTTTTAGTTTATTTATTTATTTAAACTTTTCGCACACAAGTAAGGTACAAAGGCGGACTTAATGCCTTAGGCATTCTCTACCAGTCAACCAAGGGTGGTGAAGAGATTAGATGGCAGGTGCTTTGGTTGAACCAAACAATGATAAAGAAAAAAAAAACTATTAAAATTGTAGAATCATAAATTAAAAAAAAACGTACACTAATACAAAATATATATAATATACATACATACTATTTACTATAAGGTGCATTCGGGTAATGTCGAAAATCGGCATATTCCGAAAATTTAAATTTTCTATCAAACGCAACGATATTTTATATTGTGTCTACATTTACCTAGACGCCAACTTAACGTTTCCCCCACTTTAGTTGACTCAGGTCGCTATTTGTTAATGTACGTGTCACAACGCCGCATTTCTCGCAGGGTGTCATTTTTCGCGCGTTTTCTAGTTATCGGAATTACACGAACATTCGTATCTCAGGAATTTGGTAAGTTATTTAACTGATTGTTTTTTTGTCTAATAGATTTTTGTTTTTAATATAGTTTTTAATGGGTTCAGCGCATCCTAGATATCCTTTTCTGTTTTTATTGAAATTACCCGAAGAGGATAAATCCGAATGAAAATTAATTCGGATTTAGCCGATGTTGCTTTTCTATGGAGATTGTCAGTGGTTCTCAAATATTCTCAATCCTGTCCTTACCTGAGTTATTATGTTAATTTTTTTATTACATTTTTATGTCAATCCCACGAGTAAGTGGGTTAATTTTATAATTCAATTTGACTTTCTTACTTACTAATTTCATTACTTACCTAATTTCCAAATAAACCTTATTTTTTTATTATTTTTAGTCTTATTTTCAAACCCTTTTAGTCATAAATCCTTGAAGATGCGTGATTATTGCCATTCTTATTATAGAAAATCTTAAACACTTCTATTAATATTGAATTGCATCTATCTACCATTCTGATCTCAGCAGTCGCGACTCAGCAGCGCGACCTAAAAAACAGTGCGCAGTTTGGGCAGTCGCGACCCGGCAGTGCCGCAGGGTCGCGCTGCCGAGCAGTTACTGCCCAAATCCGAATGGTACTTTTAGTAGGATATAAGCGATCATTTTGAAAACGATACCTATATCTTTTAATCTACGAGAATAATCGCGTGAGTAAAAAAATCATATATATACCTGCACCTGCACCTCTGTACCAGCTAAAAGATTGAGAACCATGTCACCCATCGGCGGGTAATTCCGAAATAGAAATTTCATAAAAACGTGTTCAGGTTATTCTATGACAAATATCGTGAATATTATTTTTGGAGGGTAATTACGATAGAAAAAGAAATATGTACTTTTTGTCAAAAGTGAATAAAGTCGTCTTTTAACTGTCATTCGGAATTGCCCGCACATAATTCGAAATTACACTAGAACAAAAAAAAAAAAAAGAAGTTTTTAAACACGTTTATTTTAAAACAACAACGATATTTATGAAAGATTTCCGAATAGAGCTCTAGGCTATATATTCAAGAAGACGAAGTGACTTCTGTAGAAGGCATACAATCAACTGATTCTGCCTGGTTCATAAAAATACAAACATTCCATCAATTTGTCTGAAAATCATTCGGAATTACCCGAATGCACCTTAATATATAATTATCATTATATATAGTTGACGCCGTGCGTGCTACGCATGTAGTTGTTTTGAACAATTCTAATGATCGACACTAGTTTACGACAGTAATAGACGTTGACTGATGTTTAAGAATCAATAGTAAAGCTTACCGTAATAGGTAAGTTTTAGATTGAGTTAGTAGACGAAAATTGCTATTATTGCAAAACTGAGCAAAGTTATGCCAAACTTAAACATCGCTGACACGTGACATCAATGTAAACAGAAAACATAATAGGACCAAACCCCGTAACTTTCATGCGTGATCCCCCTTTTGTGTGCCACGGACCTTCAAAGCCCTTTAGCGATTAAACAGAAGACACGATGTAACTCCGCGTTTATTAATAAGGGGGATACAGTATGCAGAAAGGTGGCCCTTACCTTCGGGAACAGCAAGAAGATTGATCACACAATCCTCTAAAATGTAAACTATTATAGGAATTCCAGTTTTGAGCCAGAACACGATTTGCTGTAAAAATCTATGCACATCTTGATAATATAAAACGATTTAATCACTGTTCCCAGGATTCATTTTCTGGGCCATGGAGTCATGTTTCATTATTTTATCTTCGTTTTGTCTAAGAAGTCCTCCATCCTATGGACTATCGTAATGGCTTTTGCGTCATCGAGGGGCACACATGTGATAAAAATATAATCGTAGATAGATCATATTTTTAGAATCCTTTAGCCGGGTACCTACTTCACCACATTTTAGTTTCGTATACTCAACGATACCAAGTTATGAATTAAAACGCCACTTAGTTTTAAATTGCGTCATACCGCTGCTATTAACGTAGGTAAGTGTTTTAGCGCCAGTCATGAGCTCTTATCGCTGATATGGAAAATTTCCCCCCAAGCCTTTCCAAGAGTTACTAGAGCGTTACTCCAAACATCGTTCCACTGTTGATAAACATAGATCGATACATTCGCTGACGTTAGTCCGATACGCCGATTTCCACCGATTAGTCGTCCCAGAGAGCGATATCAAAAACAATTTTTTCCATTTGAAACATGCTACCGTTTTTAATATCTAAGACAAAAATTCTGCCTATAAGGAGCAAACATAAAGATCCAGCGAAAGATAGGAAGACGAAAGAAAAGAGTTTCTTCGTGACGGGTGATAACTTGACGACTTTGAAAAATATTGCGACTTTGAAGAGCCGACGTGTGAGACGAAACGCTCCGAAGCTTCCTCCTCTAGTGAAACCAGGATCGTGCGATTGTAATCTGATGCACCTCACTAACATAGTGCTTAGCTACGCACCAAAGAGCAGGAAAAGAGGCGCTTCCAACATTGTGTTATCTATGACCGCGTGGGGCACGACCGGCCAGAGGAAGCGCATGAAACTGCCAAGTGTTAAATTAACGAGAAAATTGGTTAAAGGCGAGAAATCGTTGACACACAACACTGATGAGTTCTTTAAGAAACTTGAGGTATCCTTATGGTTATATGGACTTGATTGTTTTAGTCTGTAAAAGGCTCTTAATTTTGTTAATTAAGTACCTCCTTCAGACCGCTTTTATGTAATGCTTTAGTTTTACATAAGAATGACCAGTAGGTACCAACCTTAAATTGGACTGGAACAATGTAACAGATGTCGCGGAGGTCAATTTATTTTTCATAGGAAAGTTTATGCACGGTGAACGAATGGTTTCTCGTCTGGAATAATTATAATTATTAATATATTTTGTTCCAGAATCAATTAAAGGCTCTGAATCTGGGTAAGCCTGCGAAGAGTAAGAACAATAATGGCAAAGAACCCCCTTCGTCGCAGCGATCTAAGCCGGAGAAGGAAGCAGCCAATGAGGCGAACGATGCTGCGTCCAATGGGGAAGAAGGTGGTACCGGCCTACGTGGCAAAAATATTTTCATTTAAGAGACATACTTCTTAGACTCAATTTTAACAGTTTTAACTAAATTAATGCAGCTGTTCCATTTAGGTAAAACAGCTCTCTCGGATCAAGAGTTTTATTGTTTAAACAAGCATTGTAATAGGGTCTTTTTACTGCATAGTACTCGTAATATGTTCCACTGCTGGCCATAAACCGTGTCGTGAAAGTTTTGACTAAGGACCCTACAAACACGGCCAAATATAGCCCTTGAAAGTTGTTTTGGCACGTGGCCAAAATCGGAACTAACGCTTGTTTTTCAATACATTTCACAAAACAACAATTGCACAAATGTTTACCAACGTCATTCGAGCGACAAAAGATCCTCGCAGCGGTGTAGCAATTTCTTCACGTTTTGACTTTTGGGTAATCTTGTAACATAAGTTTTATGTCTCCAGGTAGTGGTGAAGGTCGGAGGCGTGGTAAGAGAAGAAAGAAGGGAGGTCGGGGTGGCAGTGATCGACTGACATCTGCAGGACTTGCGGCGCAAGCTCAACAGGATCCCGAAACTCAGGTATGTAGTTAATGGTGTTCGTTATAAGATGGGTGCATTGTTGTGCCCTGTTAGACGAAATAAGCACATATTATAGCCGCATCGGGCCGTAGCGCAGCGTATTCTAATACAGAAAAGCCAGCGGGGTAGTTGCGTAACATACTATCACAAGCAAGGGATTTCTTTTGACAGTTCACCAACATTCATTGCGTTATTTACGTTGTTGAGCAGACAAATTTTTCGTACATATGAAGCAATGGATTATCAGTATCCTTTAAAATATTATAATAAACGTTGAGATTGATACTGTGTTACGCAATCAGGGTACAGCCGTGCGATTCTGTAACCATCTCACTGTGAAAGCTTGGGTGAAGTGAGCGTGGAGTGAGCTGTCATTCGCTAGGGATTAACACTATTAAGTGCTCACTTGACTTATGATTTCACGGTGAGATTTTTACAGGTCAAATAAAAATTAGCCATCGTAACTCTGCAGGCGTGATGGGTATGATATCTAAACATGAGAAAACAAAAAATAAATATATGTGTTTTTTTTTGTGGGTTCGTAGACCTTATTTGGTTTACTTGAAATGTCAGTTTTAAAAATGTGTTGTTTGTTTTTTTGGTAAACTTCACAGACGTGTTAGGTATCGATATTTAATCACCATAAAACAATAGATAACAGATCTTCTCGAGTCATACTTCAAGTACTACACTTCCAGCGATCGTTCATCCAAAAAAAAACAACATTGAATCTTTTTTTTTTCGTGTTTAGATATCGATAGCAATCCAGTCTCCAGAGTTTCGCTAGCTAATTTAATCTGATCCTGCAGATCTGAGGCTTTATAGTGAATTGCATTGTTAAAGTCATTAATGATAGAATGCGAGAAAGAGATGTAGCTGTTATACCATGTCCTTTTCGCAACCGCAACGCTTCCCTATACGGAAAGCCCCAGCTGTCTTTACCCTGCATTATTAGCACCTTTATCGGCCAAAGCTGTTTAAAATCTTCTGTATTTCATAGATCGCCGGCATCGGTACCGACTCGCAGAACCCGAGCTCCCGCGGTTCAATAGCACCGGCGCTGGAGGATGACGTCATTGTACTGCCGGTCATCAGACCTCTAGTGGTTCCTAAGAAGACCGATTCCTTCCTCGATGATGACATGCTCAAGTATTTACATAGAGAGGTCGACGAAGACGCTATTGAGACTGAGTTTGACATAAAGGTGAGTTGACGTTGAGTATTTAAATATGGTTGTGCTCTTGCTTTCTTATTTTCTTTCTCTTGTCGATACGACAAAAGGATCCAATTGGGTTGGGCAGCATTTGGAAAACTTCGTCGAAGTCTTTTCGTCGCCAAACCCGTAATGTTTGAAGACTAAGCTCTTCAACCAGTGTGGACACTGACAGTTGGGCTGGTCCACAAATTAGAGGTCGCTCAGCGCTACGGAGCGATAAGGGTAGAATCAGAAACGAAGTTATCCGGAAAATAACCGGAGTTACCGACATAGCTTGCAGAGTAAGCAAACTGAAGTGGCAGTGGGTGGCCATGTTTGTTGGCGGACCGATGACTGATATGGCAGACGAGTTCTGCAGTGGAGGTTGTGTACCGACTCAGCTGGCTGGACAGACGTCCTCAAAAAATTCGCTGGGACAGACTGGATGCGGAAGGCGGAGGGCATGGTGTTGTGGCGCGGCATGGGAGAAGCCTATGTCTAGTCGTGGACTGCGATAGGCTGAGTCGATTAATTGATTGTCATATAGAACGTGTTGGAAAGATGTTGATAGAGGAGAAGGCTCTAGAATAGAAACAGAAGAAGACCTTATTAAGGTCACGGTTACGGGAAGCATTGTTATCTATACTCAAAGAGATGTGAAAATTATTCTAATTAAGATTTTGTTGACTTTTTGCTCTGCGCTACAAAGCCATTTATCAACCAGGCTGATGTCGTCCCTGGTGAGGCAAGACAACCGTGTATATCGCATGTCACACAATTATTTCTACATTAGCACTAATTAAGTTTGGGTGAAGAATGAAGTACTTTAACTCAACCCTCCACACTCCACGGTTTGATACAAGCCAAGCACGTAATAACGTATACCATGCAAATTGCCTTCTTTTGTAAAAAATACCCTTTTTCAGCGTCGCTATGTCTTGGAAGAGGCAATGCGAACTCGTCCCGAGCGAGCGTACGGACAAGAAATGCAGAAATTACTGCGAGAGCTAAAAGTACCCGCGGTCAGCCTCGGTGACTGGCTGCATATACCGAGAATCTTCTCTCGACAGAACGCACAGTTCGCCTTGCCCATAGACACGTATGCGTTGGAGAGTAAGTACAGTAGTCAAGTAATAATAATAAATAATAATAATAATTTATTTTCTCAATAAATGACCTCAAAATTTGTACACTAACAATAAATGGCTAATAGACATACAATAATTAAAAACCCTGACTTCTAAACTAGGTTTATGTACCTGTATCTTTATTTATTTATTTATTAAAGGCAAACCAACAGCTTCTGTATACAGCTTTACATAAGAATAATAATAGTAACAAAGCATCAGACTTATACAGTCGCCAATAATAGGTCGACCAACATTCTAAGTGAGTAAAATAACACTTAATTATTATTAGCTATTAAAATCTTGATAAAGGAATTACGACATAAAATAACAAATAATCGAATTAAACTAAAAAGAAAACATAAAGAAATTACAAGTATACGGTAAGTAACAAAAAAATCCTTTTAAAGGTACAAATATTGGGTACAGTGGGAGCTAATGAGATCAAAATGACTACAAAATTAAAATTAAATTAAAATAGAATCATACCAAAACAAAATAATCACAGTTATCAAAAAATAATGACATAAAAATTTCAAGAATGTATAATTGTATAATCAAATCATATTATAAACACTATGAATTAACAATTAATTATTATTAATTGTTAATTCATAGTGTATCTTAGAAGCCAGTGAACCTTCGAAGTTGGATTGCTGTATAAGCCACTTACGTTATACCTAGATAGGACACAAAGTACGGACAATAATCCATCATGTCAAATTCAATAATGATACAATAAGTAAAAAAATAACCATTAGAATTCATAAATAAAATCAGAATAATAAACAAACAAAAAAAACAAGAATTGAATTAAATTAAAATAACACTAAAAATTAACTTGAAATTAAATTAAAATTAGTTTAAAAGTAAATTGAAATTAAATTAAATTGAAATTAAAAATTGAATTAAACAAAAAATAAATAAATTTATCAACAACATTCCATGGATAACATAAGTATTTTATGGTGGTATTTCAAGATGTAATGCCCAATAGTAACAATGTTATGTACTTGATATCTAAAATTGTTAGGTATGTTATGTTATGTATATGAGTAGACGAACGATTTAAAATTGTTAGGTATGTTATGTTATGTATATGAGTAGACGAACGATTCCCTTGATGGATTTATTACTGAATATAATAACACAATTATTACACTCAAATGCTATGCTAGAAAAATTTTAATGCACAGCTATACAATTAGGATGTGTACAAATAATTGTGACGTACAAATTCTGATTCTGATTCTGATTCAGCGTAGCTCGTATAAGTATAGATAGATACATATGTTTTTGACATGACAATGTCCTATAAATTGATGAATGCCGGCTGCATGCACGAAAAAGTATGACTCATTGTCACGTTCCGCCTGAGCCGAGCGTGCAAGCGAGAGCGTGGAACAAGCGATAGAGAGGCACGATCGGCCTAAGCATTCGGTTTGTGACGCATCTATCTCTCTTCCACTATGACGTTATGACGTAAAATTTTCGTCCGTAAGCCGACTTTACAGACAACCAATTTTGTTTTTTAATATTTCATCGTCAGAGTCCTAAGGGTGAGGAACATATTTTGGATGTGACTGTACATTCCATGGACTAGCTGTGAGGACGCAAACCCGTTGTCGCCCATCATAATGTTCCGGATGCTATTGCTCGGCATAAAGCTCTGCATAATGCGGGCGTTACACACGTGACTACAGCCGGGTCTAAATGGTAATTCAGCTAAATTGTGAGTGACTAAAATCGCAAGTTCCAAAGTGACTAAAGTCGCATGCGGTGGATGACTAAAATCTTCCATGAAAATGCTCAGTCGCAGGGGATCGCGCGCCGCAAGATCGAAATTTCGATACAAAACGAACTAGGTAGTCCCCTACGATTTATCGACCTGTGTAAATGGGGTGGCGATTCGGCTTTTGAGGCGATTTGGTAAGCGACCAGCCGCGAAAATCGACCTAGTGTAAATCCCCCATTATTCTTTTTACGTTTTGACTTCTAATTCAGTTCAATTGTTTACAGTCCTGACGCCAATGGACTACGCAGCCCGGTTTGTGACTGTGAAGAAGTCAAAGCAACTGCTGTACCTCACTGTACTCAGAAAGTTCAGGCAGCATGGTTACAGGATGCCGATCAAGGTAAATGAAAAAATCGTACATAGAGCATATTCTTGCCATTATTTTTACAGATTGTACTCTTTATGAAACCAATACACACTCTATTCTATCCCAATGAAATACCACCGGTTATTTTCAAATCACCAGTTTTTGAGTAACTTTCCCTTCAAACTGAGTTCATCAAGCTGATGGACGATAAAATACGGATCGTAAAATATGGAGAAGATAGATAAGTAAATTAGACATCATAGAGGTATGAGGAACAGGTTGTAAAGTTCACTCGTCCTCCAAAGAAAAGGGAGGATCTTCTGACCAGACGTACGGGTGTTGTGTCTGGTGGGCTACTGCCCGACGATAGATGTCGGGACGTTGTAAATATGCTAACCGTGCGGCAAACTGCTTGCGCGATGCAGGATTTTTGCGTGACGTCAGTGTGGGGCGTAGTTCGGAAGTAGCGATGTAGATGCCGCCACTGTACCTCTATGAACTTCACTTACTTTCCTCATTTTCACATATTTTACTATTCGTATTTTACTTAAAGAAGAGAAACACAGTGAACTGATTTTCGGAAATAGCAACTGTTCCTGTGTATGAGCTTTTGGCCACAGGATGTGGTATTCCGACACTTTCGCGGGCAAGTGCCACCGGAGCGCACAAAGACTTAGTGCAACCAAGTGATACTAACATAGTTTTTAAGTTTTATTTACTAACACAATTGTTATAATATGTATACTTCAGTTAAGGTATTTGTCTATGGGTCTTTGTTACCTGAAAATAAATGGTTTTATTATTATTATACCCTCTACATAGGGAACATGAATGTAGCAACTCATAATATATCTTTTTTTATCTTTAAAAGAACATAGAAGAAGGCCTAATAATGATGATGGGCGGTGGCTTATCTCCGACGCAAGCGCAAAGTTTCAATAGTGTCATGGACTGGCTTAACTATGAAGAGCAAGAAAACATTCCTGATGAGATCAAGGTCACCCTAATTGATAATGGGTACAAGAGGCCACCTATTAGCACTGAGGGGAATGGCAACAATGAAGAGGTGAGAGTACAGTTTCATGTTGTTTTTTAGGGTTCCGCACCTCGAAAGGAAAAACGGAACCCTTATAAGATCACTTTGTTGTCCGTCTGTCAACACCATTCTTGTCAGGAACACGTAGAGTTATCAAGATGAAATTAATATCAAATACTCAGGGCTGCAATCCCTTGAAGCAGTGAAAAAATCAAACTTCTAAGTCAACGCAATCAAAAGATACGGGTCGTTCTTTTTTTTTATTACTGCCCCACACTAGGAATTTCTCGTGTTGTGGGTGCGTTTACAAACATTTAAACTCACATACACAAACAGTCAGACCCGGAACAACTACTTGTAGGTCATACAAATATTTGTTCCGTGCGGGAATCGAACCGGCGACACGCAGCGCAGCAGTCAATCGCTTAACCACTGCGCCAACCGTGCAGATGCTGCAGATTTTGACACTCGCAAGGGAATCAAAACCTATAGGGTATTTCCCGTTAAACTAGAATCATGAAATTTGGCATGAAGCAATATCATTTAGAACAAGTAAAGGGAAAAATACGAAACTCGTAAATTTGTAGTTACATTTGGGGGTGCCAACAAGCCTCCTCGTGTAGCGCAGTTTGTTTCGCCAGTTACTCAACTGAACCGAGCGCTCGGCGCATCCTGGACACTCAACACCTTATTTGACTGGCCAATTTTTCCCTTGTGGTAATAGGTCTAACGCCCGTCTGGTTTGCGACCACCCTCCCACCGGAGTCCGGCGTCAAGCAGCCTGCTGAGTTTCGTCGATGCGTGGGAGTTCCAGTGCCCTAGGCATCTTCTGGGCATGCTCGTTCCATCATAGACCTCATCCATCGCTTTTCATGAGGCGTGATTGAGGTCAAGAGCGGGACCACACAGCAATAAAAAAAAATACATTACAAAAAAAAAAGTTGATTGTTTTGCAATGTAACTACAAATTTACGGTTTCGGATTTTTTCCTTTAAAATATTCGAGACACGATTCCAGTGATAAAGTATTTACATACCTACTTTGTACGGAACCCTCGGTACGCGAGTCTGACTTGCACTTGAGCGTATTTTTTTACTGTTGGAAACGGACTGATGCCTTGAAACCAAATATTTTAATAGTTGTGCCCCATCGTACTCAGGTCATGCGAAAAAGTGTGAACACTGAGAAGAGTGACCTGAAACATCCCGCATGGAACGATAGATATGATCTTCAGTATGAGTGAGCGAAATAATACTATTCAGATGTCATTGTCAACGAAACAGAAACGTGATCACTTTTTAACGCGGTAGGGCGAATCTAACGATTTAAATCTTTGCTTGAAACTCGATGGTTAAAGCTGTATCCACACAGTTCCAGGTCAGGGCATTCCGGACTCGCCACTCACTACTACTCAAGACTATGGAGTAGTAGTGTAGAAGGGCCCTTTACTGCTGCGAAGTAAAGGAGCTGTTTGTGTCAAATTGCTACCATGCACGTGGTTGATAGTACGTCAGAGTAGAACATTCTCATGACGAGACACAACTTGACATGACCTGTGACTGTACCACCCAACTCTTATAGCAGTGTTATTTTAATATTACTTCACAGTGGGAGAGATGGAGCTACACGTCCTGTATAACTCCATCTCTTTCGCACATTGAAGTGTGTTGTGGTTGGCCCCTGGCCCTGCCCTGGTGTGTCGATAGACCCTTGACACTTTTAAAACCAGAATACAATAATTCTTTTTTCGTTTCAGTCTGACGAAGATACGTTAAAGTTTCGTACTTGGTGCGGTCTCTGCGCCATCTGCGAACGAATGTATGGACGATTTCCGCCCAGAGCCAAGGATCCACCTGATGGGGTGCGTGTTTTCTTTCTATAAACGACTTTACAAGTAGTAATATCCTTGTTCTAGTACAAAAGAGAGCTGGAGCTGTACGGGATGTATAGCGCCATTCCTTTTCGCGCTGATTATCTTCTTCACTTCTATAAATGGCCTCAGTTTCAAATTAAAATGATTTAATTTCACATAAACCTACATGGGCACTTATGAATCCTCAGAAACGAGTTTCATGAAGCTACAGTGCTACAAGGATTTTTGGGCGCCTCAATGACATTAACAACGGGGCATTGTTGGTAAACATTTGTGAAATTGTCTCAGAAATGTATTGAAAAAACAAGTATAAAAAACAACTATATTCTTTTGAATGTAGTTTGCGAATTCTCAGGGGATGACTAATGATAGTTATGTTTAAATTAAGATTCCGCACTGTAAACAATAGATAGTAGCTTTGTGTTCCGTTCCTACAGACAAACCGTGGAAACGGTTTTGTGGGGCATAAATTAATTATAATGCAATGTAATGCTGTTTAATAATAAATAAATAAAAAAAAAAAAAAAAAAAAGATGCGGCGTTAGTTCCGATTTTGGCCACGCGCCCAGAGATCCTTGTACGATTATGGATAGCTAGACTATTCGTGTGTGTTGTGAGCTTTATTATTTTTTAATGAAAATCTTTATTTGATTTCTGTTACAGATTGAGTTGAGTGACTTCTCAATGGTAGAATCAAAAATAGTTACACTCAAGGTACACAGTGGACTCAGAGAAATTTTGAATATTATAAGAGAGCGATGATTTTTGTAGGGTCTTTAGTAATGTTAATTCAAGAGTTTAATATATTTTATAATAATGCTTAGTCTAGAATTTTAAAAACCTTTATAAAGAAATAAAAGAGCATGTTGTTTTGAAATGGTTTGTTTTATGTTGAATCCAGCGCACAGGGTCCACATCATGTTAGTAGTAACTCTTGTACTACGAAAACCAATCTACAGGTCATAACTCATTCCAACTCGTTCCAGCACAGTAACCACCCGTTATTTGCTGTGTCGGAGCAGTGCTGTTATAATGAGTTATAACCTTAAGGCGCCTGTCCCACCAACGGATTTAGTATGTACACCACCGACGAGGAAGAGACTAGCTAAAGACGATTTTCTCGCTCAAGATACGTACAAAAGATCATAAGGCCCCGTGATAATAAAAGAGATACCTATATTAATAGTTGATCGCTAGCTCTTACCACCGACGAGTATTCATTTGTTGCAGCGACAAGAGCTATCTAAGAGAGTCTCACGCATGGGTATGGTACAGACGCCAGCACATCAAGCTACCGGAAACTGTCAAAGGACAATGCAACTAAATGGCCCAAAATTTTAAAGATGTTGCCCAAAGTTGAAACCAATGGTAATCGATAGATCTTATTGCCAATAGTAACTTTTACTATGGCAATAAAAAAAATCTATCGTGGGAAAAAAAAGATACGATCATGAGAAGAAAAATAATATTTTTACTAAATCGATTAGGTACACTTGTTGTGAAATTGATTCAAAATGAGTATAATAATTATATTTAGAACGGTAGGTAGGCCGAAGGCATTAAGAAAGGAAGGAGGTATTTTTGGTAAAATAAAAATATTTTTAACAAAAAATCTTTTCTTTTATTTTCATTCATATTTTTACATCTTTTTTACAGTACCTACTTAACATAAACTTATTAATCATTATCGATAATAACACTATCTAGAAAAAGTACCATTTACTAATACATAGCAAAGTAGTAAGGTACCATTTACTAATACATAGCAAAAATATTTTTTCGCACTGCTGCGGCGACTTTTGATTCGTGCTCTAATTAAGAAAACATCGGAATCAGGCAAATCAAACTCGTTTGGTATTGTTTTCATAGAAATGTAATGTGTAAAAAGGATTTTATAATAAATATATTTTTATTTCACTAAACGAAAAATACCTCTTAAGTATTTTCTTTTTTAATTCCTCCTAACTATTAACCATACTTTATAAATTAAGCAGGCATCAATAATACATTTACATTCAAAAACAAGTTTAACCGATTTTGTCTAATAAGTTTTTTTTTTCTAATGGTCATATCTATTTTTTACCGCGATGGATATTTTTGGTGCCATAGTAAAAGTTACTATTGACGACACGATCTATCAATTACCATTGGTTTCAACTTTGGGCAAAATGTTTCTAAAATTTGGACCAAGCTTCTAGGGAAGAGTTACATTGTCCTTTCTTTATCAACTTTGAACCTTATATGCTTTAGCGAGAAAGTTAAAAATCTATTAAAGAAATTGACAGATCGTAGTAGCTTGATGTGCTGGCGTCTGTACATACGCATGCCAGCAAGTAATCGATCGTCACCGTCGAGCACTCGCTGCTCGTTGCTTGCCAACTCGTTTTCGGTTTCTAGCTCTACTCGCTTCTAGTTAATCGCAGGCAGCGGGACAGGTAAGCCTAAGGCTACGTATGCACCGACGGGTGTCTTGCTTATCTGCATGTGCGACTGGTAGCAAACATACTAGAGCGTTCGCTCGCCACTCGCAAGGTGACTCGCTAGGCTCCAGGCGATAAGCAAGCCACTAGTTAGTGCGTCCGTAGCCTTACAGCTACATATACCTGCGTTAAATATTATTGTTAACATGGACTTTCGGGTCGCTATACGACATCGGTAGCCAGCCGTGTCGTACAGCGACCAACGAGGACTCTCCAGGACTTCGGTGGCATGCAGCAGGGTGCCAGTGTATTTTCGACAGACGACGGTTCATTCATACACTCAGATGGACCTATATTCATCAAATTAAATATAGTAAATAACGTTTAAGGCAAAGCCTCATTGGTTTCCTCAGTTCTACGAAAACATAAATCTTTTTAAATAGATTTGGTGCATGTATCCGAACATAATTTCATTGACATTTATGACAGTAGTGAGTCTAGTGAGGTTCTCGAATTTTTTCTTGTTTAAAAATATATCGGGAACGTAATCAGAAAAATATTTTACATCAAATGAAAAATGGACACCACATAGTGTTGGGGTGGTGAACGAATTTTCGAAAAGAATGAATGGAAAAAATAGTTGAATTTGTACATACACATCTAAAAAAAAAGTTTGTTCTATTGGAAAATGGAAAATAATTATTTTGCCAGTCTTTTAACCTTACAATAAGACCAAAAAAAAAAAAAGTTTTAATTTCAAACCCTATCTGATCAAGAGTATATTTTTCAGTTCATTAACTTTTAAATACGTGAATTTCATCATTAATCATTGTTAAGTGATATGTGATGTATTTTAAAGTTTCAATTATGAAATTTACTCAAAACCACGCATTTAAGTACATTCTTATATGACCAAAGTTATAGATGTATTGGTTCGTATAGACCATTTGAAATGGCGCTCAACAGGACATATGCTTCGATGTAAAGAAACAAGATGGAAAGACGATATCCGTCTAGCCCTGGGGTGATACTGGCCCAGAGTTGCAGGAGACAGAGCACAATGGAGACAATCGGAGGAAGCATATGCCAAAAGGCACACTAACCTGTGAGACACAATCATGTTATGATTTGCTTTTGGTCCAAATTCTTCCTGCTAACGAACGATGCACCCAAAGTTCGAAAATAAATGGCTTTATTATTACCGTATACATTCTAAGGTTCAATAATATTCACTCAATCTTTGTCACCTCAGTAACTTTTTTCTATGAGAAATTGATATGTATCCATCCAACTGTCAAGTTACTGAAACGATAAAAGTCCAAGTAAAGTCCTTCTCTCAAGAAAGAAGTCTCTCAGACAAGTCGTCGGTGTCGTATGTATCTAGTTCCACTAATTTATTAATTATTTTTATTTAATTCTAAATATTGCCGTGGAACCGGTGGAACTTATGAGTTAGATATTCTACATACTTTCAACTACAACTACAAAGAGACTGAAATATCGATATCGATAAAATTTGAATTAAGGTTAAGCCTACGCACAACACTTCAAATGTTAAACGGTTTTATTGGAAACTATTTTTGTACTGCGCTCTAGCATAACGAATTATTTAACCAATGAAAAACAAATAATCCTGAATTCCTGACCGTTAACGCACCCGCGTGGTGTAATTCAATGTGAAACTAATAATTATCGTTATATTTCTTGTGTAAAATCGTTTGTATTTTGACCAACGGCACAATGGATTTGGATAGATCGGGACTGAGTGCGGACGGTAATTAAGTTTATTTATAATTAAAACGCCGCGTTGGTGCGAGTGTACAGGAATATTTACTAATTATAGTCCTTTTCCAGAGTATTACATGACGGCGCTGCAAATATTTGGTTATTGTGGTGCTGAGAGTACGGGCACGCTGCGTGTTGACGCTTTAATGGATAAATTCGCACCTTTTATGAAAACTAACAAGTGAGTATTATTGTTAACGTTCGAAGTGTGTACTGATTTTGTATACGACATGAAAGGTCATCTGTTTACGTTTGAAAATAGCCCAGTTCTGGATTTAGAACTTCCTGCAATACCCCGCATGTTGTTCGGTCGTAAAGGTTGTAATCTGACTAACGCAACGAAATACTAACGCACTGGTTCGATTCGTTGGAAGCCTGTTGAAGTAATTGATAAAACAAGTGTTTGTATTTTGTATTAAATTTTATGCTCACATTGTCCTTAGTTTATCAACAAATTTTATTTTCCTTGTACAGGACATTATAGTCATAATAATATACCATGAGACCTTTGTTATGGTTTGTCAATTGTCTTGCTTGATGTTAATTACATTAAAATTTGTGTATCACAAAGTGGGTAATTAAATTAATAAAAAAAAAAGACAACTTGATTTCTAGATCTCTTTTATCTTATCTGTGTTATACTTTACAGGGCTGAATACAGCTTCTTGAAGTCTCTATTAGATCCAGAAGAAGATAATCCAGAAATTAATGTGTCAATGTTAGCCAAAACCCTGCACAAGTACAGTGAGAGCCAGAACTCTAAATTTGACCTGGATGAGAGGTAAGAAATGTTGAAAGCACTAATAAATATCTCTCTTTTATTTATAATTGGAATAATATTAAAAAATCTTCAGACAAAACAATAGAAAGCGATAAGGCTGTCCATTGTATGTTTTGTAGTGATTAATAGATTGTCTTTGTAATCTATTTTTCTGGTGCACAATAAAGTATATATAAATAAATATATCCATAGCCGTGAGTGATACAAAGGTTTTTGTAAACAGCCACAATCTTTTTCTCTCATCTCATCTCTGTGGTCTATAAAAGTTTTGTTTTATTTTATTTTATTTGTAAGGAAAAACAACCGCATGCAAGATATGTGCATTGATGTGCAGTTGTGTACACCAGTCCGCATTACCTATTACCTAAGGAAAAACACAGTATTTTAAAAATAAATGGAAATATTAGAATGCAATTTTCTTATGCACAATCCCCAGTCTGTTGGGTAAATACTTAAATGTAACATTGAATCATGCACATAAAGTGCAAGGAAGAAATACCATAATATTGTTGAAGTGCACAAACAACTGACAACTGTGACTATTATGAAACTAGCAGACTCTATAATTGATTGTAATTAAAATAGATGGTATAACAATATCCTTAAAAGTGTTTGATAACACTGCATGACAGCTTGTGCAAAGTCTGTGTTTTGTTTGTTCAATAAAAACTGTGTTAAAACTACTGACATAGTTTAGCTTTAGGTTTTTGCAATTTGGACTAGGCAAACATTCTTTAGATGTTTGGTAAAATATCTTCATGTTTTGCATAAGTAACCTTTTTTTTGTTCATTCTTCTTGTAACATTGTTTTAATACAAAATGAAACAGAATCTTTTAAGTAAAAAGTGCTTTATCAATTTCTAACAAGACAATATTATTGTGGATGTTCACCTGCATAAAATGCATGCCAGTGCTTGGAAATTTAAATGAATCTTCATACAGGGTGGCAATTCATGGTTACAATTAATGAACTCATGATTTCACCTCTACCTAGCATAACAATTATAAAAAAAAAAAAATTTATATCAGTTTCAGACCTAAAGTACAATACTTAGAATAGAATACTCTTTATTACTTACACCATATAAATTACAGACATAAATATAGAAATTTTGCAAAGGGTGACACAATGGGCGGTCTTATCCCTACACGACCATGACCTACACGGTCAAAATGCAAATGTACACAGTTAATGGCAATTTTTTTTATTAATAACCAATGAAAAATGTTAATGATACCCTACCACCCTGAATGTTCCATACATTTGACTACGCGGTGTTACTGTGATGCCACGATGCATAATAACATCACATTAGAAATTATAAATGTGCACATTTTTTACTTCAACTGACTATAAGTAAATTTTTATTACAGTTTTAACCTGAAGAGTGGAGCGCCACAAGACTCAGACTCTGGCATCTCTACTGACGGTAAGAATACAATTACGAGTAACTACAGTTTCCAGTTCATTTTCCATATACAACGTGTAACGTTAAATGTGCAAAACCTCAGACACCCCAAATGATTTTTAATTCAATTGACCTATTTCACAGAGAAAATAAGTCATTAAAAAAATTGTAAAGGATTTATGTGCTGTTTTAGTTTTACTGGCCATTCTGATCGTTTCTTGCGTCTGCGACGACGCTCTATCGAGGGAGGAGTCGTCACCGGGCCGCTGCGCCGCGCTGACATTGGGTTGCTTGCTTGACCTATTAATAAATAGACACGGCAACGTTTTTAATGAAGATTTTTTGAAAAATGTGGTTTAATTAATTCTGCTCGTTATTCTGATCAAACTATTTTAAAATTTTGCGCATTTAACGTTACACGTTAATATTTTTTACATTTTTTTTTCTTCCAAAAATGGGCACAAAAATCATGACCTTCCACATCAATCACATAATTTATGTTTGTTAAAGATACATAATGGTATGAATTGCATCAGTGATTGCATCGAAAATCTTTGAATATTACTTTACCAAACAAAATAAAAAAACACTGAAAAACATTGTCACAATAACCAAAGAAATATTATGAAGAGGCCTATGTTATCCAATAAACATGAGTAAGCTGACTGGAATACATAACCAATAGCTGCTTGGAATATCAAGTGACAGATTTGCTTACAAACTTGTAAGAAAAAAGAAAAAACTGCCTAATATAATATTCCGGGCATTATCCATTGAATATGTTCATGAACAGAAGCCGTGGGCTTGGTCAGGTGTTTCAATTTCGTGCACACACACACATTCAAATGCATTCTATCACGTTTGCTTGCGCACTATCAGTTCAGTTTCTATTACATTAAATCAGTGGAATGAAAATGTAAAGGCCCATATCGTAGAAGACATTGTCGCTGTCAATACGTTTATTAAGTTTTTCGTCGAAACAAACGCGAATCGGGAAGTATATCCATATGGTACGACGTCGATCATCATCAAATAGTAATTAATATCTCTTTAGCACACTTCACAAAATCGGTGAGTAGGTTTGATTTGACAGTATCTCTTCTAAAGTACAGACGCCAGCACATCAAGCTACTACAATCTGTCAGATTTCTTTAATAGATTTTCAACTTTATTGCTAAAGCATAAGGTTCAAAGTTGATTGGGAAAATCTGACAGTTTCGGGTAGCTTGATGTGCTGGCGTCTGTACATATTTGTAACACTTGTTGTCCCTTTTTTATTAAGTGGAATTTAGGTTTTTACATCACTATCTTACGGTCAGGGAAACTTAATGAGGAAACCTGTACTTGATGATGATTACGAAACCTCAATTAGTAAGTTTTATTTTCTTTGTGGGAACAGGCTATGACACTTATCACAAGAGTTATAACATTATTCTTACAACTACCTTTTGCCCACGACTTAGCGATGCTAGCGCCATTTTAAACAGACTATAGCTTCCTCAAGAATAGGGTTATCAAATGCAAAAATATTTTTTCAAATCCGACCTTCCAGAGATTAGCGCGTTCAAACAAACAAACAAACTCTTTAAGCTTTATTATTAGTAGAGATACAGTAGCCGGCACATAACTTGGCAAGAGTCCTCCCCTTTTCCTCTCCTTTCTTTAACTTTCTTCTAAACAGACGTGTTTAAAGTAAATTATGGAAATAACCGTAGAATAATATTACAAGCAATCAAACTGATAATTTTTTTGTTGCACTAAGTGTACATGCGCAAACTTATTCCCACTACGGCAAAACCTTGCCAAGTTACGTGCCGCCGACTGTAGCAGAAATTGGAGGAATAAAATTTTACCAGTAATAAATTTCTGAGAACTATTTAGTCTATCTCATACAACTATCTGAGCATTAAAAGAGTCTTTACAACTGAAAATACTTATAAGTACACACAATTATCTGTAACTCTTTGAACAAAACAAAAATATATACTAACTTGCTAATCTTTATAGCACAGTGACACAATACACTATTTTTTTTTATACTAGCTGCGCCCCGCGGTTTCGCCCGCATAAGCCTCGATCCCGTAAGAATATCGGCATAAAAAGTATTATATGTGTTAATCCTGGTTATAAACTATCAGTGTGCCAAATTTCATCAAAATTGGTCCAGCCGTTTGAGCGTGAAGAAGTAACAAACATACAAACACACACACACACACACTCACAAACTTTCGTCTTTATAATATTAGTGTGATTGCATAATCTGTTGTGTCCCTTTTTGTGTCCTTTTATTTCTTTCAACTCGTAATTTTTAGCCCGTGCAGACACTTTTATACATATCAAAAACCTACGTGAAATTGCTTCTTGACACTTTTTTATAAAATAACTTACTTCTTATTGACCAGGGTCCCAGCTGGTAGAAGACTTGCAGTGCGAGCTCCGTGAGAAGGTGCACCTGGCGCACCAGCTGCGCTCGCAGCTCGACTTCACCGACCGACAGCACGAGGAAGCACTCGCAGCGCTAACTGCTGAGCGGGACACGCTTAGAGCTCATCTTAACATGTAAGTATCTTAATTACAAGCCCAATGGAATTTTCCACTGGCAGAAATGGCGAACTTCCATACAAATATTTCATCTTCTATTTAACCTTCAAGCGCGCGGCGCCGAATCGACCGCGATTCGATCGATTCTCGATACATTTATGATGCCAAATTGCTAACAAATCCAAAGAAAATTAGAATATTATTTTGATTTTATAATTTTGTTTATGTCCTACCATAATGATAATGTGATAAATACAAAAAATATTAAATAATTAGTGTTTTAAATCCCTGAAATATCCTATAGGTCTTTTAGGTTACGCGCGACCGCTGGCGTTACAAATGACCGCTCGCCCGCTTGAAGGTTCACCCCTTTAGGGGGTGACGTGTGCTCACCTTCGTTATACAGAGTGACTGATACTTAAACTCATGATTATTCCTCGTATTAAACAAGTTTCCCGAAGAAACGATTTTTTAAAAGTTACCCAGCCCATGACGCGAATCACCCTCACCCCAGAATAATATTGAGTACATTACAAGAATGATACCTCATCAACCGGTCGATTCTGGAAAAATCTCACCGTGATAACTAAGGTGAAGTGAGCTTAGAGTGAGCTGTGAGTCATGCTGATGCTAGGGATTGACACTATTGACGACTCACTTCACCCAAGTTTTCACGGTGAGATGGTTACAGAATTGCACGGTAGCTGTAATTTAGTTACAAATCCCTTTTTACAAACAAAACTATTCTACTTTTACCATGCATTATTCTTTTTCATTCGTTTTACAACCTCACGGACCGCGCGCGCCGGTAATTGGAGTCATGCGCTTGGTAAATTAAATAAATCGTTTCTTTTGGAAAGTTGATTAATATGATGTATGAGTATTAAGGCAAGCCGAATTCAGTCATTTTATCAATTCTTCAAAATCACCATTCCTACACTGGAAGTCTCCACTGTAGGAATGATGATTTCTTTCTCTTATTTAATCGTATTTTCTCTTTTTGCCCAGGTTACGTGAAGAAAACATGACTTTGACGCACGTACGTCGTGACTATGAGGAGGCGTGCGAGAGACTGTGCGGCAGCGACCGAGCGCTGGACGACACGCGGCGCGAGCTCGACGCTCTCAAGCGACGCTCCAAGGTCACCGTAGAACAGGTCTCCACTCTAGAGAACGAGGTGAGAACATAGAGTACGAGTACCAGTCACTCGTACCTGTCAAGAATGAAGACCTTTTCTATAACCGCTTTGCTAACAGCAATTAGTTATACCCTGGAAGCACCCCCCTAAACCCAAATAATGGAGGCAGTAACCCTCAAAATGTTTACGTTTATCCGCTATAAACTGCCATGCTGGACTTTATGTGACGTCATATAGTCTATAACCTGCGGAACAACATAACACTTCTACTGATACAAACACTCAGATGAACATACATACACACATAACCCGTTAAAAAGCGTTTAGTCTACATTTGACAGATTCTACTTATGACATCATAGTCTACATATGACAGATTCTACATAAGACAGATTCTACATAAGACAGATTCTACATAAGACAGATTCTATATTTGACGGATTCTACATTTGACAGATTTTGAAAAAAGTGAGACAAGCAAAGAACATTATGGCATCAAAATTAATACTATTATATAGTATTCATTATATTTATTGATAAGCATAATTTGATTTTATAACTAGTATTAAAAGTTTGTATTATACAGCGTGTAACGGAAGGGGGGCCAAATTTTTTTTTCATATTTCGACCTATGTTCTTTGGGGAAAGTTGTTGAGTTTCATGAGCACATTCACCTCCTTCAGGGTTGATACCCCCCTTCCGTTACACGCTGTATAATACAAACTTTTAATACTAGTTATAAAATCAAATTATGCTTATCAATAAATACATATAATGATTACTAAATAATAGTATTATTTTTGATGCCACAATGTTCTTTGCTAGTCTCACTTTTTTCAAAATCTGTCAAATGTAGAATCTGCCAAATATAGAATCTGTCATATGTAGGATCTGTCATATGTAGACTATGATGTCAAAAGTAGAATCTGTCAAATGTAGACTAAACCTTAAAAAGGCAAGATAATGAAGATTTGTTGCAATGCGACATGATATCTTTCCAGAAACTAACCCTCCAAGAGCTGCTAACGAAATCGAAGGCGGAATGCCATCGTATCAACGAGATGTATGCAGCAAGACAATCAGTGTTACTTGAACAGAACGAAGCTCTGCGCGCTGAACACGCCGACTTGTCCTCGAGGCTCCAGGACCAGGAAGAGTTTGTGCAGCAGATGATTAAGGAGAAGGTATATACATAGATAGAAGATAAGATACTCTTTATTATGTATAGTCACCAAAAGAGATAAGTAACCAGGGTTGACATACATAGTTGAAGTTTAGTAAGAAACCGACAGATGCTTTCGAATTGAATTAAATTTGGTAATTTAACTGTTTAGTTTTCTATTAATTAAATTAAAATCATTGGAAACCATCCATTGATTTCTTACTAAACTTCAACTATATCCAATGACCCTGGTTACTTATCTCCTTTGGTGACTGTACACCATAAAAATAACAGATATGAATGTAGAAATTTGACGAACAAAATTTGTCAAACAATGGCCGGTCTTATCGCTAAAAGTTCGCATTCCGGGGTAGGAGCTGGATATAGGCCAAAGACTAGTATATCCTATCTACAGAACAGACAACACTTTCATGTTCTTTTTGTAACATGGGTATGATGGTCATCGAAATCTAGAATTAAACCTAAGTTTATCATCCAAACACAATGTGATTCACTTGTAATTCAACGCAAGCACTCTAATTGAAAAAAAAATTCTACATCTTTCTTGTGAATAAACATTATTATTATTATTTATTATTACTATTATTCTCATCATTACATTTTTGTTATGCAGGTTCTCCTAGAAATGGAACTGAAAGACGTGCTGAACAAGTCAAACCAAACACAGCTACGTATGGACCGCAGTATCGACATTAGCTACACGGAGGAACAGATGCTCACAGCTCTTGACAGCCTCAACGCAGACACTAGGTTCTCGTCAGGTTTGTAGACATTGAATATTGCTGACTTTTTTACCTTCTTTTTCTTTTCGTGTATAGAAAACCTTGAAAACATACTCAAACTTTGTGCAAATTGCGGTCAAACAAAGTAATAATGGGTTTTTTATTTTATGCTAATCTCATCCGCTTTTTCCACACTACTTTATTACTATGACGCCATCAAAGAAACAAATTGAAATTTGAACGCTAATCATGCGGTCTCACTTGCACATTCAAGACACGAATAATGTGCAAGTGAAAGGGCATGATAAGCTCCGTTGTTTGGCCGCCATTTTCAATTTATTTCTTTAATGACGTTCAGTCCGACATGGATCTAACTATGAACGTGCTTCTGGACAAGATTTGTAACACCTTTCAAATTCAGTAAATTTCATATAGTTCTATATTTCGCCTCGTTCGTTTAGGTACATATGGCTGTCTACGTTTAACATACTCATTTTACCTTTATTCCCGCATTTTCCTAGAAAACCGTATCCTAGACGAAGAGTCATTCGTAAATGCTTTAAAAGAAGACCAGGGGAGGGGAACGAGCATGTCGTTGTTTGACGAAATACGTTATAGTTTCTGTAACTTATCCCGACATAACAGTATCACTTATGATTATGACAAAAACATTGATTACTCCTGCACTACTGTAGGAACGCAAACAGACGAATCTAAACCTTGCGATCATGTCGACAAAGCTCAATTTAAAACAACAAGTATCTCACAAACTCAGACGGAAGAATTAGAACCCATAAACAATAACAACATCCATTCTAAATGTCTGGAATGTGAGAAAATGAACAGATATACGGAACAGTTAGAAAGAGATGTCAATATTTCTCACCGTAAGCTGACAGAGATGCAAATAGAAATAGAGAGTTACGAAGCTAATTTGAACTTGCTTGAGAAGTTTGTGGCTGATGGGAATGACAGGAACGAAGTATTACAAGCTGTTATCAAGAGTTTGGAAGCAAAGATCTGCATCCTGGAAGTGGCTTGTGCTAAGCAAAGGGACAGACTTGACAGTTTGTCGCCAGACTGTTGCGCTTTCACACAGACCCAGAGGGGTATGCTTTTACGAACTTGGTCTGGTATTTTGTCACAGATTACGTACTATACAGAGCTTGAGATCCTATATTCTTTGCCCGCATCATGCACAATTTATAAAGCCTGTTTATATTTTACTAGCTTCTATCTGGGACTTCCGCGTGAAATTTCTTGTTTTAACATAAAATATGTCCCGTTACTTCGTTTTCGCTTTTCTGACTTTTTTTTTTCTTTGCTTTTTTTCCAAAAAGTCGTAGCGTGGTGTTAACTAGTCTATACATATAAGGTCTATCTATTCATACACGAAATATCTGAAGGGGTCATTTTACTCATCATTACTATGGGACCAAACCTGAAATCAGGAAAAAAAAAATCAGCTGTTCCCTACATTTATGTTCGCATAACTCGTCAAAATGTAAGGAACAGCTGATTTTTTTTTTTCGCGATTTCAAATTTGGTGCCATAGTAAAAGTTGTTCGTAATGATAAATACAATGACCCCTTCAGAGATTTCGTGTATGAGAATGCAAAAATAATATTTTAAACCCGATCGGTAGTTCAGCTTGTTCAAACAAACAAACATTATTAGTAGGTATAGAGAAGTATTAAAAAAAAAAAGTAATTGTGGGTTTACAGTCTAACAAATAATATCCGTGAAAAAAAAAAAACAACCGATTTCCAACAAAACACTAAAAAGTGAAAAATAACTTTAATTTTTAACAAAATACAAAACCAAAGACACCAAATTGTCTTTGGTTTTGTATTTTGTTTTTGCCACCGACTTCCGAATTCAAAGTTATTTTTCACTTTGTAGTGTTTTGTTAGAATTCGATTGCTTTTTGTATTTTTTTTTTTCATTTTTAAGTTGTACTTACCACACACAAATTCGTATAACACTACTTGCTATGTAAACAGCAGTGACAGGGAGTTATTATAACATCATCAATATAAACTAAGCGGCAAAAATACGTACAGAAACTACCCAAGAAAAGTTAATAAAATTTAATTTATTTATTAAAATTTAATTCCTGAGGCATATCCATTAAAAAAATATTTTTTGAAATCTATCCACAATTGCCGGAGATATCGCGTAACATACATACAAAAAAAAATACAGTTGAATTGAGTTGCTCCTTTTTGAAGTTGGCTAATTATGTAAAAATACGGCACTTATAGCCACAATGCATTCCATGTTAATTCCACTAAACCATTACTGAAAAGTCATAAAGCAAACGACGCATTTCGTTTACTCGGATCAATACCGGTAATTTTGGTCTGAGAACCAAAATACTGAACCGATTTTGATGGAATTTCTATGGGACCAATCTGAAAGTATATCCTTTCAAATAAGTTAAAAAAGAATTTTGCAAATCAGCTTATAGTCATAAACATTTAAAAAAAATACAACCGAAATGATAACCTCCTACTTTTTTTGAAGCCAGTTAAAAAGTGGTTTCCTGTTCCCAATTCTGTACAAAAACGTTCTATGTAAAGTCTTTGCAAAAAGACGCGCGAACAAGACTTATATAATTTAATATCATTGACATAAAGTTTAAATAACAGTGATAGACGCGCGCTCTTGAAATGTAGTAATTAAATTTTTGGGACTTCAAAAAAGGAGGACGTTATGCATTCGACAAGTTCTTTTTACAAGCTTCATGAATCTGTGCATACGCTGGGCAATGTTCTTTGGAAGTCGAGTACCTCTGTATAGTATGTAGTCTGTGGTAATACCGTGTGTTGTTATCTTGTGGCGTCATCTGGTGGCGGTTTGTGTTTAGTTTACTTGTTTTTCATCATTATCATTGTAATTTGGAGTCATTTATGTGTTCGATCTGTGTTGTCTTTCGATAAGGATTTGTTAAGAATATAATAAGTAGTTTGAGTATTGTTGAAAGTATAATTTAATTAGAGGAAAATGTAGTTTCGAATGATGTTGTACCCAAAGTAATTAAATTAATTATTATTCCTAATTTATATTTATATAAAATGTATTATTATTACATTGATTAAGTAATTTATTCTGTAATTTCTATAGTATCATTAGCTTGGATGTAGTATAATAGTTAATTAGTTAGTAGTAGATTAGTTCATTACTGTTTAAAAGTTTAAAGTAACAAGTATGACAATACGATTTATTGCAGACACGGCGAATGTCTCGACGCAAGCGGATGTTCCTTGCGTCGACTGCGAGAAAAGAAATGCCGTCGTGCCACATCGTAGCATTAGGAAATTCTTCTGGTACGTACAAACATTTTTATTCTTTACTGGCTTCGTCCGCATGGAAGTCGCAAATTCTCCCACATAAACTTACTACCGGGATACACCTGCCTAAATCTGTCCTTCTTCAGGTCATGGTCTACCCGTTTGCCAAATTATACAAGGTGGACACGACAATACAACAATAAATGAAAACACTAGGAATACAAATGCGTAGGAGTATTCAGGAACTATCAAATAAATCCTAATATTGAAATTTAAAAAAAGTGTTTTTTTTTATATTAAATATCATAAAAGTGTAAACAAAAAAGAACACTATTTAAATATTGGTTCACTAACCATGAGAAGAGCGGCAACAGCGCGGTGTCATTGACGCAACAACCATACTGCCGAAACCTGAAAAATATGGTGTAATACCCTTTTTTGCAGATATCGGCTACAAAGCGAAGTAGAAACAAAAAACCTGTAATGTTCGTGCATTTTTGGGAGTAATAAAGATGTATTATTATTATAAACTATTACCAGCCATCCCTTTCGCACGTACTAAATTTTCGATTGACATGCGCGTAACATTTGTAGTAATAACTTCCGCATGCATTATTTTCTTATCTAATTCTCATGACTAGCTTTATGAATCTTATGTCTCAAGCATAAGGTATAAGGTTTCTCTTCGCTACTAGAGTAGGTGAAATACAATATATTAATAAAAAAGAAAGGGGCAAGCCGCTCTTCAAACAACTGGCCCCCTTCCGACAGCGTAGGTTATGAGTAGTTATGACTGTAGCGTCACTCCTAAGTAATAAGCGGCTAGCCGCTGGGGCTAATCCCCGTTGCTTCATCGCTATCCTCACCTAGATTTATATAAACAAAAGTAATATGAGGAAACAACTAGGATAGGTTTCAAAAGCTCCCACTTTGCGGACAAAATGGAATACGTACCTTTTGTAAAATGAGATTCATTATTTAAGTGACTTGTTATATTATTTAAAACTAGAGAAATAAAAGCATTCTGATTCTGATTCTGATTCTTCATAAGGTATAATATGCATTAGTTCGCATCGGGAAATAAAATTTAAGAACAAATTTGGCGAAGATGCAGATTACTGCAGATGTCTTTAACCTGTCAGTGCTGGTCTTTTCACAGATACATCACGTAGAAAATGTTAAAAATGAAAAATAATGTCCAGTGACTAAACTATCGGATAAATATTTTGATTGAATTTTGTATGCGGACTGGGAACGTCATTAGGTATACGAAGTTTAATTTATTGTTGTATTTTCATCTCCACTTTGTATACAAATCCGTTTAGCCGTTTTAGCGTAAAAGCGCCACAAAGAAACATACAAAAAATCAAATATTTTCTCTTTACAACATTAGTTTATATGATAAAACATTAAAATTATAATAGCATTTAGATGATACAATCCATTTTGCTTTACTACGGTTTTCGGGTATTTTACTACGGCTTACGTCCCAATATTGGGACTCACTAGTCATTTTCTTATGAACTTAATATACCTCTTAAAGAGACATCATTGTGATCCATCCCACACTTCCAATTCACCATCCTCCATCTTCTACCGTCTCCCTTGTCCTCAACCTCAAAGTATCTTCCAATTTGCATTACCATTTTACCATAAATCCTTCGTCTCCTACCTCCTCGCTGCAAACCTGACAGTATCGTATAATTCCACAGTGTATAATTGCAGGGAGCCACTCAAATGCCTGTTCCAAGTGTTCGCGGTGGTTTGCTTCATCTGCGCGGTGTCTGTGTTGTACAGCGTGTCGGGGAGGGCGCGCCGCCAGCCAGCCTGTCGGGAGCCTCTGTCCTGGAGGTCGATATATCCACAGGAGATCATAGACTTCCTGTTCAGGATTGAGTATGTCGCTGATGTGCCCATGTGAGAAGTTTGTGAGATTTTGTGGTAGCTATGTCGAAAGTGGTTAGCAATTTTAGTTGGTGGACACAATTACAATATAAAATAAGTACTTTAAGCGGCGTTAATACAGGATGGAAGGAGAAATCAGCGGTTCTATACGTCGAGACAGTGCAGGTATTGCACTTTTGTATGAGACAATTGATTTTTTTTTTTAAATAACCGGCTAAAAATTTCTTCGCTGCTAGGGCTTAGAATCATATGCTGAATTTATGGTAACATTTTACGCGTCGATGTCCCTTCACCTGTAGCACATCGAATTTTCGAAAGAGTTTAGCTTTGTTTGACTGTGTCACTGACACCTATGTGACATTCTCTTTCTAAAACTCGGATGTGGCATATTACGCCCGGAGTACAGTCCTTTCACATTTATGTTACCTTGACAGTTTCAGCAATCCAACAGCAACCTTATTGCAACGATTATTGCGAAGATCATTGTGCTTTTGACAGTGATGCAAAATCACAGGTAAAATAAGTGTGAATGCACTGTAGATAGTTGTTGTGTCCAGTCGCGATTGTCATTGTAATTTAAACCTTGTGTCAATGCTCATGAAACTCACACGCCGCGCGCTCGTGATTTGCAACGACTAATCAATGTCACACACTAATAGCTTAACTTACTTATGGAAGCTGTGTGTGATGTGTTCACAAACTTCTGTTGCCGGCTATAGTCTGTGGAAATATCTGTACTCAGCAAGCGAAAGAATCGGAGGCCCTTATTGTAAAACGATGCATCTTGTGGGGAGATGACAGATTATACATACAATTCTATTTTCAAATCTAGTTTGAAATGATATTCGGGATTGACTCGGGCGTACGGTACCTGTCCTACTGCCGACGAGGGAGCGAGTAGCTATCGACTATTTTCTCGCCCAAGAAACGTACATATAAGATGTAAGTCAGTAAAAGAGATACATTTATTAATATTTGACTAGCATCCGCCCGCAACTTTGTTTGCGTAGAATTCGAAATTCCCGCCGTTTAAAAATATGTTGCTTAAATAATGTGGTTAATGTAGTTGGTTTATTTATATATGTATAGAAAGATAGATTAGCTAGGCTTAATACATTCGTGTCTGTGAAACCATGGAAATACACATACAAAATTTCAACCCAATGGGTCAAGCCGTTTAGTAATTGACATACCGACAGCAGCGCCACCTACCGGGTCCAATTGTATTTTTAAAATAATCCAGGAAACCATCGAAATACCCATATAAAATTGCAACCCAATCGGTTCAGCCGTTTAGAAGTTATGTGAAAAAGATAAGTACGGAAGGATAATTCATACTACCCGTTGTCCTATTTACCCGTTTTCCCGTAGGAATGAAGCATTTTCCCGCGGTAAAAATTAGCCAATGTTCATCAGGGATAATGTCCGCTTCTAATGGTAAAACACTTTTTCAAATCGGTCCAGTAGTTTCGGATCCTAGTCAATACAAACAATCAAATCTTTCCTCTTTATAATATTAGTGTAGATGTCTGACTGTTCACACTGCCGATGCCAGCGAGAACGCTGTTGTACGTTTACGAGCGAGAAAATAGTCGATAACTAGTCGCTTCTTCGGCGGCGGTAGAAGAACCTAAAACAAAGAATAGCCGGTGCAAACTAAGTCTACAGATATTTGCCAATTTTTTAACGTGTATTGCTGGTTAAAAGCGTTTTTGTTTGTCTACTATGTATCTTAATTGGATCGCGTTCGAATTAGACGTCTTTTAACATTATTAATGTTTTTTTTTTTAATAATCGACTTAACTCGATATAAGGCTGATACGGAGTTTCATACAATTTTAGTTTTAATGCTGTGACTATTCAGCTTATAAACTTATTCAATACCAAGCTAATTGTATAAAAAAAATTACTTATTTAATTATCACAAAAATTATTAATTATTTATCTTTTGTTTTTTTACTTACTTTCTTACTGATAACTACTCGTTTGTCAAATAATTAACTGTTATCTGCATTTATTTACATATATAAACGTTAATTCATTTACTTTGTTTACATAACTTGCATGATAGTTTTATGAAACTAACTCATTCATTATTAATTTGAAACTCTTATCTGTAAATTGTGCCTTATTTCATGACTGTTAAGGTGCATGTTTAATTGACTGCCCTTCACCATGGAGATATCGAGTGATAATTTATTACTCAGAACAGTATTTGGTCAAAAATACGAGTTTTCTACGATTATTAAATAATAATTTAATTTTATATGATCATTATATTTGAGTATTACTTTTTATCTCATAAAACAGATGTTGAGCAGGGAAATAAATTTAGAAGTTTTTATCATTCAAGTATGGCATGAAGAAATAATATAAACGTGATCAGCAGAGGCCTAGCCAAGTTCTCACCTACTTATCACTACTAGTTTTAATTATTATTTCTAAACAGATTTCTATTCAAATTAGGATTTGTAAAACTAAGCATGAAACAAACCAATTCTGTGATAGAGCAGTGCCAGTGAATTAGATATTAGAATTTTAGCATTTATAGAACCTAAGACTATTTGGTATTCTCTAATTTGGTATAAGTTTTAATGTAATATGACATTTAGAAATTAACTAAAATATTTACCAAAAATTATATTTTATTTTGTCTTCGCATTGTTTTTGTAATGCAGTGTAATATTAATATTAGATCTTAATTTTTTGTACCTTTTATTAATAAAAAAACATTCATCATCACAATTGTGATAGGATCTCTCCATCCAGAAATTGCAACTGATTTCAAGCAAGGATGTCGCTACTCAAAATAACATACCTACATACTAATAATAATTACACTCATACCCTTCTTGAACACAATAATGTATCGTATGATTCATTCGTTGTCCTATTTCAACACTATCAATATTAAAAAAAAAAAAATACACTAATGCTGAACGATTTTATTAATAACAGGTCGAATTTTAAAAAATGTACCTTTTATAGTATTGTGAGAATATTAAAATGTGCTCACTATCTTGATTTAATTTAACTAACTTCGCATTTACGATGCATTTATTTTTAGTAGATAGATCTGTTTTACTGGTACGCATTCCGACTTTTCAGAGTCGTGTTTGAAAGTTGTGACTTTACAGCATAGTCGGACGTCAGTGCATTTATTTTTAGTTAAGTTTGTGGAAAGTGCGTTCGTCGTACATAAAGTGTTTAGAATGTATGGTTTTATTGATTTTATTCATGGAGAATCATTAGTTGTGATCATAGTAAATGTGTACTTATAGTCGTTAGGGAGCCGCCCACGAGCAACTTTTTATAAAAGTGCGCGCATTTAGCGACGCGACAAAGACGAGAGAGAAATTATTTGCTGAGACATGATGCTCGTGGGCGCCCTCCCTTATTAGTTTTAATGTCTACTGTTGCCAGTTTTCTTGCTATCGTGCGAGCTTGCGATATTGTCTGTGGTTGTGAATAAATAATACTTTTTTGTTGTTTCCTACTTATTTTCCAATCCACGTGAAATAAGTATTTAGTGTGATCACAAGTTTTGATGTATATTATTATTTTTGTTTAATTGTATCAATTTTAGTCACTTATCGTTCTGTATAGCAATAAACAAGATCTTCCAATTATATTCTTTTTGTTTCTTAAAGCCTTTTTTCATTCTGGAATAAAGAGCATTCGCAGGTCACAAGGAGGCCACCGTAGGCGCGGGCTTGCGGACGGCAAGCAATGAGCAGTTCGCCGTCCGGTAAGGACCAGGCCCGGGTCGATGGCGCGTTGTATTCCACGCGCGCCTCAAAGAGATGTCAGCAGTAACTGACGGGGTCCGCTAGGGCCGATGCCTGCGAGGGTCGCGGGATGTTCAAAAGAGTTACCGTGGCCCTTGGCACAGGCAACTGAAGGAACACGGGTGGCTTTTAGTCAGTAAAAGTCTGACACGCCCTCCCACTCCGCCCAGAGCGGGAGAAGTTATTTGATAATTTCCCACCCAAAAAAAAAAGGGGTCACAAGGAGTAATAGCATAATCAAGACAAAGTCGGGTTATTTACACCATTTATAGCTCCAAGGTTTGGAAAATATGGGAAAATTCACAAAAAATAGTTTTCTCGTTCTTATTGGGGTGCATACATAAAGCAGCGGGTATTCCGGTTCATGTCGCTTCAGGATGATCTACGGAAAGAAACGCTCACAATGTTTAACCTGCACCCCAATTGCGTAACACACTATTACTCTAAATTTGAATAATTTTGAAGCATATTGCTAATCTATTCCTCCATATGTTCGAAAAATGTGTCTGCTCAACAACGTAAATAACGCAATGAATGTTGTTGAACTGTCAAAATGAAACCCATTGCTACTGATCGTGTGTTACGCAAGTAGCCTGCGGTTACTTTGTGTGTGCGCATAAGTTAATACGGGGATATTTTACCCGCATTTGTATTTTCCGGGAACCCGCGTCTTTAGGTTAAAACCCGTACGACGTTCGCCGGGTCAACTAGTTCTTGACTGAAATTTAACCAGAAATCGTAAATCCGGTACCATAATAATGTTCATAACGGACACTGGTAAAACCATAAGAGTGGTCGCACATCTGACGGAAGATGCGTCGTAACTTCGTTAACTCCCAGTTAGCACACTCGACGCACTGACGCATCATCTCTTGTAAGGTTGAATGTTTTATTATCTACTTGTCCGTTCTGGCGTTACGCGCCCGACGATAGGCGACGCATCTGTGACCGTCAGATGTGCGACCACCCTAACTCTATACTAAAAACGAAGTGAGTTTGTACGTAGGGGGTAACCTTCGGAACTCCTGATCCGATTACGAAAACACTTCTACTCGCTTGTTACATATATTTTGATTTATTATTGTAGATTGAGGCAATCTCCATAAAATGAACTTAAAATGATATTTGTAACATTACAAAATAAACAATTACAATCGAATAAAGCATACCCACATAGTTTAGTAAAAACCGACTAAGTGCGAGTCGGATTCGCGCACGAAGGGTTCTCTACCATTATCTATGAAAAAATCACGTTGTATGAAACCCCTTAAATATTTATTTTATGCTGTTTATCAATATTTGTTGTTATAGCGGCAACAGAAATACATCATCTGTGAAAATCTCAACTGTCTTAACTATCACGGTTCATGAGATACAGCCTGGTGACAGACGGACGGACGGACAGCGGAGTCTTAGTAATTATTATTATAATTCATTTATTTCGGAATAAAAAAATATTCCATATATGTGACAATCCGCGGCTAAAGGTACCTTGTGGTCGATATGGAGTTATGCATACGCTAGTAATCTGCGATTAATACGCTGTAGATATCAAAAAAGATCAACCTCCTACGATGTTTTGTTACGGAGATATAATTTTTTTTAATTATATTCGAAATTGTGCAATTTCGAGAAACAGACATTTTAAGTTCAGTCACCTCGAACACTATGTTGCCGTTATAAGTTAAATAAAAAATAATAACAGGGAAATAAATTTCAGATCTTATGCTTTGCGAAAAAGCAATAAAAAAAGAATCTATATTTCTTGCAAAATTTACAAAACATTCAATATCTTCGAAACTATAAACGTCCATAAGGTACCTTTAGCCGCGGATTGTCACATATTGTAAGTAAATCATACTTATAACTATGTTAGTATATTATTATTGAATGTCAACATTTTAATTATACATTATTACACTAAAAACACATACAAATACATTATTACACTATTTTACATTAAAAAGGACCCCTCCAGATCCGTGAACGGTATTCCAGTGCCTCACAACCGGACAATCAACCCTTTCCAATATGGTATTCAGAAGGCTGTTAGTGCTGCCCCGCACGCGGCGCATCAGGGAGGCCACTCTTTTCCTTACTATAGCCCTAAAGCAGTCAGTGCTAGCCTTAGCAAACATACCTGATGCACTGCAAAAGCGAGGCAGCCCCAACAGCATCCTGAAACCATTATTGTACAAGACCCGCAGGGCATTGCAAGATCTAAGGTGTTCGAATCCGCTATCCAAACATGCATGCAGAGGCAAGTGAGCGCACGGCTATCAGACGCTCAACACGGATTCCGACCGGGGCGCAGCACTACCACAAATCTTCTCAACTTCATGGCCCGGGTAATTCCATCAGTCGATGCTGGAGTACAAGTAGACGCGGCATACTTTGACTTCAAAAAAGCGTTCGATACAGTTGACCAGGACATACTGTTGAGGAAGCTAGCTGAAGTCGGATGTACGCCGCACATGCTACAGTTCTTCGTGAGCTATATGAAAGACCGTCAGCAATACGTCGACTACAATGGGTACGAGTCTGAACCATACTTCACCAGGTCTGGCGTGAGCCAGGGCAGCAATTTGGGGCCTCTCGAATTTATCATAATGATAAACAGCTTGCCGGACGTCGTCAGACATGGGATATGTTTATTATTTGCAGATGACCTCAAGTTGCTGCTCGAGGTTACGGGTAAGACGGATTGTGAATGCCTGCAAGAGGATATAAACCAAATAGTAAAGTGGAGCCAAGATAATAAACTTCATTTCAATGTCTCCAAATGCTCGGTGATGACGTTCACTCGTTCGAGGAACCCAGTATGCCATCAGTATAAAATAGAAATGACACAGATGCAACGAGTGACGCAGGTAAGAGATCTAGGAGTTCTTCTAACTCCGGACCTAACCTTCCGCGAGCATATTATTAAAGTATGCAGAAAGGCTTACAGAAACCTAGGTTTTGTCCTAAGACAGACACAGGGGTTCACAAATATAACAACTATAAAGGTGTTATATGATGCGCTGGTAAGGAGTCACCTCGAGCACAGTGCAGTCATTTGGGCTCCACATGAATTGAAATACAGCGTCATGATGGAACGTGTTCAAAACAAATTCTTGAGACACTTGTATTTTAAATTATATACCCGCTGATGTACCCTACACTATTCGTATTGGGTATGGTAGGGTACAATCAGCTGGGTGTACGGCGGGATTTCACTCTTGTTGAGTACATAGTTAAACTACTCCGCGGAATACAAAATAATCCGGAAGTATTACAGCGGTTTAGTATTTGTGTGCCGGACCGCTACGTGTGGAGGCGGCGGCGCCCACCACTGTTGCTGGTACCGCCAGCGAGGACCAACTTACTGGCGAAAACACCTTTAACCCGAGCAATACACACTATCAATAAAATTCACATACAAATTGACGTATTTACATGTACTAGGAGTGAATTCGCAAGGGTACTATTATTTATACTATGCTACACGTAAGTTGTGATAGGTTAAATATGTTTTTGTTTAGTATATAAATGTGTAGTATTAAGTATTAAATTTTAATAAGTTATGTAATAATTGTTCTGTGTTATTTTTATGTATGAGATTTATATAATTAAGGATAGGTAGTATGTATGTATAGAAGTTCCTTATTAGGTTAATTTAATATTGTAAGTATATAAATACCACACCATCGCATTAGGTTAATCCTGTTATGATAGTTGTAAGGGTAATTATAAATAAATAAATAAAAATCTACGCGTATAGCGGACCCACAGGCTGCAAGTATAAAATGTCTGGCAGTATGCTTTAAAAAGCGCAATTTTGACATCTTTTGTGCACCGTGCAAACCTGCGCGCCAACATATTGCATCTCACTGCCAACGCCCTACGTTCCCGCTCAATATCTAAATCATCTGAGAGGTCCTCGGTGACCCAGTGCCCCAGGTACTTAAATTTGGTGACCCTACTTAACGGCATTCCTCCAAGCCTGACCGGTGGAACGGTTTTCGGGCTCTTACTACCCGCCTTGAAAACAAGTAGTTCACTCTTCTTACAGTTATACCTGAGGCCATGTGACCCCGCGTACCTCTCACAGATCCCTATGAGGTAGGAAAGGGCTGTGACAGATGGGCTCAGCAGCACCATGCCGTCGGCATAACTAATGTTGTTCATACATACACCATGCACTGAACAGCCGACCCCAGCCCCGCTGAGCTCACCTATCAGTCCATTTACGTACAGGTTGAAGAGTCTTGGTGAAGTCAGGCCTCCCTGTCTCACTCCACACTCCAACCTGTACTCCGAGGAACATGAACCCGCCCACCTAACATTATTGGTCTGGTTGCCGTACCAATATATCAATATATTTAATGCCTCTCTGGGTGTGCTGGTTTCCCCCTGGAGCTTATCCCACAGCACGTCATAAGACACCAGGTCAAATGCCTTCGACAGGTCTAAAAAACAACCGTAAACAGGCGTCTTCCTCGTCACATAGTACTGGACAGTATGCTTGAGTCGCAGTACCGCAGTTTCCGTCGATTGCCCAGCTCTGAAACCAAACTGAGCTTCGTGGAGATCTATATGCTCGCTTAGCCGACCATCAAGCAAACCATCCAGCACCTTGGCGATCACTGTAGCCAATGAGATAGGTCTGTAGTTGTCCCTGTCGGAGGCATCACCCGTCTTGTTTTTAAGTATAGGTATAACAGTGGTCTTCATAAGCTCCCTGGGTAAATATGAATGGCCTATACACAAATTGAAAAACATGACCAACACCCTAGGTAAATGTACCCCAGCGCACTGCAAGTGCTCGATGCTAAGGTCGTCATGTCCTGGAGATTTACCTCTAGTCATATTTTGGATAATATGGGCGACTTCATTTACCTTAAATCTAAACCGCTCACGATCTGCAACCTCAGCATCGAGCACCTGCTGCTGCACAGACCCTAGGGGAGACGCTACCCTAAAATGATCCTTAAATAATTCCGCTATTTGACAGGGCTCGCTCCTACCCTCAACACTCACAGGGACACACGAACCAGCTTCCAGTTTCTTGGTGTGCTTCCAAAAGTTTTTGAAATCCCTGTCTTTGTGGTGTGTTGCTAAGATATCCATTTTAAATTTATCCTTATTGTCTTGACACCATTTTAACTTAGATTTAAAACGCTTACGGGTTTCACGCATATTATTATATATGTAACCAGACTCTGGTTTGCCATGAAGCAACCAAGCCTGAAAGCTGCTTCGTGCGTCTACGTGAAACTTTCGTACATGCTTGTTCCACCCAATAACATATTTTTACTTTGTCTTGTTCCTTACGTAATAGGGTCCCGTTTTACCCTTTGGGTACGGAACTGGCACTAGGCTGCGGATAGATACGTAAAGTTGTGGATAAGTTTGATACCGTCGCCATGTAGCCAATGTGGTGCTGGGTTCACACCTGGGGAGAAACTTCTTGACATCTGTTTTTTCAACCATATAACAGCACGCCTGTTCTCCGAAGGGTTAGGCAGAAGTGTACTTACTTACTTCTAGTACAGACGCCAGCACATCAAGCTACCCGAAACTGTCAAATTTTCCAAATCAATTTTGAACCTTATGTTTTAACAATAAAGTTGAAAATCTATTAAAGAAATTTGACAGATTGTAGTAGCTTGATGTGCTGCGTCTGTACCTACATCCACATTTCGCCAGTTATGTATAAGTCCCATGTGGTAACCCTATTGCCATCAACTGGTCAAAAATCCAGATCACGAGCTGCTACTGAGAAATTCCAGATGGAAAATCCAATAACACCAATGATATTATAAGTAAAAAGAGAGTGGCGCCGATTGCCTTGTTCACAAACTAAACTAAATTTAAGTTTAGTCCATCTTTTTCTTTCTGTTTCATTAAGAAAAGGACAGAAGATAAATATTAGTTTAGTCCTGTCAAATTAGTTAGCGCCTGACGTAAATTGACGTATTTTAGTAGCCAATTTTTTAATCACGTCTATACTTGTCTATGGAGTATCTTAATTTGACAGGACTAAACTAATATTTATCTTCTGTCCTATTCTTAATGAAATAGAAAGAAAAAGATGCACTGAACTTAAATTTAGTTTAGTTTGTGAACAACACAATCGGCACCAATTTCAACCTTACTAAAACATCATCAAACGGGACAACCGCACATTTCGTTTTGAAGCTGCACCGGGACGACAGATGCAATTCTTAATATGCTAACCCTAGCTATACTAAATCCCAATAGGTACTGTGGGAAGAAAAATCTTCCCGATCACGCTTAGACTTCAGTACACCCTACAGAATAAAAGCAAAACAACAACTAAATACATTGAAAATATGACTCCCACAATCAATCGGAGCAGTATCCGCTTACAAAGGAACCGGTAATCTTACCTTTGTGGTGTTAACAAAAGACTGGCTGTCAAGGTGCGACGTCACAAAAGATGTATTGGTCCTCAACTGAGAAATGCGTTCGCGAAAACTTCCCACAAGAACGATTTTTTGCATTAGGGTCAGTGCTGGCGAGAAATAATTCTACGTTTTTGTGGCGCTGGCCGAGATGTGTATCTTAATAATTAATTTTGATACATCGGTGTTGACGACACTTGAGATTTTGAACGATTTATATGTTTTTGTTTGTATTTGGACACACGCTGTTTTAGAAGTGGGATTAGAAGAACTGCAGAAGAATCGTGAAAGAGTTTTTCTAAATGAAGATGATGCAACGTTGTGTTAATCAAACTCTAATCGAAAGTCGTGTTCTAAATAAATCGTAAAGATATGACTAAAACATCGCTTATTTAGCTTCATCATCTGCCTAGCCTTTTCCCAACTATGTTGGGGTCGGCTTCCAGTCTAACCGGATGCAGCTGAATACCAGTATTTTACATGGAGCGACTGCCTATCTGACCTCCACAACCCACTTACTGGGTAATACGATACCCCTTGGTAAGACTGGTTGTCAGACTTGGGCTTCTGACTACCCGTAACGACTGTCAAAGATCTACAAATGACAGCCGGGACCAACGGCTTAACGTGCTTTCCGAGGCACGGAGGGGTCTCGGTATGTAAAGATGGTCACCCATCCACAGACCAACCGCGGCAAGCGTAGCTTAACCTGATCGAACGACCTGTGCGGCTGTTATTATTTAGCCACGGGCCCCTCGCTTATTTAGCTTGCTGAACAAATAAAAGTTACGTTTTAACAATTCCTATTTTAACTGATATGTAATAAGCACCTTCATTTAAGTCTTATATATAGTTACGTGTTACGTGTTTACACGTAATAGTTAACACATATCACACATTAAACTAGCTAGGGGCTAGCAAAGATAGTGGTCACTGCCAGTCAGAGCGAAACCAACTATATTCACTTGCAGTAAAGTCCATTTTATTTCGGCAAGTTGGAATTGGAGCCCTGGTCCACACCTGTCACCATTCGTGGGAATATGTTTATAAGGAAGGACATTGTGCGATGGAATTGAAACTGCAATTTATGTATCGGTATTGTATGTATAAAATGTAGGGAGATTGACCATTAAAAAAAAAACTGCAAAAATGTCTTGCAGGCAGCCTATTGTTCTCAAACAGGGTACTTACTTACCTTATGTAAATCTGTAATTTATTGCAAATTGCATACAAAGTAGATAGCTATGGTGATAAAATCGTAATACCTAAGATATGGGTAAATAATAGTGGCCTAGTTGGATAGGCACACCAAAAATAACTATCGGACCACTCAAAAAACTATCAAGAGTTGGTCCAACAATTCTCACGCAGAGTAAGGTGAACTCCAAACATTGACCCATCAATCTCGTTCATTATAAACTTTTTGGATATCTCCTGTGACCCGGAAACAGCCCCGGATACGGAGGTTTTTTCTTCATCTCCACTCAATAAAAACGAGTTGATAGTCAAAAGGAACAGTTTTTGTAAACACCTGTTTCCATGGGAACTTTTGGGACACAAAAACATACCTACACAGATTTGAGGCGGAAGCATTATGGCAACTTTAATGAGAATATATCCACGTTTTTTTTTTTCGTTTGTGGGTAAGGAAAGTAAGTTTGGTTTGGTTTTTGGACACGGTACAGTTTTTTTTATTAGGTATGCAGATATCACTTTTAGCAGCAGCTTCTGCATTGAGCAGTGGTGACCCAGTGGTAACATAACAGCCGCAACTTACGAGTTATAGGTCGTGGGTTCGAACCCCAGCAGGCACTTTTTGTAAATTATTTTCATCCCCACTGCTCTCAAGACGGTGAAGAAAAAAAAAATCGAAGACATGTGACATCTACCAACCCGCACTGGGCCCGCGTGGTATCGTAGGTTACAGCCCGCTCCCTCTCACCGAGAGGAGGTCTACCTATGTCCCAGCAGTGGGAACATTGTGATTGGGCTAATTGTGATCTCACTTTTAATATTTTAACATATAGATAGGTAGACCAGTGATCACCAAGAAACAAGTACCTTTCACCGCCCCTTATACCTACCTGCATTAGCCGTTAACCATTTCGTTTCTCTCCCTAAGTGGATTCTCATCGTCTTAAAGGTTTGGGAGTCTGAATATTTTCTTATAGTGGTCTCCAAAATTTGCTCACAAATCACCGAACATTCAAACATTATTTACGACTCAATAAAAGTTTGTTTTTGTCCCTTTTTCACATTCAAAAATGTTGCCTTAGGCAAAATCATCCCCTCATTTATCTCGCAAACAAATAAATTATCGATTAAGAAGACAAGCTGACCGGCGGCCGTGAGAAAGCGAAATTCCTTTGATAAAAAATCGAGGGTGCGCCGTTCAGAAGATTTGTGTATAATACAGCACGCCCCTTGTTTGCAGCCTATGTCCGGCCGCCGGCGGAAGGAAGCGAGCGTGTTGTTGTATTTTGTTTGTAAGTGATGTATGAAACTGTTAAGAGGAGAGATTCATGGTTTGTTAAGTCAAAATTTAGTTGCCTAGTGTATGTTTGCTCAGTTCCTTCTGGCTAAGTAGATGACAACTGAAACATTGACCTCGAAAAAACGAAGTGGGAAATGCTTAAAGTCTTGAAAGCTGTTGCTTATTTCAGAAATTACTTATTTAATAATAACCTTTTTTAACTTCTGTCTAATGCTATTTTAAATGGAGTATAGGTAAGTATTTTTCGCCCAAAAAAAATTAATTAACACAGTATCTAGGTATGTTGGTTCCTACCTATTTCACTAGTTTATATAATATAATAAAACAGTGTGTTTGTTGGTAATGTCAAGATAACAGCTTTTTACTAAATGCAAATGAAAGTGTAACGTAAACGCACCCATTACCGCCAGTTTAAGCGGAGTTCAGATTGATATCCAAAAAATAAGCACATTCTTAATATGTGGCTTCAATAAAAATATTTTTTCAAGTACTGAAATTATCGATTTTTATAGTTATGTATAAGAACAGATAATCAAAGAATTACTTAAAACATTAAAAATTAAATAAAAGGAAAAAGGGTCATGTCCCTATTACCGACTCAAAATATCGGGTGTGTGCCTAATACCGTTTATGTGACACCTAATACCGACCACTAAATAAATGGAACCGTTAAAGTTAAATAAAAATGCTCGTCTATATTGAACTGTTTATATAAATGCTCCAACACAGTACAGAATGCTATCAACACTTAACAATTATATGTATTCTTATAATAGTATATTCTTAACAGCGTTAAATCAATAAAAAATATCATATTTATACGAATTATGTATAACAAATTACCAAAGGCTAGCATTGATTATAACTACCTACTATAATATATAACCAATGGGGGCATTTGGTATTATACAAGAGTAAATGGCATTATAGAATCTTAGTAAATATGTAACATAGTCATATAAAATTACAATAACATTTATGAGGCGGTTTATCGCCCACTAGCGCCGCTAATTGAAAAAGTATCATAACTCGTAAATAGAATAAGAAATACAAAATGTGATCTTTTATAACAGTAGAAAAGGCATTTGACTGTAAACCGCCTCTTAAGTTTAGTAGTCATGTCAAATCAAAAATCAAATCTTGGATTAAGATTGACAAATGAAACAAATTAATAAAATTATTCATGTGAAAAAAAAATTAAAAATTATAAAAAATAACATCATGTGCCTCTGAATCAAATTTAAGATTAACTATGATCTCAGCATTCACTACAAAATGTTATCAAAACTTAACGTTATTATATAAGTATTCTTAACAGCCTTCAATAAGTCTTAAAAAATATACTACTTAATATAATTATTTGTAACCTAAAGTGTAATATTAGTATATTATTTTACAAAATGTAATATAGAAATATAAAATTAGAATGGAATCTTAATTCTAGCAGTCATTTCAAATCAAAATCAAATATAAAACAAATTAAGAAAATTAACCTTTGGCAAAAAAAATAAGATAAAAAAATAGATTCATCTGACTCTGAATCAAATCCACAATCATATCTCGGCCGCATAATGATCTTTGCTGGACGGTTTATTTCACAATAATCTGATATATAAACGGATAGCAAATAGTAATTAGAATTACCATATTATTATGACTTCCACATATAAATGTTAGCTAAGTATTACTATAAAATATAATAAAGCTTATGTTATTTTAAATCTGTATGTTTATTATGGAATACTATAATGTATATTAAATAACTTTATGTTTACTTGAAAATAAATACCAAATAAAAAAACATGTAGTATGGGGTCCATCGTAAATGTACAAGTAGATCGGTAATAGGTTTTCTTCAAGGAAATCGTATAACCTATTACCGACTCAAGGGAATGTGTATGAATTATGTAAATACATGTGATTTTTGTACATGTATATGATTTTAAGTGGTGCGGTTGCTAAAAATATTTAATAATAATTATATTTCAACTATAAAAATACACTATTTAAAAATTATACCTCGTTTATTCATCAAAATATTTACATAAGAACAAAGTTAGTGTATACGGCTACTAAAGCTCTTGAATATATGGCGTTAATAGCTCAAATATAAGTTAACATACTAAGGAACTGAGTTAGTATAGCCTCCTGCCTATTAATTTATGCATTTTAACAAAAATCATGGCACACAAAAGATACGACAAGTACTTATCAACGACATGGGTCGGCAATAGGAATAAAATTGTGATTTTTGTTCCTATTACCGCCTATTTTTAATATTGAATTTTAAGCAAAATAAAATAGTATCTCATTAAAATGAATCATTACTTGTGTTCCTGAAAGTATCAAAAATGCATCAAAAGAACTAGAAGTTACATTAAAATGCTTTACGATATAATCTTCTGCTAAAAAAGAAACAAGAGTACTTACGCCATCGGGAATGCCACACTATGGAAAATGCACTAAGGTCGGCGTCCACGGACTAATATAGCAATTATTATTTAAATCGTCGAGTTACGCACGCAAAAAAGAGATGAACATTTGCAATGCAAATACATCTACATTTTTTTTAAATCAACCATTTGTGTAGCATTTACATGACATAAAAATGATAGTTTTCTGAATGGGGCGGTAATGAGCGCGGATTTTAACGGGTCGTTATTAGGTGCGTTTACGTTAACTGTACTTATAACATAAAAACAATTTTTCAATTTTTTTTTTCTTTCTGTCAGTCTGTTTGTTCCGGCTAATCTCCTTGACTGGCAGATAGCTGATGTTATAAAGAGTAAGTTAGGCTGCTTTTATTTTAGAAAAATAATTATGAATGAATGAATGCTTTATTTGCCAGAATGTAGGTACAGACGCCAGCACAACAAGTTATCCGAAACTGTCAAATTTTCCCAATCAACTTTGAACCTTATATTTTAGCAATAAAGTTGAAAATCTATTAAAGGCATTTGACAGATTGTAGTAGCTTGATGTGCTGGCGTCTGTAAATCTATTATGGTAAATTAGTCAGTAGCTGACGTATTTTTAGTACCTAGTCAATTTTTTAATCACCTCTAAACTTGTCTATGGAGTATCTTAATTTGACAGGACTAAACTAATATTTATCTTCTGTCCTTTTCTTAATGAAATAGAAAGAAAAAGATGCACTGAACATAAATTTAGTTTAGTTTGTGAACAATAGAGTCGGCACCATTATTGTTTCCCGACATCCACGCGAACGAAGTCGCGGGCACAGCTAGTTGTAACTAAAATCGAAGGACGAATTTAATCTTCATGTATGTATATTGTATAGTCACCATCACATGTCCTCATCACAGACCGAATCGTGAGAAAATACAACCTTGTGAGGTAAAAAATTAAGGGTGCTTGATCCCACATAGTAAAAGATTAATCTTTACAATACGTAAGAGGGGCGAACCCTCTTCAGAGGAGATTGTCGGAAGGAAGGAAACGGGTCCGCTATAATGTGTGTTAATACTTGTGCAGGTATTTTACGTTATTCCTGTTGAAGCAATCTTTTTGGAAACTGATAGTCAAAGTTGGACTTTAGGTGCGAATAAAAGATACCTATCTGCACCTACTTTTTGTGGTGTTTGTGTAAATTGATGCACAAAATAGAGTGGGAATAACCACTCTATTTTGTGCATCAATGTGCACCTGAAAACCATTATCTATTGATGGGGACGAGTTAGTTGTCGGTAGTCGCCTCTCGCCTTCCTTACACAAAACTTAGCACTATCAACATACCTACAGTTAGTTTCACCATCCAACACCATTGCGTAACACATCAATCACAATCTGCATGAATCTTGAAGGATACTCCTAATCACGGCGAGCAATGGGCAGTTCGCCGTCCGGTAAGGGCCAGGCCCGGATTGACGGCGCGTTGTGTTCCACGCGCGCCGCAAAGAGATGTCAGCAGTAACTGACGGGGTCCGCTAGGGCCGATGCCTGCCAGGGTCGCTGGATGTTCGAAAGAGTTACCGTGGCCCTTGGCATGGACAACTGAAGGAACATGGGTGGGTTGTAGTCAGTAAAAGTCTGATACACCCTCCCGCTCCGCCCAGAGCGGGAGAAGTTATTTGATAGTTTACCACTTAAAAAAAAAGCATACTCCTAATCCATTGCTTCATATGGTCGAAAAATTTGTCTGCTGAACTACGTAATAAACGCAATGAATGTTTTTGAATTGTCAAAATGAAAGCCATTGCTACTGATAGTGTTACGCAATTACCCCGCAGTCTTTCTTCAAAAATATTTTCTTTTGAAACACTTGTTAGCATTTTCCGCTTCTTATTCAGTGCTCGTTCAGAAAGGTTCTTTAGGTACCTAATTACGAAAAGAACAGTGTTCATAACTTCATACTTTTGACGTCACAAATTGAATTTTGCATCTCTCATGCACATCACTAAATTAGATTGACCGAATCGTGAGAAAACCTGCAACATCCTGAAGCAAAAAAAAACGCAGGGTTGTCCTAAAGATGTTATTTGTACAATACAAAGTGAACGAGCCCCTCTTCAGCGGCCGGGAAGGAAGGAAGCGGCCCGTTACGATTTATGATAAACTCCTAATTTATAAGAACAGTTCACACGCACTGTTACCGATTGTAATACGGGAAGGATATGACAGTTTTTGTTTAATACGACTTTATGTGGTAGGTACCTACTCGAAATTGGGGGATAAAGAGATGCAATTTTAGTACCTAAGTTTAGTAAACGTTACAGTTTCGTTGACTTCTTTTGGTTCCATATTTTATACAGGTAGGTATGTAAAAAAGTTGTATATATTAGGGATAGGGATAAATTATTTGTTAAATTGCTTGTGGTCGAGAGTTTGTCGAATGTTTCTGTTGTTGTTGTAGTCCGGTCATTTGACAATTGGGTTTGGCTGCCATTGCAGAGAAAATACACTAAGAAATCTATTCATGGAGATGCTGTTGTTCTATCTGGCAAGCTTGCCAGACGGAACAACAGCACCTCCATCAATAGATCTCGTGTCATTCTGTAGAATGTTCACAGCAAGTAGGTAACTTTAGCGAAAGCGCTTTTACAAGTTTGGAAGGCTATTTTTTATTTTTTAACCGGTTCTTTAGTGGAGACCGCGAATCGACAAACGTAAGGTGGGACGCCCTCAGGCTACGTGGAGCGAAGATTTTCACAGGATGACTGGTAGCAGCTGGATGAGAGTTGCCGTGAATCGAGCTAAATGGCGTGCAATTGGAGAGGCCTATGTCCAGCTGCGTACTGCTGTAGGCTGATAAGCTATTTATGTAGCTACAGACATTGATGCATGAGCCCACGTAAAGAAGAATTCAAGAATATGATGAGTTTCCCAGATAGAAACTCACTAAACACTTGCACCATCTGGTCCATCCATTCCCTAATTCCCAGATCATCATGTTAATAAATTAATTATATTACGGACAAACTGTAAGTTCTCACCGCCACCCCCGTGGCTCAGGGACGTCAGCGACATGTGACATTCTAATTATTCACCATTCATTAGGCTCATCACGCGATTGCGTGGAATATCGTCACACTTGGCCAGTCCCATCACTAGCCGCAGTACATTTGCTGTTCATGACTGGCGGGGCTATTTAAATTTTATCTTTAACTGCACGACTATAAGGTCGGGGTTTAAATTTTTTGAACCGCACGTATAATTTTGTTTTCAAGTCCTGGCAAATTCACTGATGCGTTTTAAAAAACACTATCACGCTGCGATAGGGTTCATTTTTAAAGAATTTCTTCTGAAGGCATCTGTTTAAATAAGTTTGTAAATATGAAAGGCTACCGTGGGAGAAATGGTTGGCAGTCTAATTAAATATTTATCAGGTACATAGGTACGTTTGGAGTTAGGAGAGTAAAGGTCGCTGGAACACCTGGATGACTCGACTAGTTGTTTACGGAAATAACCGTTTGAGTATTTTAAAACTAGGTACCTGCTTACATAATATTTGTATAAGATATAAGGATGTTACTTTATCTATCTCTATAATATAAGGCTTCTATTGTGTTTTGTACTTAGGTGGTTTGGCGTAGTTGCGTAGGGGATCCATCCATGTAAGTAGGTATTTGGGTCAAGGATTTTCCCCAGTAGTTTCCTATTACTAGTGACTATTAATAGGGTTTCTTACAATTCAAAGGGGCACCTATATACCTACTTAATTGTTACGCAAGAAGTTTCTTACAAAAAGAGAGGCTGAGTCGCTGATGTCATGAATATGAATTGATTTGACCTCGTTTTTAAAAAGTAGGTAGACGGGAAACTTGCTATTTTTTTTAAATCTGTGTTAAGAAAACTCCCTTTCGCACTGAAAACACTGAAACGCAAAAAAAAGAAGAAGACCACCTATAAAATTACCCACGTACAAAAACCTGACCCCATTGAAAAAAAAAAAAAAAATTACCACCAAAACATTACGTAGGTATGTTGCAAAAATTGAAGTGCATAGTAAACAAACGAATGGAACATAGCGTCACAACGAACCCTTTGCACCTATCACACATTCCCACACTCCGTGGGAAAACGCACTCACCCCCTACCATAAAGTACCACAATTACCTGCGAACACACGACGATAAAAAAATTTGAAACTTCATACTCTACCTTCCCTTTACGCTACGTTACACCAATGAAGTTTCGAATAAAAATGAACAGTTTGTAGTGAAAATAAATATGGGACTTTATTGGAAAGGTGTGAGTTCATGAAGCAAGGGGTTTTTTTGTGAAGGTCTGGGACGAAATGATTGCGGTTCTTGATGGGCGTGCGTACGGTCGCATTCCCATAGTATACAGGATAAGGGAGCGCAGGTGTAGCTTCACTCAATAAGTTATTGTTCAGTTTTATATTACAGTCTAATATGTGTTATTTGCGATAGCCATTTGTGGATTTAATGTAGCTATGCCTGTATAATTATATTTATTTTTTAAATTAATATGCGATATAGGCAGTATTAGCAAGTCTAGCACAATAATTTGTACGTCTAGAAATTGGAAATTCTTGAAAAGTCTTCCAAAAGGTTTTTTTAAAATAATTTCTTCATTTAAATATATGAATGTTTACTTTCACAACATCCTCATTAACAAGCAAACACTACAAAAATTATCAACAAAACAGAACCACCGCTAAACGATAACCACCCGGAATCGAACTCAAAACATCTGACACACTAACCACTGCACCCAAACTCTCCATTCACAACGTTCCCCATTAGAGCGAGAGAGCACGAAAACAAAACATTCCGACACAGTTCCCAGCGCTCCAACGGCTGAGAGAGAAAGAGACAGACATATTTTCTCGTTTCAATCCCTCAATGGGATAGCAGGATACAGGGCAATTGAAAAATTTTGCTTGTACAGTTGCGTGCGAGTATCCTCATATGGTGATCGGCCACCGTCCTGTAAAGACGTTATTTGTAGTGAAGTATTATAGTGAAGTGTCAAAATGCCGTGCAGTGAGGATGATGACTCTCAGACCGGGTTCTCAGAGTCCACCCAGGGGATGTCCAAAGCGGAATTACGAAAGGTGAATAGGGATACATTGTTAAGTTATGGTGATTTTTTAGTGAAAATTCGGTTTGAATTGGCAAGAAAATCATTGAGTAAGAATATGTTGTGATATTTCTTTAGTGAAATTGTGTTTGTTGCTCCTGGTAGATTACTTTTTATTTCTTCGAGTTTCCGTAACACAGAAATTCGGATAGTGACAAAAAGTTTAGATCATATTTATTTAAACGATTAAATTTTTTTTCTCGTAAACTAGAGGTGTCTTACTAAAATCTAGTTTATAAATGGAGATAAGTGTGATTTTTATTGAGAACTTAAATAATTTCCAGACGAACAAACCGATTATGGAGAAAAAGCGGCGCGCGCGCATCAACAACTGTCTCAATGAGCTGAAGGATCTGCTCATCGATGGAACTGATAAAGACGTAAGTAAACAATTATATATGACCTACAGTTGTACGAATACACACCTAACTATCTATATATTGCAAATTCTAAAACAAAAACTCATGTTTTAATATGGTTGTTAAAAAAAATAAAACCTTAAAACAAATTGATTACCTTCAATTGAATTTATTTACAAATATACATTTTGATGTTTAATAGATTTCCAAATCGCAAAATTACTGACCCGCGTTCTAATAAGAATCCAGTAAGCTATAAAATAATAAAAAAATATTTTTCTTATTTACAGCCAGCGCGCCACTCCAAGCTGGAGAAGGCAGACATTCTGGAGCTGACCGTGAAGCACCTCCAGAAGCTGCAGCGCCAGCAGCTGGCCGCCGCCATCGCCGCCGACCCCGCCGTGCTGCACCGCTTCAAGGCCGGCTTCAGCGACTGCGCTGTAGAAGTCAGACGATACCTCTCGCGACTTGCCAGCGTGCCTACGGGGTTAAGACATCGGCTCGGAAACCATCTGACGTCCTGCGTCGGGGGAATGGAAACCCTCCAGCCAAGAGACTACGCACCTCTCGTCCCAGACCCCCTAAGGCTTGATGATGAGAGACCCAGCGCGTTCCATTTCGTCAGGTCTACCAAACCCACAAGTCCACCTCTCAGCCCTCTGTCGTGTGACTCTGCCTGCGACTCCTCAACTGAACTCGAAACGCCACCACGACCAGTACAGACATTCCCCTTCCCAACGCCACCGAGCAGATCAGCTTCAGACCAGGACTCCAGCCCAGAAACACAGAAACCAACAGTTTCCTCAACAACCATATCCCCAGAAAATAGACAAGAATCTTTGAGGAACAAGAAATACATGGAGCCGTTGTCAATAGTGATAGATGTGGAAAACTATAAAATTGGGATCGACGCATCGCCCAAAAGAGCGGTAGACTACTCCGTTAGACACAAGTTAAAAAGGCCAGTAGTGGACCTGACAGGACCTGCCCCGAAGATCATTAGGACAGAGGAGAAAATCGTTCCCGAAATCTACAGGACACCAGAGAAATCAGCATTTACAAGGGTATCGGAAAGGATACCAACGCTTCCTCTTAAGAAGCTGACGATACCTGAAAGTATACCGTGTGTGAGTGAAAGACCTATAGGAATTCTCCCCTTCCGGCCGTTAGCGCCTCGGACTGTGATAAGCCACACTGCGGTGTCACTCGCGCAGACCTCTCAAAGAGAGCCTCCTAAAGATGTCAAGGTGGAAGCTGATACGAGTTCTAAATCACCAAAGCAGGGTTCTTCGACTAGTTCAGAAATGTGGAGACCTTGGTGACCAGGTTATGGAAGAGAAGAGAATATAACGCATTTTACATTGTGATATACCAAGAAAACCTATGAACCTAGTGTTGAAAAGTTTGGCCTGGTTTGCCGTCTTTGACTAACAACAGAAATCAGCTGACTGTATCTTTTTTTTATGTTCTACAAACGATGGGACACCTGTTATCATACCCTACGTGTCCTGTCAGCTGCACGTTACAAGAACTGATGGATGCTAGCGATGGCGCCAAACACGTTGCCGAATTCTGATCCAAGTCCATTTAGAATGCCATCGACACGCTAAAAGAAGAAGCCGATTGCAAGTGGCCAGCACCTATTGCTTATATTGATTTAAGAAGAGATTAGCTTTAAAACTCCTTTTATGGAAAACTGCTTTCAAAAATTGATCTGAGATGAAATATGTTTGAAGGTTTTAGAATTTAGAGAAAGAGAGTTATTTGGATATGTTTGTTTTTTATGACTATAGAGGAACCTAGGAGCACCTACAACCTCGCATAAGTGCCTACGTAGCTTTAAGAATGTACCTGTCGGTATTCTTTTTTACGTGATATTAAATATTTAAATATTTGTTTGCAATTTTAAAGTTTGCAATATTTGTTTAATTTTGAACCTGGTAATACCTACCTTTAGGGCATAATTTCCATCATGAATAACAGTGTTAACTTATTAAAATTAAGTTAAAACTTATATTTTGCTAGTCACATGATTCAACAAAGTGCTGATTTAACCAAAGTCAGATAATTGTATCGACGTCTGACAGTTTTTGTATGGAAAAACTGTCAAATAGTCAAATTTTATTCGTGTTAAATCATATCAGTCAACCACGGTCTGATTTTCCTAAGGTCTTATCATTTGTCCGTGGAATAAAATTGACGTCTGATAGTTTTTGTATGGAAAAACTGTCAAAAATTCAAAATTCGCAAGTCAAAAATTTCAAATTACAGTTTAGCCGAATTCGCTCTCAGTAAGAGTTTTAATTATTTTAACAATCTATCTATACTAATCTATGATATTCTATTGATACTAATATGTATTAAAGCTTCAGCTTACGCGCTAATCTGTGGAACTACTTGCATTTGATAGCCAAGTTCTTGAGGAAGGTTATATTTTTTCTTCTTGCTCGAGTCCTAGGGCTCGTAGCCCTTATGACTCGAGCAAAAAGGAAAAAAGTGGGAAAGGACTGACTAATTAACTAAGTAATAGCGCGGGTGGGCGATGCGATGCGAGGTGGGTCGGGGGAACAAGAAATGTCACGCGAACGAAATCGCGGACAGAAGCTAGTCTTTTAATAAAGGATCTCTGGTACAAACATGATTAGCTTCTTTCACCCCAAAGGCATCATCAGCCTATAATGCTATCCCACTGCTGGGACACAGGCCTCTTCTCGGTGTGAGAGGTAGTGGGCCATAATCCACCACGCGGGCCCAGTGCGGGTTGGTAGATGATCTTCGAATTGTTGGTTCTAGGACAAGCTGGTTTCCTCACGATGTTTTCCTTCACCGTCCTGAGAGCAGTGGTGATGAAATAATTTACACTAAATAAAGTGCCTGCTTAGATTTGAACCCCCGATCTACAACTCGTCGGGGGTTGAAACCTAAGCAGGCACACTTTACGTTGTTATTTTAATTATTTCATAAACCACTTCACGGCCGCTACCACTAGGCCACCACTCTCCAAAGGACAGTTAACAAACAAACGAAATTCAAAAATATGATACTTTATTGGCAAGCACATCATAATACAATAAATTAATTAAGTACCAAAAACGAGACAAAACCTTAAAAACATTATAAAAACTAATATCATGCAACATACAATTGACTTTTCTTTATTGTTTTAATCATAATAAGTTAACAACATAATTGCTCAACATCGTAAAGCCAGGGCTCAACCCGCCCGCGGTCGATGCACAACATTTTGTTATATTTTGAGTTTCAGGGTACGACTAGGGTTGCCAACTCTACTAAATAATATACTATCTTGATATATTACAGGACTAGATACATATCCGAAAAAAAAAATGTAGGCGAATTACTGTATTTTCGTTTCAATATAAAATGGCGAAATAAGCGCAATAGGGGCAGTATTAATCTCATAAAACCAGAATTAATGGTATTTTGTAACCTTAATTTAGAGTGTAATGGGGCCATTCAAGTATTAAGTAAGCACTACAGGAGGGGGTCTTTGCTTTGCTTATTTTTGATGACATGGGGGATGGGGATCTGGATGGTAATTACGTCAGCAGTATTTATTTCTTTACTTTTCGGTTTTTCAACACTTTTTACAGATAATGGCTTCGAAAATACTATTTTGGATATAACAAAAGTTGGCAACCGTAGGTATGACGTACACTGCTACAAAGATCTTTTGGCGCTCAAATGACTTTGACAGGGGGGCGCTGTTGGTAAATATGTTTGCAATTGTTTTGTGAAATGTATTGAAAAAACCAGATGGCGGCGTAAGTTCCGATTTTGGCCACGCGCCAAAATAACCTTGAAGCGCTATATAAGGCGACAGCAACACACTTGGAGTCGACGACGTCGTCGGCCGACCGCAGTCTGGTTGCACCCTTAGGCATTTGGCAGAAGTACTATTCTTCTTCAGTACAAAGACAACAGAATTATTGGTAATATTATTATTATAAAAATATCACATGACTATGTTGTACAACTAATCATAGGTAAAAGTTTCAGTAGACATTACATATGGACGGATTCATAGATAAATGAGTAGAATTTTAATCAGAAAGGCTCGAAACCAAAACAATTTAAAATATATATGTTACTCGAAATCATTCTATTACTATTCGCACTAGAGCGGACTTTGTAATAGTCATTAAGGTAGAAAATTTAATAAAATATTTTACGTGCATAAAACCTGGATTTATTCAACCTAGATGCAGAAAGTTGGCCAGTCAAGAATTCAGCATAATTTATCATTTTAACCTTCAAGCAGTCGCGCGGCGTCGAATCGACCGCGATTCGATCGATTCTCCATACATTTATGATGCCAAATTGCTTACAAATCAAAGAAAATTAGAATATTATTTTGATTTTATAATTTTGTTTATGTCCTAACATAATGATAATGTGATAAATACAAAAAATATTAAATAATTCGTGTTTTAAATCCCTGAAATATCCTATAGGTCTTTTAGATTACGCGCGACCGCTGGCGTTACAAATGACCGCGCGCCCGCTTGAAGGTTAAAACGATAATAGTCAGTAGTAGCAATTGGCAGTTTTTTTATACAAGAGTTTTCATGAAGAATGTGCCTAGCTTAGCTATGGGCTTAATTAAAAGTAAAAATATTTGAATAATCCCTAAAATATAAGCATTTTTTTTAAATTTATCCATAAGATAAGCATACTAACATACCTAAGTAAATGAAAGAAAATAAATTAATTTAACACTAATACTCTTTGGTCTTAGTACTGAGTGTTGCCAACAATTCAACGATACTCTTTGGTGTCAATGTTGCCAACAAAAAGCAATACATTTAATACATTTTCCTCATGTTATTTAAATGTAAATCGATACTTTCATATTTACTTTAATATAAAATAAAAAGGTTTTTTTAAGAATATAAATCTAGCCTGACATTAAAACAAGTTTTCAAAACCTATTAAGTTTTTGTACTATGCTTGTGACTGAGGCCCGATTTCTACCAAAACGGAGAGTATAGGTGATGTCTGGAACAAACGATAAGTTTTCATTATTTTGGCATCTTTCGCTTAGAGTCAACACATCACAACGTATTGATTGTTTGCTAAAAAACGAGATATAAGTCTCAGGTAGAGACTTGGCCTAAGTCAAACGCATTGTACAATAACTAACATTACTTTTTCTAGGATGAATGTCCGAATATCATAAAGTTCATTACAGCGCGAAGCATTCATGAAAAATACAAATGCTAATCATGGTTTGTTCGAAAAGTATCTGATGAAAATGTAAGCAAATGGATCAGAAAAGATACCTGTGGAATGTTACACCGGATTCATATTACTGTGTTGTGTCTTCGTCGTGACGCCTTCTGACGCAGTGTTAGCCAATCAAAACTCGTTATGATTAGACGTAGTACAGATTCCTTTGAATGGTGTATCAACGACACAACAACAACCACAAGTAATGTGCATGTAGCTTTATTCAGACAATTATTGTTGGAAAAAGTATTGAAATATAAAGTTGAATCCTTCTAAATACAGATCAATATGCTACTAATTCCCTTTACGGAATGATTGCCTAAGAATTCAACCTGAATGGGGTGTTCTTTACACTTTAATCAGTTATTTTTGGAACTGACTATACAGGGTGTAACGGAAGGGGGGTATCAACCCTGAAGGAGGTGAATGTGCTCATGAAACTCAACAACTTTCCCCAAAGAACATAGGTCGAAATACGAAAAAAAAATTTGGCCCTCCCTTACAAAACTGACTACCAGCTGATTGATTTACTATGGGAGGGCCAAATTTTTTTTTCATATTTCGACCTATGTTCTTTGGGGAAAGTTGTTGAGTTTCATGAGCACATTCACCTCCTTCAGGGTTGATACCCCCTTTCCGTTACACGTTGTATATATACCGCATAGTATCTTTACACTTTTCGTTTATATTTACTTTTTATTGAGGAAGTCCTTTCTCTGCTGCTGTAGTTTCTGTTCCAATAGCGTGATCTTCTCCTGGTATTTGCCGGCTTCACGTGTCAAAGCTTGGATGGCTGAGTCCTTGCGAGCAACCGCTACTTTTACCCTAGATAGAAAATAAATGAAATAACTTTAAATTATGCATATTATGTCAAATATTACAATTCAATGACCCATAGGCCTAGGCGTACATTTTCAAACTATACAGTTGTAATGTTTTGGGAGGCACAGACATAACGCGCCGTCTATAGACGGCTGTTACATCATCAAGTAAAAAAAAAATATAGTTAAAAAAAAAAACACTCTTTATTAGCAAATCGAAGTAAAAATAAAAAAATAACAATTGAATTTATGTTTTATTCAATTGTTATAAAAATTATACTAACTCAATATGTATCAATAATTTTCAAAAATTCTAAAATAAAAATAAAGTTATTAAAAGAAAATTAATTTCATGGTAAAAAAGTTTAAAATATAAAACCTATGCATATATATTTTAATTATATGGATTTATATTTTAAACTGAAAAAATTGACTAAGTAGTAGATATGAGTAGGTATACGGTGAGAGCACTTTCTTGGTCGAGTGCTTTCATAGAGGATAGAGGTCTCTGCTACCTTGAATACAAAGCTAGGAAAGGTATAAGGTCGTCATAAAGTTTTAATGCCATACTAACTTAGCGTAAAGCTGGTGCATCTGTTCCTCGTGGGTCTTCTTCATATCTTCTATCTCTTTCTTCAGCGCGTCCACCTTGCCCTTCCATGTCTCTTCGCAGCTCGCTCGCACTTCTTCTGCGCGAGACTCCAGTTGGATGTTCTTCTACACAAGCCATAAATGATGTTAAAAATAAATTTTTGATGGTTTCTCAAGAAAGGAGATCACCCATTTTGTTTGGCGACTTGGGATGAAAAATACCAGGAATGAATTACATTTTATTTGAAAGTTCAAAGTCATGTCAACCAATATTTAAAGAGCTTGGTTTGCTACCGTTACCGTCGTTATATACATATGAAGCATGCATGTTCGTTCGAAAACACAAAGAACTATTTAAAACAGCAGAGGAAGTAAGCTCTCGAAGTCGGCGTGACCAATACAGACTTGTGCTGGATGTGCTGCCTCGATCAGCGAAATATAATAATAAAAACTGTCTGGCTATGTGTGTACGTCTTTATAATAAATTACCAAAAATGTTTAAAAGAATAAATTGCAAATTATTTAAAATTCAATTATATAAATGGCTCAATAATAATAATTTCTATAGCATTAATGATTTTTTAAGTATGAATTCAATGTAATATATCTCAATGTCATAATGTATCTTTATTATGTAAGTTTGCATGCTTTAGTATTAAGCAAAACATGTTTGACCTAATATTTTTTAAATAACACCTTGTATTCCATGTTTTATGCTAATAAAAAATAGAAACATTTATTTGTTTGTCGAAAACGCTGTAATGAATTTGAGAAAGATATGCAACGATCTCATCTTTCGATCCGCCTTCTCCCTATCCTATATCCTCCTTACTAATAAACGTTGTATAGCGTCTGTATAGTTACACAACGCTTTGTCTTCTTCTTTCGAAAGTCAAATTACTGGCGACTGAAAGAGAGAAATCGGTGTGTAACTATTCACCTGATATAATACGTTTATTAGTAAGAAGGCATGTATGTAATATATCTCCAAACCCAAATTGTTCTTGTCTTTGACGCCTTAGTAAAAATTAATGTGTTCTATGTGTACTTTAAAAATATGTAATTATTATAGAGGGCCGCCAAAAAAATAATCCCAGAATGAGTGATGTCCTTTCTAAACTCGAAAGGGTCTTAGACAAATATTTTTTTTCATTTCCGTGAAATATTACCGCGGGTGGAATAGAGTACTGACATATTTAGATGTTAGTACTGCGTTGGTAACATTAGCTTCAATGAAAATGCATGTGGAGTTGTGGAGTGTAAAATGTACTCTGGATATGGAAGGAATGCTTTGCTGAACAGTAATGTTAGCTAGTGCAACACACCCACAGCGAATGCCGCATTCGCCAAAATGCGGAAGTTATATTAGATTCAAGTTTTTAAGACTTATACAATGTAAACTTTTATGTCAACATATTTTGGTTATTAAACGGGGTTGAATATTTTTATAAGGAGCCTGGCATTTTTTTTTTTCATTTTTTTTTTCTATGTTTGAAATAATCTCTCTGAAAGTTTAAAGTAATCAAACATCTATGCAACAAGATCTGAGGAAATTAAAAAAAATATGGATGTCACGTGATCAACTTTGAACGTTAATATCTCGGAAACGTGACGCTTTACGAGTTTGGTCCCGGTATGTTTTCTGTTTGCATTGATGTCAGCTATAGATTTATTAAGGTTAGGTTTCATGAGTGGTAGCGATTAAAAAAAAATAGCAGACAGGTTTAAATTGGCAGGGTCCTATGCCAAGGACTTTCACACCCCTTTAGTTAATCACTTCACCACTATATGATTGTTCCAGGGAAGTAGCATGTTTCAGAAAAAGCCTTCAGAAAAAGCTTTCAGAAAACAGAGAAAAACACACAATTTAGTATAAAATACACTTACCTCAGTCAAAACCCTGTTACGTGTCTCCAACTGAGAAATCATCATTTCTAATTCTCCACCTAAAATAAATTGTAAATACATAAGTCACTAGTTGATTAAAACTGAAATACATGTTTAAAAATTCGAGTTACTACTGGTGTATCTCACACACATTATCTCTTGGGTCAGTCTGTACGGCGACCCAGCAGTTTCTTGCATCTACCTGTATAATACAAGCCATCATAATTTCTTGGATCAGCCTGTGTAAAACGGATCATAAAGGTTTCGGGCCAACCTGTATAATACGGTTCTTACCCTATTTCTTGGGGTATCGTATTACCCAGTAACTGGGTTGTGGAGGTCAGATAGGCAATCGCTCCACGTAAAATACTGGTATTCAGCTGCATCCGGTTAGACTGGAAGCCGACTCCAAAATAGTTGGGAAAGGCAGGCAGATGATGATGATGATGATGACCCTATTTCTTGGAAAAACCCATGTAATACGGTCCTAAGCAGGTTTATGGTCAACCTTTGTAATATGATCCTACACTTTATCCGATCAGCCTGTGTAATGCAATAATATCCGACACTTTTTCTTATATCGACTGGTATAATACAATCCTACACTGTTTCTAGGACCAAACGCCATAATGTGGTCCTTTACAGTTTTATATCAACCGGTTCAATACGGTCTTACCCTATTTTTTGTATTAAACTATAACATCATCTTCTGCCTAACCTTTTCCCAACCATGTTGGGGTCGGATTCCAGTCTAACCGGATGCAGCTGAATACCAGTAATTTACATGGAGCGACTGCCTATCTGACGTCCACAACCCAGTTACTGGGTAAATACGATACCCCTTGGTAAGACTGGTCGTCAGACTTTCGGGCTACTGACTATCCGTAACAACTGTCAAAGATCCACGAATGACAGCCGGGACCAACGGCTTAACGTGCTTTCCGAGGCACGGAGGGGTCTTGGTATGTGTCACCCATCCACGGACCAACCGCGGCAAGCATAGCTTAACCTGATCGATCAAACCGTGCGGCTGTTATTACTTAGTCACAACTATAACATAAAGAGTTAAAATATCATACATTTATCTTCAGTCTGCCTTATCCTAGCCTGCGCGTCCTGGTATCTCTTTAGCGTGGCTTGCTCGGTTTCTGCGAGCTCTTTCAATTCAGCCTCGTATTGCTCCTTGTTCCTCCTGCAAATAAAATAATTTATATTCCACAACTTTCACACAACGCCATCTAGTACCAAACTAAGCAGAGTTTGTGCTATGAGTACTAGACAACTGATAACCATACATATATATTTCTAAATACATACATATTATAGATAAATTACACCCAGACACAGAACAAATGATCGTGCTCACAAACATTTGTTCTAGGTGGGAATCGAACCCACGACCTTGCGTATAGTAGTCAGGGCCACTGACCGCTAGACCAACAGGCCTGCCTAAATCAAGTTTAGAATGGATGATTATACATAGACTAGCAATGCCCCGCGGTTTCACCCGCGTTAATTTGAGGAAAAAACCTACTAAAATATATTCCATTACTTATGATTATTACTTAGTACATTAATACTTACTGTAAGAAGCTATTTTAAGAACATCACGCTATGATCAGTAAGAGCGGTAAAGTATAGTGAACGTCGCAGAGCTACCAGCGGCCGTGCGGATTTATTTTAAAACTATGATATCTCCTAAGATATTCATTGCAATCAAATGATGTTAGGGGCTTTTTTTTTTCAAAATGAAATACTTGTGATGAATAACGTATTTATTTGGATAAGGAATATCATGTTTATGAAAACACCTTCGCAAATAATGCATTATTTAAGAACAAATTTATTACCATAAAAAAGGTTACAGTGAGTCAACCATAAAAGATAGATGTATGCTGTTGCAGATATTTTTTTTAGAACTTTTAAGGGGGAACAATTCCGTCATACATGATTTTTGCGTAACTTTAACCATTTACGCAGCGCACGCAACGGAAGCTCTCAACAAGAATATTTTTTCCCGCTTTTGCAACATTTTTCATTGATGCTCTACTCCTATTGGTTATAGCGTGATGTTATATAGCCTATAGCCTTCCTTGATAAATGGACTATTCAACACAAAAAATATTTTTTCAATTCGGACGAGTAGTTCATGAGATTAGCGAGTTCAACCAAACAAACAAACAAACTCTTCAGCTTTATAATATTAGTATAGATATTCGTTTTATCTTCTTTGGCTCGGAGAAGGCATCAATTTATCGAGGTGACCAGTTGGGTAGTGTAGTGAGGGTAGTATAAATTTCAAAAAGGCCGCATTGCGAGTTTTTAATGAAATCGTTTTTGAAGTGAAAACTTCTTTAGCATCGTTGTGATTTGAAACTCAATGAAACGAAAAAGCGACAGTAAAAAGAGATAAACACACACATCTATAGGATTTAACGTGCGAGAGAATGAGATAGAAGGCATTATACAGTGTCTCGTATTTATGATCTCCTCTTTGTGCGCTGTCCGTACCCTCTCCCATCTTCATACGTTCGGGAATATTCGTAAGTCTTCGTAGATTGTCGGTACTGCTCTGGGCGCCTTCAAGCAGAAACCTAATATGCTGATAGTGGTGGTACGTGCTACGCATGACGCTTGGGTCCGAACGTTGTACGTGTTTTAGTACGTGTGTGCGCGCCTGCGTATTACGAAGCTTGGGTAGAGGCATTATAACAACCGTGGTGTACTGTACACGTGTATCGTTTACATAAATATTTCTTTATTGATGGTTTCACTTCTATAGCGTGTGAATTGCACACATGTTTTTTTTTTTAATTTGTTTTTTTTTTCTGTGTTTGGCCAGTAGAATCAACTATTTGTGCAACTGTCTTTATCTAGTACAAAAAGATAACGAGAACTAAAGGAAGGCTGAAACAATGAAATCTAGGTAAAATCCCAGGTCATCATATAACGTACCTCAGTGCGTCTTGTAGCTCCCTCCTCCCCACTTGTGCCTCCGCCTCCATGCACTCGATAGCCCTCTCGATCTCTTTGTCCCTCTCTTGTTTATGTTGCGCGGATATTTCAGCGGTTTTGCGCTTTATTGCTAGTTGCTGTTCTGCTTCTAGCTTCTTCTTGTATTCTTCTAGTTGCTGCGCCATTTCAACCTCTTTTTGTTTTATTTGTTCCTGTAAAACAAAAGATTTAACTAGAACAGTTTACCAAAATAAAGGTAGGCAAATGCGTGGAGGTTTTTTGTTAAAAAGAATTTCAACTTGCTTTGAGTTCTGGCAATTTTAATCAGTATAATATATCGCTCATCCAATAGAACAATGACGTAATTACGTTTTAGCTATTTTTCAGGAGAAAGTTTTAAAAGTTTGAAATTGAAAATATGATATATTTCCAATGATTATGCTAAAATATTTAATATTTTTATGTATGTTACTTTAATATCAATAATAATTCGTAATAATTTCATGAGAAAACTCAAGAAAACTCAACTCAACTGACTATTGGATGAGCGATATACATATAGACATGAAAAACTTGGAGCTTATGGCTAATTAATAATCGTATCAGGTTAAGGCACGCTTTCCGCGGTTGGTCTATGGATGGGTGACCATCTTTACAAACCAAGACCCTCCGTGCCTCGAAAAGAACGTTAAGCAGTTGGTCCCGGCTATCATTCGTGGATCTTTGGCAGTCGGTACGGGTAGTCAGAAGCCCGAAAGTCTGGCTACTAACAGTCTTACCAAGGGATATCGTATTACCCGGTACCTGGGCGGGTTATAGAGGTCAGATAGGCAGTCGCTAAAATACTAGTATTCAGCTGAATCTGGTTAGACTGGAAGCTGACCCCAACATATGTAGTTGGAAAAAGGCTAGACAGATTGATATGATAAAGTTAGCTTACCTCCATTTTTTCCCTTTCCTTGACTATATCTTGTTCCATTTGCATGCGTTTCTCTTTCATCTCTTTCTCCTGTTCTTCTCTCCATTTTTCTGAATCAATGCCCACACGATACACGATACACGATACACACACGATACACACGACACGATACACGATAGAATACATAATTCATCTCGAAGAGGACTTAGCTCTAATAATCAGTTTTATATTGAAGAACTAGCGACCCGCCCCGGCTTCGCACGGGTGCAATGGAGAAACACTGATAATTTTAGAGCCATTATTTCTCGTAAAAAGTATAGGATAAAAATGGTTATTGTGGGTTATCCCTAAGAGATAGACATATACCATCGCGGACTTTTTTGTAGATCTTTTTAAGGTGTACAATACTGTAGTACATTATTTTGATCTATCTCGACGGGTTCAGCCAGCGTTTACAATGTAAGCGCAAAAAAATGTGTTTATTTACGACATTACATTAGAAACCTCTAAAATTATCAGTGTTTCTCTACTATATTATGCATGTATTATACATATAAACCTTCCTCTTGAATCACTCTATCTATTAAAAAAAACCGCATCAAAATCCGTTGCGTAGTTTTAAAGATCTAAGCATATATAGGGACAGACAGACAGGGAAGCGACTTTGTTTTATACTATGTAGTGATGTATTGGGGAAGCCAGCTTTCTGCGAATGAGTAACATATTATAAATGACAAGATTGAGATTTAGTCAAGTATCAGTTATACTTGATTCATTGGAAAGGACAGGTTGCTTGATAATATCCTTCTTATTATTTATTTATTTAATACTTCAAGCACATAAATGTATAGAGGATTTTCTACCAGTCGTCCGAAAGACGACCGATTATGCGAAATTAACACATCGGAAATAAGGACAACTGTCAAATCTCGCTGTCATTCATTCTTAGTTCAGGCCCCAAACTAATCTTATGTCCGGAGCTGATATAGAGTAGCAAACTCCCGTAACTACGGCCGAAACTACGGACTTTGTGCTTAGATAGAAGACTCCCTGTTCTCATTCTAAAGGACCGGGATAAGAAATGTCACACTCACCCATCTCTTCCCTCTGCGCCCTCTCTTTGGCTGCAAGCTCAGACGCGACCCTCTCGTTCTCAGCTCTCATCTCTGACACCAAGCGTGTGCGCTGTTCTTGGTACGTCAGCTCAATCTCAAGGATTTGTTTCTCTAGCCTATAAACAATAAAGATTTATGTCACGATTTTCGTTGTTAATAAGGATTTTATTTAAATAGTTCAGATGAAACCAATACTGAAAGTAACGTCATCCGTGACGGCTCAACAGAAGAAATGCAATAACGTCACAATAAAAACGATTTGTTTTTTTAAACGGTTTTATTTAGCTCACCCCGTTTGTTTTATTTATTTATTATTCTTGGGTGAAATTTAGTAATTCAAATTTCACCCTCTTCCTGTCAACCGATTAATCTGAAATTTTGTATACACTTTGGATTTTGGTGACAATACAATTATGTTTATTCATTATCATTATAAATTCAAGATGGCCGCCGCTACAAAATGGCGGATAATTTATGTTTTATTAATCCCATCAATATGGGTATCAAATGAAAGGGCTCAACAAGCAGAATACAATATACTATAAAAAATTGAAATCCAAGATGGCGGCCGCTACAAAATGGCGGATAACGTAGGTTTTATCAATCCCATCAATATGGGTATCAAATGAAAGGTCTCAACAAGTAGAATACAATTTACTATGCAAAATTGAAATCTAAGATGGCCGCTGCTACCAAATGGCTGATAACAATTTTTTATTAATCCCATCAATATGGGTATCAAATGAAAGGGCTCAACAAGCAGAATACAATATACTATAAAAATTGAAATCCAAGATGGCGGCCGCTACAAAATGGCGGATAACGTAGGTTTTATCAATCCCATCAATATGGGTATCAAATGAAAGGTCTCAACAAGTAGAATACAATTTACTATGCAAAATTGAAATCTAAGATGGCTGCCGCTACCAAATGGCTGATAACAATTTTTAATTAATCCCATCAATATGGGTATCAAATGAAAGGGCTCAACAAGCAGAATACAATATACTATAAAAAATTTAAATCCAAGATGGCGGCCGCTACAAAATGGCGGATAACGTAGGTTTTATCAATCCCATCAATATGAGTATCAAATGAAAGGTCTCAACAAGTAGAATACAATTTACTATGCAAAATTGAAATCTAAGATGGCCGCCGCTACCAAATGGCTGATAACAATTTTTTATCAATCCCACCAATATGGGTATCAAATAAAAGGGCTTGACAAGAAGAATACAGTGCACTATACAACCTCAATATTTAAGATGGGCGCAGCCACCAAATGGCGTATAATAATAAGATTTAAATTTAGAAATTGAATCTGTAATTTAGGTATCTGATTAATCCAGCCTGAATCCACCACCCAAGTCAAGATTTTGTATCGTGTTGAGTTGAGGACTGTGTGGCGTTAGGGTGGCTAAAAATGATACGTCGTTAGCGGTACACCACCCAAGTTAAGGTGAAAGGTTAAAACGCGCCGAGAACTGTATGGCATTAGGGTGGATAAGAAATAAAAACTAAAAACTAGAAAATAAAAATAGGTAAAAAAACTTTTTAAGTTAAACGGTTTTATGTTAAACATACATTGCAATGTTTAAGATAAATGTGCTAAAAACCAAAAAATAATAAAATAGATACAGTCGTGGGAATTATAAACATATGCATAGACTAGACTAAAATAAAACCGTGGGGCACGTCAATTGTCTACAAATTATCGACTTAATGTGCGATAGAAGAATCGTTTAATTCGTCGTTAAAATAGGCAGTTGGCCCGCAGACGGTGAGGAAATTATTTATTTATTTATTTATTTATTTTATTATTTATGTACACACAGTAAAAAACATATGGATATGGAAATTCCAATAGTTATACACTCCATGTAAATAAAAGAGATGTTTCAACTAGTTTATCGTTGGACATTCACACTGCTGGCTGGCGAGGTGTCGTTTCACTGCTCGTAGTTTGTCTTTAATCGACAAAACATATGATAAAAGTACTACTCGCTCACCACTATGAAACCCTAAAACTCGCTTATAATCGAGCTTGCTAGCTTGTTTCCACATTCTAGCCCTACTTATCACACGTCCATCGTTGTCGGTTGAACAACTGCCTAATTATAGTGTAACATTACAAAACAAACATTTTAATCAACGATTGTAGACAATTGACGTGCCCCACGGTTTTATTTTAGTCTAGTCTATGCATATGTTTATAATTCCCACGACTGTATCTATTTTATTATTTTTTGGTTTTTAGCACATTTATCTTAAACATTGCAATGTATGTTTAACATAAAACCGTTTAACTTAAAAAGTTTTTTTACCTATTTTTTTTTTAATCGGTCCTCTTTTCTTTGAAATTGCTTAAAATGTATTCCAAAATAATAGATTAAATTAATACGACGCAACGCGTGACCCTAAATATTTTTTGACACACATAAAAATATACCTAATATTATGGTAAATCGGTGTCGGTAGGTACAGATGCCAGCACATCAAACTACCCAAAACTGTCAAATTTTCCCAATCAACTTTGAACCTTATGCCTTAGCGATAAAGTCGAAAATCTATTAAAGAAGTTTGACAGAATGTAGTAGCTTGATGTGCTGGCGTCTGTACATACAAATTATCTTCTTCATTTAAATGTTTGTTGGATTGGAAGGTACCTATATTTTTTACGTAGTAGCAACATTCGGAAATGAAGTGGAATGGCAGTGACACGAGAAAATACGTACCTACAAAAGTAAATAAAAATACTTTTATTTTTTATGTCCGAAATCCGGGAATCTTTTTCATAACAAAAACGTAAATCTAATTAAAAATTAGTGAGGGGCCCGTGGCTAAATAATAACAGCCGCACAGGTCAAATCGATCAGGTTAAGCTGCGCTTGCCGTGGTTGGTCTGTGGATGGGTGACCATCTTTACATACTTACCGAGACAATACAGGCCTATATAATGTCATGTCCCTCAGGCTAGGTGGAGCAACGGTCTTCGCAGCGTGTCCACCAGCGTTACCACCATCACCGTGTGAAGGTCATCACCAGTAACAGCCGGATGAAAGTTCCCGATAATCGAGATGAACTGCGTGCGATTGCTGAAGCCTATATCCAGCAGTTGACTAGGCCGATGATGATTTAATATTAAATAATAATAATAAAATAATAAAATAGCTATCCCATCACAAGTGTCTTCGGATTACTTTCTGGGAAGCTCCGGCAACTTAATTGTATAGATTTAAGATAATAAACACATTTTTTTTTTATTTATTTTTTTTTATTTTTTTAGCTTACCTAGAACTGGCTATATGCCTCTCCTTAACCAGCGCAGCCTCCTTCTCCTCCTCAAGCATTCTCCTCAACTCCTCAAGTTCCTGCGCGTGCTTCGCTTGTATTCGTCCGCTCTGTTCTGCGTGCGACATCTTTAAGTCTGATACCTCTTTCTGTTGCCGTTCCGCCATCTCCCGGAGCTCACCTTCCAAGCCTTTTACTGTTAACTCCTGGATTATTGGAAAGTATAAATAAATCATATTTTAACAGTTAGATTTTCTTTTGATAGCTTATTTACATGGTGAGCAATATTCTTACCAGACCGTATTTTACAGCTTGACCCAAATTACTGAGGCAGATTGTATAGTACAGTTTGGCCTTATTTACTGTGGCAGACTATATAGTACAGTTTGGCCCTATTAACTGGGGCAGACTGTATAGTACAGATTAGCCCTATTTACTGGAGCAGACTGTATAGTTCAGTTCTACCCTATTTACCACGAAACAGAAAAAACAAACTGGAATTAGCATGAGAAAATGTTTGTACCAGAACCGGTGTCGCCAAACTCATACATTTACGATTTACTCTTACTACAAACCCGAAGATACGATTGGCTAAAAAAAAATAAGGGCGTAAACAAAATGCAAAATAGAATATTATACGAAATGCAACTTTAATTTCAACAACCTATAAATCAAATTGACAAAAACAAGAAAGAAATACATATTGGTCTACCAAGTACTGCCATTCGTCGCTAGATGGCATTGTTCAGTATGAACTGTAACTACGTAAAAATAAGGGTGGTATTTGAATGGTGTATCACTGACACGAATGCAGGTTGCTACTCAAATAGCGATGTAACCTAATTCGATCGAAATATTATCGATAGTATATAAACGTATTTAAAACATATAATGCGAAAAAAATATTGTATGCGATAGTGTGATAATATTAAAATAATGAAATTAATATGACGTAGGGCAATTTTTAAACGTATTAAAAAGGGTATTTGCATGTAAATAAAACCTTTTTTTTTCATTTTTTCATTATTACAGGGTAATTGAAAAAAAACGCTGAAAACCTCGCAATATTTTATTATTAGATTGCTATGTGAGTTTCAGACAACATAAAACAGTAAAAAAAATTATTATACAACATCAAAATAAAATAATTTATTAAAAACATTTACGGGCACTTTTAAATTGTTATGGAAAACATACAAACGTACTATGGATAAAGGTATAATATAATATATAATATATTAACTATATTATATTACTTACATGCATATTTAAATACCGTACTTTTATTTTAAAAAGGCAATGTAATACATATCGATTGATTTTATCGATAAAGTCACGCACTATTTGGATAGCGTTAAAAGTATAGGTAGACAAGCAAATATTCCAGAAAGACTAATAACCGGGAAAAGAAAATCAACTTTGTGGTCATGACATTAAGGGCAATTTTTGTTTGTATATCTTGTGCAATATTTGACGAAATTTTATTTTTTCATTTTATTAAAATAAATCCGTAAATAATACTTACCGGGTGGTATGATACAACTCCATGAGTTAGATTTTTAGTCCGACTATGGTTTTTACAGTCCAGTATGGCACAATAAGGCATTTTAATAATATTTAACTTAAATTGTATGTTGACGCAGTCTAGTTTGCGAATGAGAGCGCTTGAACAGCAAGTGCGTACTGCAGTATTTACTAGCGGCGACACTGCCACGCCTACTTACTATTTCCAGTGTTTTTTCTTTTCCGTGCTATTTACAGTATCAGACTGTATGGTATGTTTGGCCTTATTTACTGGGGCATACTCTTATAGTACAGTTCGGCCCTATTTACTGGGACAGACTATACAGGGTGAAATTGAAAACATGCGACAAATCGAAATGGGAGATTGTACTCATCATTATGAACAACTTTTACCATGGGACCAAACCTGAAATTGTGAAAAAAAAATCTGCTGTTCCCTACATTTTGACGAGTTATGCGAACATAAATGTAGGGAACAGCTGATTTTTTTTTCGCGATTTCAGGTTTTATCTCATAGTAAAAGTTGTTCACAATGATGAGTACAATCTCCCATTTCGATTTGTCGCATGTTTTCAATTTCAACCTGTATATAGTGCAGTTTTGTCCTATTTAGTGGGGCACACTGTATAGTACAGTTCGGCCATATTTACTGGGGCAAACTTTATAGTACAGTTTGGCCGTATTTACATACTTTATAGCACAGTTTGGCCCGAAATACTTTAAAACTTTAACCTCACCTTAATTGTAATGTTTAGCGTAGCATACCTTGATTTTTTCAGCTTTCTGCCTAACCCAGCGCTGTCTTGCTACCTGTGTATACAAAATGCGATGAATGAGTGCAAGCAAACAATGAATGTGTGCAATATTTATGAAAAAAAAAAAAAAAAAAAAAACAGAACGGTAGCCTGACTTATCAAGATTATTAAAAACTTTAAGCATGACTCTGACTACGAACGGCATATAAGTGAATAAAAAAAAAGTTTTTTTTTAAGGGCGAGAATATTGTTATTAATTAAAGACTATTTTACCAAAAGCACCGCGAATCTAAGCAGCCACACATACATTTACAACCCAAAGTGGTGTCGTTGGTGTCAAGCTAAGTACTTCTTAAATTGGGCAAACTACAAGTCCGTAGGTGACTTGACCTAAATCGCTATTCACATGATTGTAAAGAAAAAATAGGAATATTTATAAGATATTCACGCTCACCTGTTGCGCAGCTTGCATCTTGTCATGCTGATTGCGCAGTTCCAGTTTGTACCGCTCTTCCAGCGCCTGCGCAGACCGCTTCCATCGCTCCTCGAGTGCTCTTCGCTCGTCAACTAGCTGCTCGATGCGGTGGTTCAGAGTTTTCTTGTCGTTTATCAACTAAAAAAAAGGACAGAGATTAATTTGCTTACTCTTTTGTGAATAGAGTTTGTGTGGTTATTTAATTGCAATTGCCTATTTCCTGAGGTACTGAAGTCAGTGGTCTCGAACGTCGTAGAGTGAGATCGGTAGATCGGTAGGTATTTGACAAACAAATACAATATTCAATCAAATTCGTTTATTTATTTAAAAAAAAAAACTTACAGACTAATTTATAACAATCTTACTTAAGTATGATTTTTATAAATTATGTGAGCCAATATCGGTAGAAATACCGAAAAATCGGTAGGTTCGAGACCACTGAGGTAGTAGAAGTAGTAGTGAAGTAGTGGCCCAGTGGTAACTGCCGCGACTTACGAGTTGCTGGTCGTAGGTTCGAACCGAGAGAGCCGCTTTACTTTGTGTAAATTACTCCATCACCTCTGTTCTCAAAACGGTGAATAGTTGGTCGTAGAATCAAAAATTCGAAGACATGTGACATCTACCAACCCGCACTGGGCCCGCGTAGTGGATTACGGCCCACTCCCACTCACCGAGAGGAGGCCTGTATCCCCGCAGTTGGAAAATTATAGGCTGATTAAGTGCCTTTTTCCTTTCAAAGTTATAAATCAGATTTGCTTTTAGCGTATATCCAACTCAGCATCGCCATCAGTACTACTGGAATCTACCTGTAATTTTTAGAATAGTCTATTTTATCCTTTTCTATTCTGGACATATGCCTGTTTAATGTCGCAGCAATAGTTTCACATTGTGAATCATCACTGGGCTACCTTTAGTGTCCAGTATACCCAGCAGATAGGCGAAAGAGAGCCTCCAGGTGACTTAATCTACCTTTAAGTTGTCCTCCATAAAAAATAAAAAAAAATATTTACCTAAGTTTTTAAAAACATAATGTTCTACGCATTTATACCTGATCGATGAAGTTCTGATGTCTCTTGATGGTGTCCTCACACTCCTGCTTCACCTTGTTTATGTTCCGAATTGACTGCTTCTCTAAGTTGCTCACTTTGTTAATCATCTGAAAACATAGCATACTTTTTATACTTTTTAATTCATGTTAATAAATCTTAGTTTATTAATATATGGCTCTTTCAAGATCAAAGAGGATTGAAGATTTTTATATGGAGCTTGACATACCTACTGGTGCGCCATTTTTTTATTTTTTTTCAAAATGTCGGCTACGCGTGTAATCTTTAAAACGAGTAAAGGAATAAACGCAAGAGCTAATACACCTCAATTAGAATATTAAATTATAAGACTAAAATAACCTCTGTTATTTAATATAGTTGACCTACACCTATTCATTTTTCATACAATAGTTTTCCTAAGTCTGACTAAACATAAAACGTTTGAACGGCGTTAGACTTTTATTTGCTTTTATGAGCGAATTGCAAATTCGGTCGTGCATTTGAATGGGCTTTATTCCTTTGAGATAAGGCTTAAATTTCCTTAAATAAAATATGATATTATCTTGTTGTACATTTTTTCCTGAAAAAATTACATATCCTAAATAATGACGGAAGTCGATTCAGAAGCCGATTCTGAGCAAACCACTTCCAGCTCTTGTGCTTATTCTGTTACATAAATCGATAGCTGGCATCAATGCAAACGAATAATATAATAGTACCAAACTCCATTGGCCGCCATTTTGGAAAAAAAAATAGCGGACAGGTAGATATGCCATCAACCTTCAAAGCCCTGTCACCTTAAATGATATAAAGTATATGTATCTCTATATATTTATACAAACTTAATAGGAACTGCAGGGTAATTGCGTAACACACTATCAGTAGCAATGGGTTTCATTTTGACAGTTCAACAACATTCATTGCGTTATTTACGTTGTTGAGCAGACACATTTTTCGAACATATGAATGAGTAATAGATTAGCAATATGGTCCAAAATGATTCAAATTGAAAGTAATCGTGTGTTACGCAATTAGGGTGCTGGACTGGGCGTATTGTACACCTAAGGCCCTTTGTACACGGCACGGTTTACGGTACAATGTAGACCATAAAAACCACAAATGTAACCTCGCCGTAGAAAAAACGTGATTATCAACAAGCTTCCATAGTGATCCATACCTACAACACTGACGCCCGTGCCTACACACGTTGAATAAACCATAGTTATTCACGGCAATTTTTTCTAAGGCGCGGTTTATACGCCGTACCGTAAAGAAACCGTGCCGCATATAAAGAGGGCCCCATACTGTAAGCTAAAAGCACAATTTGGGACGCGTTCGTTAGATTTTTTTTTAAATTTATGTTAACACCATAAAGCTCAATAACCTGCTCCTTATGGTTAGAAAGGCTCTCTTGCAACAACGCGATGCAGCAGGATCGTTCCTCCAGCTGTAGGGAAGCTGTCACCAGCCTCTGTGCTAACTCCGTCTGTGGCAGCTTGAGTAGCATATCTAGTCTGACAAGAACAAGGATATAAGGGCGGTTAGGGTTACCATATACGTGGGTGGATCAAATATAAACCGGACTTATGTAAAAAAAAATACGCGCGTATTATTATACTCGTAAAAAAAAGGAACATATTTTATTTTTCTACATAATCTCCCCTTCTATTAACACATTTTTCCCAGCGCAGGGGATGTTTCTTGATGCCAGTATCGAAGAATGTAGTCGGTCGTGCCTTTAGCCAATTGCACACAAATGATTCCACTATCTGGTCAGTGTGAAAACGGCGTCCTCCACTTGAATTTTTTTTGTGCCATTCCTACACTTGAGTTCTTGAAAGCGTATTCTTATCGAACTGTAGAGTCAATGGATGCAAAATTTCGGAAGGTTTTATGCCCTCCCGTGTTAAAAAAATTATGATAAGTCCTTGCTCAACAGACTTATATACCTCCTGCTCATACATGATGCTACTGGCGCGCCCCTAGATGATCCCCCCTAACACATACAACAGCACCAAGCGCGTCACTTCACTCAGCGACCAGTAATAAAAAAAGTCCTGTTTATATTTGATTCACCTAATACTTTTATATCAGGTCATTATTGCACGAAAAGGAAGCGGAAAGGTCTAACGAATTTGAACCTTATGCGGTGCAACTGTTACTATGGTAGGACCCAGGTTTCCAGTTGCGAAAGACATCTGGGTCTCAACAGCCGATCATAATAAAAGTGATGATCCTTAACAGTGTTATATTATTATTCATCTGCCTAGCCTTTTCCCAACTATGTTGGGGTCGGCTTCCAGTCTAACCGGATGCAGCTGAATACCAGTATTTTACATGGAGCGACTGCCTATCTGACCTCCACAACCCAGTTACCGGGTAATACGATACCCCTTGGTTAAGACTGGTTGTCAGACTTTCGGGCTACTGACGACCCGTAACGACTGTCAAAGATCCACGAATGAGGGCTGGGACTAACGGCCTTACGTGCTTTCCGAGGCACGTAAGGCCGTTAGTCCCGCTTCTATTATCATACTTACTTGGGCATGGTTTGTGGGGTAGTGTTAGTAACAACGGAGAGAGCATCGTTTGCGCTTTGTTCGACTTTCTCCAAGAACTCAAATATTTCCCTGAAAGTTTAAATTGGAAGCTTAAAATGATGCAATGGACTATATTATAATTTTAAAACAAGTTGATGATGACCATTTACAAAAAGGGAAATGGTAGAAAACTAAAATTCAACTCACATAAAATGATCTTTGGGCGAGAAACTTTCTTCCTCTTTCTTACTTTCAGATTCCAATAGAATTCTATTAGCAACTTCTGTCACGGGATTCTCTCCGTAACTCTCAATTTCTTTTAGCATCGAGTAAATATCTAAAACTGTAGACTGAGAATTTAGTTCCTTGGGTGGTTCTTTTTTTGACTCTTTGTCTTCAGTACGGACAGGCGCTGTAGATTTCGCCGGTTCGACCCTTTCTTCAGGCCTCGAAGGTTCAGATTTCCGTGGCTCCTCTTCTGTTAGTTCAATTTCGAGAACCCTGGGAGAAGGTGCTGATAGAGACATCCACGAATCAATATCTTTGTCATTTTGAACGCTGTCGATCCTAGCGCTCATAGGAGTTTTAATCGTATACATATTCTTCTGAGTTTGATTCCTTATGTTTACCGGAATCGGACTTTTGCCACCGCTTTTTGAGCTTTTATTGTTCCATTCCTGCTTAAACCCTGGAGAGTTTTCTCCTGAACCGCCATTGCTTAATTTTCTATCAGTTTTCTTTGCGGTTTTAGACGAATTTTTATAATCCCCTTCTTTGACTTTTAAATAATTTTGTATCAGCTCTTTCGTCGAAATCTTCGATATGTCTCGTTTGGTGTCTAAAGAATTTTTGTTATTCACTGGCGATTGGTCTGTAATGTTGCTCTCCTGGGAGCTTTCGCTTGCGTCCTTCTTGTCCTCAAAATTAGAAGCATCTTCGAACATTTTGTCTATGTTCAGGGGAGTGGGAGATACTGCGTCAGTCTGTATATCTTTGATGGTAAGATCATGCAGATTGTTTATAGCTTCTAATTCTTTTTTGTAATCTTCAATTACTTTGGACGTATACGCTTTAGTCGTACTATTAATAAGATAGGGTGGGTAATCTACATTGGTATCTGTATTGTCAGATTTGATTTCATCTGTCCCTTCACTACTTCCAGGTATGGGTATGTCACTCTTGCTAGGCGAGTTCTGAGGAGGTAGTGCAATGTGTCCCTCTTTCTTTAGGAAGAAATCCTTGTAGAGCAAGCGGCTGTGGTTCAAGGGTTCAGCCCATTGACCCTTCTTAACTGATGGAAATGTATTCTGGTACCCTTTATCGTTGCTGTTCGTAGATACACTATCCAAACTCTTGGGCTGCTCTTCAACTTTATCGTGTGAGCTAGATTGCTTCAGTACCGACGTATTTGGCAGTGAATAGTTCTGTGCGTAAAACCTATCATCATTTGCTCCACTGTCAGGATAACCAGAGTCTTTTGACGACGAATCTGTATGCACTATGGTGCTAGATAATTTAGTCTTGTATAAATCAGTAGGGTTCTTGCGGAAATCATTATAAAAGCTCTTGTAAGTCCGTGGGTCGCACATGTAGCTTTGGGTGATTTTATTATAATCATCGTGTTTGCAGTCAACTACATAACTATTCCTTCCAGCCATATTATCATCCCGATCATCTTTATTGATTTTGTCTTCTAGGGACATTTCTGGAGATAAGCTGGACATGTGCTGTGAAGGGACACTCTCACAGTCCTGTGTAGATTCTTCTTCTACTAAGGACAGCTGTTGTTTAGATACAGTTAGTCGGCGGGAGTAGGTATCTATAGCCTTTTCTACCTCTGACTGTATACTAGTATCACTGTATAACTCATGTCCGAAATCTGTCTCTTTCTTCTCAGAGTCAAGAGGTATGAAATATGATTCATATGCTCGCGTCTTGAATGAAGGCGACAAACTTCTCCCATGAAAGATATTTTTGTTTCTGGTTGGGGACTGACCTCTCTCAATAATTTTCACTTCTAATCCATATTCTTGACCAGTTAAATTATCTTCGTTTATTGAGTTCTCCATAGGCTTTCGTGTTTTTTTGGCTATGTTCCTGTACTTAACAAAGTTCTTTGAATTGTTGTTTTTCTTTGTCCCCAGTTGAGCTTTAGCCTTGATTTTAGTTCCTAAACTAATGTAAGTGTCTTCAGAACCATAGTCGGAAGCGTTGCTGCATATTTCTTTGTTTCTATGAGAATGGGTTTCATTGGTTTTTGTATCTCTGAGTAGATTAGTTGTTGGTGCAACTATTTTTAGAGCAGTTGGGGAATCTGGAAAAAAAATTGATGGGGAATTGATTAAACTCTTCCGAGTTGACAAAAAAGAGAAAAAAAACTGTTTCAGGGAAATAAAAACATTTTTACTGTTATAAGACTGCAGTAATTCAGCACTGAATGCTTTTAAAAAACTTCTGGTTGATGGTGCTCGCTCTTTTGTATCAGCTGAAAAGGGCCTCTTGTATCTCTCTGGATAGTCCTAAAATGAAACATTTAAAAAATAAAACAACAAATGTTATAATCAAAGTGGACTATAAAATATTATTATTTATTTAAACCAATAAAATATAAATGAATAATAATATGTAACTATACACCTGAAAAAAATACCAAAAAAATAAATTTCACATTATAAAACAAACAATGGCTGGCCATTACTTAGACTAACAAGTTAAATTTGTGTTGTCAATAACCACATAATTTTCATCTTGTCACACTTGGTCTTAAATTAAGCATTTGTAGGATATTCTCAGGGTTGAGAAAAAGGTGTCATGACAACAAAATAGATTCGCCAAGCATACTCATTATAGCACAAAGTAGCTTTGTTGTCTACAGGTAAGAGATGAGGCCATGATAACAAATTATATTGATACAAGATCTGATACAAGACTATATTGATTCTGAACACTGAGGTTATTAGATGCTCCAATTTTACCTGCACACTCCCTACATAACAACAGCAAAAATATTATACAGTTCATTTAAAACGTTTGAATTTGAATTCCATTTTTAAACAATGTTCTTATATTTACCTATTCTTTTCCAATTTATAGGTAATTTGGTATGCGTGACAATAGGTTGCACGCAAGAATTTGGAAGGGGAGGGAAAAAGGTCACCATGGCAACAACGTTTGTTTAATCTTATGGATAAATATGCAGACATAATTGGGGCCCATTCTAATAATATTTTAGGGATTTGCTATGGAAAATAGCAGGATAAAGATAAAACCACATTAATAAGTACTAGTTAAATAAGTTATATAGAAATATACAGCTTGATAAAGTATATGTACCGGTGCAATGCAAACAGTGCTTTGTAATGCAGATCGCGGACGATTCCGAATGTTCCTTTTTTCGTCCTTCTTCTTGCCTCTATACGATAAGTTTACAGGCGAGCCCAGCAGCCGCAAACTACTATTTTCCTTCGACATTGTACACACATAACAACGACAAATCAACTAATTTATCGCTCCACGAACGAATAAGGTGACAGTCTGTTGTTTATTTATTAGTTGTCAGAGCGTTTGTTGCTAGGCAACCGTTCCGTTCCAGTTACTTTGCTCCTTGAAATTTTAGTTGTTGAGCATAAACCAATTGATTAACTTTTAATATAATTTGTCTTGTTATACGATAATATTAATATAGTAATACATATTTTCACTATTGATATTGGTAAAATAGTGTTTCGTCGTTCTTAAAATAATGATTCAATACCATCAATCACATCGACCGGTGGTTGTTTCTCTGAAGATAGTGTTACAAGCTAAATCATATTATCTACCATGTGGTAGTAATTGGTGGCAAAACAAATGCGAGTCACTTAGAATAATTATTATTTTATTCTTGTTTTGCTTTCTTAAATTTATTTAAAATATAGGGAAGTTTTCATTTAAACCATTGTCTTGCGCAATGGGATTATAACTGAAAAACGATTTCTGTTATTTTAGTTTAGTGAAGTACCTATTGGGATAAACTAAACGCGTATTGCATTGACGTCATCGATAAAAATACAGTCGGTTCATATATCATCCGCATGGAAAATGCGTCTTTTAGTTCGGGCGGTCAAGTAGATTTTTGTTGAGTTGAACCTTGAAAGGCATTGCAGTCGCACGTACACTTCGTAAACGCGTTTCGTGAAAATTATATGGTGCAAATTGTTAAAAAATATTGATCGTGATTACGAATTGAAGATTCAGTGTTTTTATATTGTGATAAAAATATAAATAAAAAAAAAACAAACCATGTTCAGCGGAATAGCAGGTGTGTATAAGCTTTATTTTTTTGTTTTTAAAGATGAAAATATGTTATCTAACAATACATAGACGATAAAAAAATATATAAGTAAAATCTTTTTGCATTATTTTTTCTTATTTTTATTTTACTTTATTGTAATCTTATAATTAGAAAATATGCAACTGTAGAATAATGATTGACCACTAATTTAAATTCCACATTAGCACTTGTAACTAGTCTGTAGAATTATTTTTAACACAGCATGTTCTAAAAAATATTCAATTTTTTTATAAATAAGTATAGACTAATTAGCTGTACCAGCCTAGTGTAAAATTATTTCATAACATAACATAATTAGGTATTATAAGTAATTAGCAAAGCAACCAACTGCGAAAATGACATACGGTCGTAATAATCACATTGGTCGTAGTCAAAAACGCATAACATACATACATAGGTACTTCTATACATTTTCATCGTAATTCCCTACCATAGATACCATCGTAATTCATACCTAACCATGGGACATTTTAGAAAGTATTATTCATGTAGTACACACATGACTTTATAGCTAGTACATGCCTACTAAGTAAACAAGAGGTTGAGTAGTTCCTTAGTTGGTTGTACAGACGCCAGCACATCAACAATCTGTCAAATTTCTTTTGAGACAAGTAGGTATAAGGTTCAAAGTTGATTGGGAAGATTTGACAGTTTCGGGTAGCTTAATGTGCTCGCGTCTGTAGCCAGCACATCAAGCTCCCCATACTTATTCAAATAATATTATGGTTCATCTACGGTTTGTTAAAGAAAAAAAAATAAACTCAAGTAGGTACGCAGTCTTAGGTGCCAAACAACGCCTTAGACCTTGACTGATGATCATTAAGTTGGAAGTTCACGTCCCCTGTCCCACCCATGGTTTGGTAAACTCACGGAGAAAATTTGTAAAGGACAACCCACTCCTTTCGTCTAGCACGAAGCTGCAGAGTATAGGCACTTATAATAAATAGTGGGCACAAAATATAGTTTGGAAATGAGGTGTACTTGATGCCAACATGATGCGAGTTTTTTTACGGTTGCATGCTTTTTCACTTCGTATACGAAAATACAGTCGGCTTGAGCTCCTGGAGCTATACCTCCGGGCTGGCATGAGAAAAGTCCGCATTAGCCCGCAATCCTCAAAAATAAGAATCACGTCATTTCATGCTGCGTTCGGGAAAAACTGCGACATACGTCAATCTGTAAACTCTGGAGAACACTGAAAATAATGAAAACCGGCTTTTTGATTATCTTTACCATATTATTAAACAGCGGGATAATTGCGTAACACACTGTCAGTAGCAATGGGTTTCATTTTGACAGTTCAACAACATTCATTGCGTTATTTTCCGTACGCAAAATACGCGCATTGACGTGGAGTTGCGGACACCAGCCCGTGTTACCTATTACCTATTTACGTTGTTGAGCAGACACATTTTTCAAACATGTAAAACAATGGATTAGCACAATCCTTCAAAATCATTCAGATTGTGACTGATCGTGTATTACGCATTTAGCGTGCTGATTTAATCGCGGAAATACGGCTATTAAATAAGTTCGCATTTTGAAAGGAGGCAACTGCATTGCAGTGCTATTAATAAAACAACAACCTCTTCCGTCTTGGCTTTGCGTGGTCGAAGAAAACTCGAAAGAACACGACTGGAAAGTCTAATAAAAAATTATTTTATGGCTCAGCGTATGTTGGTCTTTTCTACTTCAACCTTATACGCATCCACAGGACATTCATTGATGCAGAAGCCTACATTACTTGATGCAAGTTTTCACTTTTTTACCAAGAAAAGAAAACCGGAAGAATTGACTGGCTTCATCGACAACTACCTAACCGCCTGTTGATTCTCAGCTGAGAGAACCTAAGATCTACCCAATAACCAAATGCGAGTCTCGCACAGAACACATAACATGAATCATGCACCTAAACAAGAAGAATGAGGATTAATACTTCCTTAATGACTTCTTATTGAGTCATTGTGGCATTCGTAACCGATGGACTGATGTCATTGTCGATCATTTAAGCACATTTAGTTGCCTTACAGTGATTCTAATTCAAATGCAGTGAGGAACTGATGAGGAAAGGAAGATAAACAGGGGTGTAATTACGTAACACGCTTACCTACAATGACACATTTTGACAGTTCAACAACATTCATTGCGTTAAGTTGTTGAGCAGAAGTTTTCAAACACATGAAGCAATGGATTACTTATCCTTTTTCATGAAAATAAAAAAAATGCAGTTACTATTCGGTGCTACAAATACGGCAACAAACGTCACTGCACCATTAGTGTTGTTGTCCTCAAAACTTCCATTGGCAAAAGTTTTAGGTCAAATATAAGTCCCCCGCATCGCAAGGTTATTGCACCCAAAATATGTCACGTACGCGGTCTAGTTAATAGAATTTGATCATATTAATAATCACATAAAATAATTATTTCCTACTGGGTCAACTACTTATAGGTAGGTAGTCATTTGAATAGCCATATTTACTTAACTAAGTAATATTTGGAAATATAGGTAATAATATTTTCTTGTGAACGAATACAAACAAAATAACGTAACCGGCACAACACAGCCCTATTATTTGGAGCAAGCTGTAACACTTAAAATTGTTAATTATTATCGATGATAACCAAACAAAAAATAATAAATTAAAAAAAAAAATAGTTCGGTCTATTTTTAGCCTGTAACTGTCATCGAGCAGATAATAATTTAAACGGCAATGCAAGAAATGTCAACAGTTGAATGTCTCGCCGCATTGCTCCAGTACGTGTCTCGGCCGTGTTGTGCTCATGATAACACGTTACCACGAGTATTATGGTGCGTGACTGCGTGACCCGCAGACCCTCGACTGTCACGCTCCGGCGCGGCAAGGGAGACGGGATGAATCAGTCGTCATTCTCGCGTGAATCACTGCGATATTGGACGATCATTTGTTTATTTATGTGTATTCAGTTTTTTTTTTTTTCTTTGTTACGTCATTATCATTGTCCATCGTCCTTGGTGAGGTCGGTGTTAGGGTCTGTACCAAGCTTTATCTCGGATTTTCAGTGTTTAATCGTGTAAGTCTGATGTGAAGCCTCCATCAATAAGAAAATCGATACCTACTATCCGATTGTTAGGTCAGATTTCAAACTATGTTATGTAACCATTCAATCTACTTGTGGATGGATCAATTTCCGCAATGAAAAGTTAACCACTACGTGCATCTCCAACGATCTTTTGAAAAGGCTCCCTTATTGTCTTAGCTAAAAACAGAAAAAACAATAAAGTACGGGGTACCTACCCAGGTAAATATTTGAGAAAACCATGCGTCGTAGTAGTCCTTGGTGTGTAGCGTAGTATCTAAAAGCCTTTTGTCTTATATGCCTAGTTCGGGTCGATATAGATGTTTCTTGAAATTCTCTATACAACGTGTAACGTTGAATGCGCAAAACCTCAGACACCCCAACTGATTTTTAATTCAATTGACCTATTTCAGAGCGAAAATAAGTCATTAAAAAAATTGTTAAGGTTTTATGTGCTGTTTTAGTTTTACTGCCCATTCCGATCGTTTCTTGCGTCTGCGACGACGCTTAATCGAGGGAGGAGTCGTCACCGGGCCGCTGCGCCGCGCTGACATTGGGTTGCTTGACCTATTAATAAATAGACACGGCAACGTTTTTAATGAAGATTTTTTGAAAAATGTGACCTCTATTAAAAAGTGGTTCAATTAATTCTGCTCGTTATTCTGATCAAACTATTTTCAGGTTTTGCGCATTTAACGTTACACGTTGTATATACGTCAATATTAGATGTTTTACGAAATTAATAAATTCCAAACTTTGTTCGCTTACTAGAATAGCTTAAATATTAAACTAATAAAATATTCAAACAGAAGTACTTACATACGTTAAGAACCAGTTTTGTGACGCAGAATCAAACAAAATCTTTGTAAGACGCAAAATCTAAAGTTATGAAGCAATATGGCAACTACGCAGCAAACACGCATCGTTCATTACTTGCACATAGTTGTTAATGGCGTTAAGCGTTTTAAATAAATAATTTAACGCCCCAAGTCACGTTCTCATTCGGCATTCGCGCCAAAACTATATAATAATAATGGATTGCAGTGCTAAGCTAGTGCTGTGCATTCTTAAAAACGGCTTCGGTATGAAAAATATTACATAGTTCAAATACGCAGGCCCGGATTGGCCATATTACAAATTGGGCAAATCTCCGATGGGCCGGATGCCTGATAGGCCGGGGTGTGGCCGATTGGCGGTCCACGTTCTTTTGCTACTTAAAAAAAAAACGCGACACATCGATTAAAATAACGTCCGCTACCGTCAATTCGAGGATCTAGCTCAATTTACGTTATCGTCATTGCACAATGTGAGTCTTCAACCGGGAAGACTACGTTTTCCTTAATTGATTCAGTTTTAAAGTTTTCTAATATCGGATCGGTGTAGGTTTTCTTCCTAACTTTCCAAAGAACAAATTCATAGGTATGTGGTGGTAATTTAGTATTAGGATCTACCACTAAAGCTGTAATTCAAAGTGCTTCAGTATTTAGCGTACTGACTGACGTGGCTGTATTTCTTCGCGAATCTTACCAACGTATGGATATCTGGGAACATCGAGGACGGAAAGACTAAAAGGCTCTCAACTATTGGAGAAACACGTTGGTGGTCTAAAGATACAGCTTTGAAGATTTTTTTTTTGGTTAATTCTCAAGCGTGGATTCGTCTTCTTAATGTAATGTTGATAATAACTTTGGCCAAAATACAACAAATTTAATATTTAAGACAGAAGTCCGTGTGAAATCGAAAGCATAGGTACGGAATCATTTTGCAAATAAGAAACAGTGTTCACAGCCATAACCTTTTTAAGAATATATGAAGTAACTACACCTCACTCAAAGTGATTGCAAGCCTCGGGCTTGGATTGAATTATATACAACATTATTTTTAGTATATGGCAAACCCGAAACACGTGTCTAATATTTTTATTAAAGAATCTATGTACAAAATTTCAAAACTGTATCATGAAAAATCACGCAGTTATAACCTTGTTATGTTACCTGATTGTCCGTACAAAAAGTTGGTTACCTACCACTTACCACGCGCCACCGGCCGACCGGCTGTGACCTGTGTTTTTCGCGTATGATTGCGGATATGTACTTAGTATCGTTCGGTGTCCAACTTGTTACCATTTTAAAATATTTTTGGCACAAAATATAACATGGTGTAAAAACTATTGGAATCGATTCAGTTACTTATTCTGAACAAACTATATTCAGGTTTGCAGTATACTAAAAATAATGTTGTATATACAACGTGTAAAGTTAAATGCGCAAAACCTCAGACACCCAAACTGATTTTTAATTCAATTGACCTATTTCAGGGAGAAAATAATTCATTAAAAAATTGTAAAGGTTTTATGTGCTGTTTTAGTTTTACTAGCCATTCTGATCGTTTCTTGCGTCTGCGACGACGCTTAATCGAGGGAGGAGTCGTCAGCGGGCCGCTGCGCCGCGCTGACATTGGGTTGCTTGACCTGTTAATAAATAGACACGGCAACGTTTTTAATGAAGATTTTTTTAAAAATGTGACCCTTATTAAAAAGTGGTTCAATTAATTCTGCTCGTTATCCTGATCAAACTATTTTCAGGTTTTGCGAATTTAACGTTACCCGTTGTATTTTGATTGATTACTAACATAGCTTGTAAGTGAATTGTTACTAACGTTATGAGCCCATGTTGCTCGAAGTAAATGTTTTGTTATTATTATTATTATTGCGCTATTTCACCCAGTTTCGAAATCTTACAAAGCAAGCCTTTTGTTTCCATTACGTAATCAAACTTTAGTTGGTGATTTTAAAAGAGTTTAAGTAATCAATCTGAAAAAGGATCGAATAAACAGCGGATTCATACGAAGCAATAATGAGTGAAGCTTGCTAATAAGATTGGAAGTGGAACGCAGAACAATGTCCAGTCAACAAGGAATGGATTGACCGAGGGCATGTGCATTGAACAAACTACGTGATACTGATTAAGTATTGAAGTATTGGCTGACGTTCATTAAATTACACTGTGGCGGAGTAATAGAAATATAGAAATAAATAAATAAATAAATGATAAATGTATTCGCGCTTTATGTAAACAAAGTGTTAAGGCTTTAGTGAAATACAGAAGTGATTACGGATAATCACTTCTGTAATCTGATTGAAAATCCTGGTTTTCTTAAGGTTTCATTCACCAAAGCCACATTTTACAAAGGTCTTAACTAGCATATTAGTTGTATGCACCATAATCTCAATGAAAAATAGTTCGATTTCAGGGTCAGTAAGACGAATCGAAGCAGTTATTAAATAAATTATGACTCATTTGCGCGAACTACGGAATGTTTTGCACGGAATGTGCTTTGTTTACGTGCCAGATATTACGTTACTTGGTATCGGAGTATATTTAGCGTATGCAAGTACGTTTGGTGCAATGTTTTGGGTTCGACAAGACATGCTGGCTGCGGAATGGCAACTAGCAAGCGATTATCAGCAATCGAATACATCAAGGTGGAGTTTACTCGTCGGTTCTAATGAAAATATTGAGCAGTGTACGTACGGCAGTCGAAAAAAGTGAGATTGCAAAAACTTCAGGAGTTAACACGGCTGATGACCTGCCGGTCGATTCTGTAAAAATCTCACCGTCAAATCATAAGTGAAGTGAGCACTTAATAGTGTCAAACCCTACCATTAGGGAATGACAGAGCTCACTTCCCGCTCACTTCACGTAAGTTCTCACGGTGACATTTTTTACAGAATAGCATTGCTGTTCTGGAGAGGTTGATATGAAAAGTAAATAACCAGATGCAAATTATTAGTAGACAGAAGCCAAGCCAAATGCCGGACACAATTTAAATCCAGAGCTAACCGTTATACTAAGGAATTTCTTACAATTTCACCGTGTTCAATCTGACCCAAGATCTCATCTTATGCCCAAGAGTCGCGCTAGCAACCAGTCTTGACTAACGAGGGGCTATTTAAGACAAAGATCAGTATTTACTCACATAACAGTGCCCTATAGTTATCTAGATAACTCGTTATTAGCTTTGTTCAAATTTAACCCTTAAATGCATAATGTTGCCATTTGGCAACAAAGTACGTCATTTAATTTTTTTAAGATTGTGATAGCTGTGGGTTTCTGAACGCACCTCTTTTTGTCAAAAGAATATATATACTCTATGAATATTAATATTATTGTATAATTATTATATATTTATTATCTAAATTCTATAGACAAATACCTATACAATAGCATTTTTTGCAATACGATAAAATAAATCATGCATTTAAGGGTTAAAATCTTCCGGAAAATAATTTTAAAATGAACATGCGTCTTTGGATGCGTCAGACTTTTCTAAAATGACGATGGCATTGGTGCTTAAATAAAACGTAGAACAGCCGTGCGATTCTGTAACCATCTCACCGTGAAAACTTGGGTGAAGTGAGCGTGAGAGTCGTTAATAGTGTCAATCTCGAGCATCAGCATGACTCACAGCTCACTCTAAGCTCACTTCACCTTAGTTATCACGGTGAGATTTTTCCAGAATCAACCGGCTGTTATGTTTCATAGAAATATGAATAGTGAAGATACCTACGCAATTTAATTAATGACTACCTACCTATGTTTTCTTATCTGGTGCTAAAGTCCAGACTGAGAAACAGTAATGGATCATAAGTTTATTGAACTCCTAAAGAGATACGGTGGATTTTGATATTGAAACCGTTAATACCGCCGGCTATAGACTGACATCCCTACGGACGGACAATGAGTGCATACAGCAGTCAAAGTTCATAGAACGCAGACTACGTAGGTAGCAATATAAATTATGTTGATTCGAGGAATGAATTATTCTCTGCGAGTAGGTGTCGCACAACATGCTGCCACTCTGTCGTGCTCCTCAATTGTATAATATTAATCAGTTGGATTTGGCTCCTCCCGAGCTATCCGGGACGCTATTGGTCGCTTTATGAGAGCACAATCTGAATCAGAATGGATAAAATTACACGCGCACCCAGTGTGCTAGTAATATACCCAATTTAGTGTGGATGGAATAAAAATAACGTAACGTGTTAAGTGTGATAAACAACATTACTTTTGGTCGATATTTGTTGGAATTCAACTCGTAATATCGTCATGCTTTGGCCTCCTCTTCCTCTGTTCAGAAGTCTAGGACAGGAGATGAAAATTCACTTCCAATTATTAGAAACCTATATTGCGAACCTCTGTGGCTCTACAAGGGCCATCCGAATATTTTCGTTCCTAAACAAAATAAGTATTTAAATTCCAGACTTGGATAAAATATTCCCTCGGAAGCCTAGACGCCACTGACAGATAAGATATACAAAACTTATCTTTTAAACTCGTATTAGGTAATCGATCCGGTCTGAAATTATCACGATTCATAGACATGATGATCGCTCATTCCGTGGATCCGTGGTCACTATTGACATACCGCGCTGTATTATCTCACCAATTTCATGTTGACCTCGCTATTGCTGTATGCTATTTTTGGCACATTAAAGATATATATCGTACAAGTACATATACAGCGTGTAACGGAAGGGGGGTATCAACCCTGAAGGAGGTGAATGTGCTCATGAAACTCAACAACTTTCCCCAAAGAACATAGGTCGAAATATGAAAAAAAAATTTGGCCCTCCCTTACAAAACTGACTACCAGCTGATTGATTTACTATGGGAGGGCCAAATTTTTTTTTCATATTTCGACCTATGTTCTTTGGGGAAAGTTGTTGAGTTTCATGAGCACATTCACCTCCTTCAGGGTTGATACCCCCTTTCCGTTACACGCTGTATATCCTCATGATTTGTGTGCGAGCTCCATGCACGTAAAACAATACGAAACTTCGAAACCATTGTCAGATGTGTTAAAAACAATAGAATCATCCATATAGACCCTGTACTTTTGGTAACTATGCACCACAAACAGTACCTGCAGATGTATTAGAATTTAGATGCTGTTTAAGAAACGTATTCGTAATGCCCTAAATATGATCCAACAATGTTAATTTTCTCCACGACGCATGTACGCAATTTGTATTATTAAGTTTAGCTTCCCTGTAAATTCAAATTGCATTTATTCCCTGTGGTGCAACATTTTCATGTTCTTCGTGACTTCGCGTTTAGGTACTTAGCCAATGCACCCTCCTTTATCTTACCTGAGTGAGGCTCGCTCCTCCTTGCTTGAATTTAAATTTTGTCTGTGGGCAGCCGTGCGCGCCGCCGCGCCGTGGGGTTAAATGATATAATATACACATATTACCATGCCATGTGATGTGAGCAGGTATCAAATTCTGAAGCCGTGTTAAATTAGAGTAACACTAAAGCCCCGGATACACTAGGGAACATTTTGTCCCGCAACATGACGCGAAACACAAAATATACGTGACGCTGCAACGTTGCATAGTGTCCCGCAACATGACCCGCAACATTTTACGTGACGCGGACATGTTTCTTGCTCCCGCTCCGAGAGCGAGCGCACGGCGCGACATTCTCTCGGGACATTCACGTAGTTGCCGAGCGCCATGTTCCGCAACATGTCGCTCCATTTGTCCCCTAGTGTATTCGAGGCTTAAGCAATTCCCAATGGTGTGTTTATTGATCTAACTGGAAGAAACAACTAGGAAGTAGATTTGAACAAAAACATAATTGCTTTGTTTGAATTTTCATTTTGATTTTCAGAATAGGTCTGCCACCCAAAATACAAGTTTTCGCTTAGTTTGGGAGACAGTATCAGTACTTAAAGCACAATACATTTACTTGTGTCTAATTATTATAAGTCACCTTGTGAACTGTATATTTTTTTAAAGAAAAAGATTATTATTATTATAGACGGAAATATAATACTGTAATAGGTAACCACTTTATTCGCGTCTTTGTTCATACATTGTTTCAAATTGTACATTTTGAAACAAAATATTATAACGATACAATACGAATGATAGAGCCAAGTTTACCTTGTTAATTTAATTATTCTAATTTTCCACTTACGATAGTAAAGATCAAGGTAGTAAGAAGTATCAGTACCTACCGGGGTGGTTCAAGACCGTTAAAAGTCACGTAACTAGTCATATTTAGTTGTGAATAGGCTCTGTTTAAAAATCACATTCCTGCATAATATCGACAACCTGTCGTACTGGTATTCAGCTGCATCCGGTTAGACTTTAAGCCGACCCCAACAGTCAAAATCAAAATCAAAAGTCATCTATTCAAACTAGGCTGAGAATCACTTTTCGAACGTCAGAATTACAGAAGACAGTCCCCCCCAAAACGCCCGCCCTTCACTACTTCCTAGTACTTTCGCTGGGGAGAAGAAGTGGCCCAACAAACTCCCCAGCAGCACAGCTGTCCGTTCAGTTGGGAAAAGGCTAGGCAGATGACGATGATGATCGACAAGCTGTCGTACCTATGTAGTTCCGTCGAGCTCATCGCGTCCGAGCAAGATAACATATTTCCCTTTCGTCAAAACATTATCAATAGGTCACATAGTTCAAATAGCGTTGAATATGCATCGGCTCTTTCAGTAAACAATGTCAACAAATAAAATATATCGTAACAGCAGAGCAACGAAAACAAATCTCGCCGGTTGCACGATGACATCATCAAGGTCAACCAGTGCCGGGGCCCACCATTATATTAATATCCGAGGCTCCTCGTGCCTCTCCTCCTAACACACCGTAATATAAACAAGTGTGAAGAGGAAAGACATATTAACGAGATGGGTCTTACGCAAGCTGCGCAGGAATTCTTTCTTAGCGTTTGCAGTAATTAAGCCTTTGGGCATCAACAGGAATATTGGTAAGAAGTTACGAACGATATGTAAGCTAAAAAAAACTAAATTATAAAGGGTAAATAAAAATGAAGAATACGAAATACTAATCAATCCAAATTAGTTCAGCTTGGCAAAATTTGATTTCTTGCCTCTTATTTTCATCTCTTCTCAGGTAATAATCTAATTTTGTATTCAACAGGTTTGAATAAAAAAAAACTTGATTATCTTAAAATGGTCAAGCAAATTGGTTGAAAGAAAAAATAAAGGAATCATAATATTGTGTTATTACTACTAGCAATGTGGGTTAAACGTTGTGTGCTTTTCCCCACAATAGATCTAAAAGACGGAATGAAAAAAGTGTTACTTACTTATGTCTCCATTACCCTTTGGTGCCTTTTTTTTATTATTAAATCATTGTCCCACACTAGAAATTTCTCCTGTATTGTGGGTGCGTTTACAAACATTAAAACTCACATACACAAACAGGGAATGTCAATAGGGACACGTTTTTCAACTTTAATTAACTCATTAACAGTGTCCATCTAGAAGTGTCTATACTAGACAATGGGCACTAATCGTCATGACTAATAGACATTGATAGTATGTAAATAGAAACAAGACTCTTTATTTCTATCCAGTCACGTGATAAAGATAAAATTCTAAATGTTTCATAGTGATGATGAGACACGTTGAACGAATGATAAAAAATATCATTCGTTCTTTCATATGGCGTATAATCGATATAATTAATTTGACACTATTAATCGCGTATTTCTCAGATGTAAAGTAATCCTTTGTTTCAAGTGACCTTGCGGTCGGTCTCCGGCCGACTAGTATACAATATGAGTACAACAGAACGACCAAGTAATCATTATTTTGGTACAATGACCGACCGTTAATTAATTAAAATATTTATGTACTGCGTGTTTCTAATACATTTCAAGCTAATCTCGTGTTTGATCTATTAAATAACTGATAATCTAGTTTAAAAAAAAACCTTTTTTTTTAATTGTTTAATTTGTAAGTTTTAAGCCATGTTTTAAAAAAGGAAGTATTTATAGTCACGTCAAACATACTAATTTATGTAACGTATGTTTTCTGAGAGTTCTAAATCTTGTAATGACATCACAGGCAGTAGATGGATGTGAATGTGATGTCATGTCACGTTGCTTCAGGCCGGATATTTATCTCAATTGGTTACAGCTTGTATCGGCGAAGGAATCTGTAATTTATACCTACACAGTTCTGCGATAATGGCAGCTAAGTTAGATAGGACGCGGTCCAGAGATTACGTCTAATAATACATTTAGATGTAATGATGGTGCTTAACAATGATAAAAATGCGATTTGCCGTACAGTGCTTTGTAATGTTTCGAGTGTGTCATTCTATGATATTTATAAACCGCGTTAGAAATATTCGTTTCGAACTTTCGAGTGATAACATCTGGTTTTGGCCATAAAATTATAAAATATGTGAGAGCAAGCACTTTAAACGAGGGACAGAACGCTTCACGTGAGCGGGTCGTGACTCGTGTCCTAGGTCACAAATATTGTCGCAGTGCTCATAAAACCAGTCTCATGGCGCAGACCGATCGATAACTGGATCTAGACTTTCAGGGCTTGCGAGGCCGAGACCTAGACTAGCAGGCGACTAATAACAATTATTGTTTTATACTAGGAAATTGAGTCAGTCAGCGCGTGGGGTGAATTTTTATATGCGAACTAACACGTGCGCTAATTTTTTATTCAGTCCATGTGATATGTTTCAGACTCTGTAGCATCAATTACGATGGCAATTCAAGGCAATACTATGTCGATTGCAGCGTCATCCTCGTAATCTGTTATTGCACGTGGAATTGCACCAAGATCTAATACAACTTTTATAACTATGTACTTCCAGATCTACATAACTTCCAGCTTTAATTTTATCATGTAACTGTACTGTACCTACACAATATACTCGCTTGAAATGAAAAATATACCCAGTTCTATTATATTATATTATATGTAAATCTGTAAATAAGCTAAACATTTGGATCAAGTGCACTATGAGTGTATTCGTACTACTTATTTCAGTGTGTCTGTGTGTTAAGAATTTCGCGCGGCCTGTTATCTCACATGATATTTTTAATCTCGGTAAATATAGGTAACGTCCGCGGACGATCGGTACGCGTCATGATAGGTATCGTAAATTTCATCTCTTCGGCTTTTTCTATGATGTAAAAACCGTATAGAAATTGGCTTTATAAAGCTAGATCAATTGAAAAATAAAAAATGCTCTTAAAGGATAAAAAACAATAAGTATCGCTTATTTTGTCTGACACATTGCTATATTATTACCACTTGAAAGCTATTTGGCCCATCAATCAGCGGGAGTTACGAAACAGCCGGGAAGGCGAGCGAGCGATGATCCCGAGTTGACCGACTCGCCACGCACTACTCTATTTTCGTTCGGTCAATCGGTCGAGGCATCGGCCGACAGTATCGATTGACTTCGATTTATCAGTCTGTCGAGAGACAAGATAGTGACTGAAATATATAAGGTCCCATTAAAATAGATGGAAAAACTTTTAGAAAGCATTCAGACCACCAAAATAAGGACAATGATAAAGAAATATGTAAGAAAACCGCATTAGATACTTACAAGAAAAATAGTCAGCTAACGAAAATACACTAATGTGCCGGCAATTTGTTATATTAGGCCAAAATAAAATCACTTTAATCAGTGTTTTTTTTTTTTTTTTTGCTTGGATATCTTTGGTTAGACGTACTGAGCGCTGTATAAAAATTTGTCCATCTATTTTAATGGGACCCTGTATAGCTTGAGCGAAATGTATTGCAAGAACAATCTTCTCAATCTTTGTCCACTTTAAAAATTATGATAAAAAAGTACTTCCTCTCTCCTTAAACAGCATCATTATATTTTCTTTACTCCTATTTCATGTCTATTATTATATGTATATATTTATTTAGATTAGTATAATATACTTTATGTATGTATTCATTGTGTAAATGGTACACCACGGACTACCTACAGTATTTGTCTCTCCTTCCCTTTTCAATCCATCCAAAGGTTGTCTTTAAAATATCGGTCTTAGCGATAAGACCGCCTATTGTGTCACCCTTTGTAAAATTTCTATATTTATGTCTGTAATATGGTGTACATAATAGAGTGTATTCTATTCTATTCTATTCTAAATGATTTAAAAAAAAAACATGTAAAGCTAAGTCCGGTCCAGTCAAGATTATTTTTCTCATTTTATATTATCTTAATTTCATCTCAGTTATTAATGCAAAAGTTCCGATGGTTGCTTTGATAATTGAATTTTATGCATATTCAGTTTATAAAATCCTGTGTATACTTAACTTAAACTATTCTAAACTAAAAAGAAAGACGTAAGGCAAGTAAAGCCACAACCAATCACCCATAAAGTCATAATCGAAAAATTATAAATAGTAGTCAAGTTCGAAAGAACTTGAAACAGATTCGTTATTCACATTAGTTTTATCTCATTAATTAGTCTTAAACATAATCAATCTTGTACTTATTCACTGATAATTTTGTATCATATCGTATTCATGCCGTAGAAATTAGAAATCATGAGAAATCGTCATGAAACAACATGTTATTTAAACCTAGTATTTTTTAACTAGTATTTTTAGATGCACGTAATCAAATAATGTCTTGTCACCCGTGTCACACTATCACCATGTTCGTGTTATTTGTACTAAGTAACAGGTATTTAGTGACAATGAAAAAAATCACAATTCACGTCACCATCTCAGCTAGCGGTAGAACCAAAAAGTAAAGCATGGATTTAGTTAATTTTAACTATTGAATTTAAATTTGTTTAAATATGAATAATTTTTAAATGTATTTCCACGCTTTCCGATAGACAAGAACCTTGGTGAGTTCTTTTAATGTATTATATGGACTTTTTATATTTTTCACACGTTTAATAAATTGTAAAAATGTTATTTTGTATCTATATACTATGTTCTTGTTTGTAACAATGTAATAAATTGTTACGTTGTAATCTAAACACGATTAATATGATGTCATGTTATTTTTAGTTAAGGCTGACATTTATCGTGATGGATTTACCTTCCTATGTTTACAAAAGGAGCAAAACTTTGGCTCGAAATATGTTGATACTAAACCCACATACCCCATGTGTATGTCGGGTGCCGTGAGTGTTCCGCGGCTAATTTGTCTCTAATCGTAATCTCTACCCACTGTAGAGTTACTGTCAGGCCAACTCTGGCCTATGCTACTACCCTATGCTGGTTATAGAAACAGTTTTAGTTAATATAACATGCTTTGCGATATAGTCTACGTAAAGGTTGACTCAGCCACCTTGACCAGGCTAGTTCTGCTATGGAAATCAATAAAAAGGCGGCGCTCCGTCGCGCGAGCAATATGGAAAATGCCTAATGGTTTAAAAACCAAATCGATTAGTGAGCTTTCATTTGTGTGACACGTGAAGTTTAGCTGATTTATTGTGTACTTATTATATGATCAAATATTTGTGTAAAGCAAGATATCAGGAGCAAAGTAAAATCATCTTAGATTGTATTTAACGCGGCAGTCTTCCTTCTGAACGAAAATTACAGTTCTTTAGTAGTAAAATACCTGTTATTTTTAGACCGTTACTTGGTACCTATTAACAATAATAATGTTCTTTAGAACAACGATATTTTTACATATTAAATTGGATAATTTTTTTTCAGGCTCCAAATTTTTACAGGGTTTTCTACTCATGAATATGAACAACTTTCACTATGGGACCAACTCTGAAATCACGAAAACAAAATCAGGTGTTTAATACAAAAGTTCAATACCTACTTGACCAAAATGTATGAAACAGCTGATTTTTTTTTCGTGATCTCAGAGTTGGTTCTATAGTGAAAGTTGTTCATATTCATGAGTAGAACACCCTTTAAAAATTTAGAGCCTGAAAAAAAGCATGCTGTATAGGCACTATGGTAACCCAATTTCTAGTGTTATCATTTGACAGACATAATCAATTTAATCTGAAACACTTATTAAATATCATTCACTCAATGTTATTCTAAGAACAGAGTTGGTTTACGAGTAAGGTCCCTTTCTATCGTTAAAGTTTATGGCCCATCCGATTCCCATTAGAATATATTATCAAAGCGTTACTGGAAGTTGATAAACAAATAGGTATTTTACGACGAAGCAGTTACTCTAGTATCACAAAACCACCGTGAACTTAAACTCGAATGGATTGAAGATCGGTATTTGAGAGTGAATGAATGACTTATTAAAAAATTGTAGGTACCTATATAGCTATCAATTAGGAAATGACGTAAGAAATCGTAATTGGTAGGATTAGAAGACTAATCCAGACGAGCCATTTATAGTAAAATGATTAGAATAAGTCTATGGACATGTAAACATCGATATTAATTAAATTATTTTTATTAGACCTATCGAAGCAAATAATAGTGCTGTGCCCTTACTAATCGACTGAAATTCCAGGGGCGTTCCGAAGCATCGGCGAGAAGACTGCTTCCCTCTTCGACCGCAAGAAGAAGGATGCCGAGCAAGTCGCCTCAGAGAAGGTGCAAGAAGCGGCCCATGTGGTAGAAGATCAGGTCAAGAAGGCTGGTGAAATCATCGGCGGGGCTCAGAAGACCGCCACTGATGCTGCTGGCACAGGTTTTTAATGTTCCTCATTTTCTTTGCCTTAAAAAAAAACCAGGTTTTCAGTTCACTCTATCAGTTACAATCTGAATCACTTTGAAGGATATTGCTAATCCATTGCTCCATATGTTCAAAAAATTCGTCGGTTCAGCAACGTAAATAACGCCATGTATGTTGTTGAACTGTCAAAATTAAGTTCCTACTGTTAGTGTGTTACGCAAATACCCCGCTGTTCTTTGTTACTTTGTGATACGGTGTTGTGTAGGTTAGGTTACAAATCATAGTTTCTATAAATAAATCCAACAGGCTAGCCTACTTGAATTATAACATTTCCGTCCGTTGACCCTTATATCTAGTTCGTACTAATGGCTCCATTCCGTACTCTATGTTGGTATAGGTATCCTGCAATCAGTCCTACTAGACGCACATTACAGTGTTATTTTCAATTATGTGGTTATAACATTGTTCCATGCTACTTCTACACTTACACTAATCTACACTATCTACATCTACACTAATATTATAAAGATGAACGATATGTATTTTTGGATGTATGTATGTTTGTTTGTAACGAATAAACTCAAAAACTGTTGAACAGATTTTTTTTTTAATTCGCCATTAGAATGCTACACCATCTTTGAGTAACATAGGCTATATTTACTACCAGAAAAAAATAGGGGTCCCTACTAAAACTACAATAATGTAACCCAAGGTGTGAAAAAATTAGCCATAAAATGTCTTTCATCGCATGCGCTGCGGAAACTATTGATGATAGAACAAAAAAATGTTCTACAGTATTAAAGAACATATCAATATCTACAAAAAACTTCGCGATACCATATGTCCAACTATTGTAGTTATGTCACTATAACTACTTTTTACATTTTAAAAGTTGATAGAAATGCCGACCTAAATCAGACCATGTTATGCCTTTGTATTAATCCTTATCCAAATAAATCATTTGTTATTCAAGACTGTTTAAATACCTGTAGATTACTTTTTGAATTATTCAAATCGGTCATTCCATTCAGAAGATATTACGAATTTAAAAATGTCAATCTAAACAAAAGTGGCCGGTGTCCCACGCAGTGCAGCGGGAATATACAGACTGACTGGATCTGGACCCGCCATAGCAAATTCTCATACAGAGGAGGTCATTTACTAATTATTGAACCTTACTTTCCCTAGCTAAAAGTTTTATAGTTTGGGAGATATGTCATTTTTTTTTACTTTATTGAGATTTTCCCAAAATGATTAAAACTATTTATTGAAACACCGTAGTTTTTATTTTTATTTTAGGTCGAATTTAATAATAATAATATAATATAATAATATTCGACAACTTTCACACAACGCCATCTAGTCCCAAACTAAGCAGAGCTTGTGCTATGAGTACTAGACAACTGATAAACATACATATATATTTCTAAATACATACATATTATAGATAAATTACACCCAGACAAAGAACAAAATATGATCGTGCTCATCACACAAACATTTGTCCTAGGTGGGAATCGAACCCATGACCTTGAGCATAGCAGTCAGGGCCACTGACCACTAGACCAACAAGCTTCGTGAATTTGATCGTAAAGTTTTTTTTAAGTTTTTTTTTTTTTAATTTTTTTAGCGTAATATCTTATTTTTTAACCCTAGTTTGAGGGAAGTTCCGAGGTATTTTAATAACCAATGTTTATGACTACCAAGAAATAATAAAAAAATACTAAAATAATGCAAAAAAAAAAGTTATGAATGCTTGAGGGTCAAATTTTGGAAAAATATCAATAAAGTAATAAGTATAAAAATTGACATATCTCCCAAACTATAAAACTTTAGCTAGGGAAAGTAAGTTTCAATAATTAGTAAATGACCTCCTCTATATGCGAATTTACTATGGCGGGTCCAGATCCAGTCACCCTGTATAATATGTTTGTTACTTCTTCACTCAAAAACTAATGAACCGATTGCGATGAAACTTGATAGGTACATAGCTGTTACTTAAAGCTCTTACTTTTTATCCCGATATTCCCACGGAATCGAAACTTACGCGGGTGAAACCGCGAGGTGCAGCTAGTAAAATATAAAAGAAAACAATAGAATGAGTCACAGTTTATCGTATTCAACTACAACGTTGTTATACAGGTTGTTACGATGATTGAAGGCAAATTGTGTCAGAAATCATAATACGGCTTCTTTGGGTAAATAATCTCATTGGTACACCATATGGATTCAATTCAAGAGCTCTTTAAATATTTTATAATTTAACGGAAACCAGATAAGCGAGTTGATTAAAACGATATTTTTAATTTTACCTTAATTACGACCTACCTACCTGCGGTTAAAAATATGAAGCGCAGTTAAAAAGTGGAATATTAGACCGATTGATGAAATAAAACAAATGGTTTCATAATGCTCTAGATATAATTTAACCTCTTGAGTAATGCCACTGTTGCATCAGACTCGTTCTAATCAAGCAGATCTAAACAAAGTCATAACTAAGTACTGTGTCTGAATAAATAAGAATGTACTTTAATTAGTTAAATTGGACAAAACAATTAATACACAGGGCGTCACTATCTGTCTATTTATCTGGTCGCAGGTTTTCTCCAACATGAGCTACAAATCCGAGGTCATTTAAATCTATTTGCAGCTCTGTTATTTATTTACGGAATTATTTATGATAAGAAGAGGAAAGAGTAAATATTAGATAAGGCGACCCAAACAACATAGTGGCAAAGCTTCGACGTTTTGCCGTGACTAATATCACGTAAGTTTGAATGTATCGAAACGAACGAAGGAACGGTGCCACTTTTTGTCATTCTAAAAGTTTCCATCAAGCTCTTTATGCATTTATGATGAGTCACGTTACAGTTTAGAACGTCGCGGAAATCCGCTGGATACGGGAAACGCAGGACCGATTGTTGTGACGATGCCCAGCTGAATTCCGCTGAATGATGATGAGACTTACTACGTTACAATCTGATTTCCCAGCTTAGTTTTCGTGTGACGTTTTCTACCACACCTTTAGACCCATAGACCCTGAACCACTGATCAATCCTGTTATATCTTTACTAGCCAATGACGCGAAGCACTCAGCCATCGATGCCCTAGACAAGGAGCTGTCGAAGGTGTCCCTGGCTGCCGGAGAGGCGCAGGACGCCGCCAGCAAGGCTCTCGCCGATGGCAAGAAAGTAGTTGACGTCACTAAAGGTAAGGGTGTTAATTTAGTCAATTTATTTTGTGGTAATTGTAGTTAGTCGACTTATTAATTCTTTTTTTTTTTTGAGCTAAGTACTTAAAAGTTCTTTTTAGGTAAATTGAATTTTGCAGACGGTAGTTAATGTTTTGAGGTAGTTTTAGTTGCCTGTAATTACATATATATTTTATTAGAAACAATAGTAACGTAAACGCACCCATTACCGCCAGTTTAAGCGGAGTTCAGATTGATATCCAAAAAATAAGCACATTCTTAATATGTGGCTTCAATAAAAATATTTTTTCAAGTACTGAAATTATCGATTTTTATAGTTATGTATAAGAACAGATGATCAAAGAATTACTTAAAACAGTAAAAATTAAATAAAAGGAAAAAGGGTCATGTCCCTATTACCGACTCAAAATATCGGGTGTGTGCCTAATACCGTTTATGTGACACCTAATACCGACCACTAAATAAATGGAACCGTTAAAGTTAAATAAAAATGCTCGTGTATATTGAACTGTTTATATAAATGCTCCAACACAGTACAGAATGCTATCAACACTTAACAATTATATGTATTCTTATAATAGTATATTCTTAACAGCGTTAAATCAATAAAAAATATCATATTTATACGAATGATGTATAACAAATTACCAAAGGCCAGTATTGATTATAACTACTATAATATATAACCAATGGGGGCATTTGGTATTATACAAGAGTAAATGGCATTATAGAATCTTAGTAAAAATGTAACATAGTCATATAAAATTACAATAACATTTATGAGGCGGTTTATCGTCCACTAGCGCCGCTAATTGAAAAAGTATCATAACTCGTAAAGAGAATAAAAAATACAAAATGTGATCTATTAAAACAATATAAAAGGCATTTGACTGTAAACCGCCTCTTAAGTTTAGTAGTCATGTCAAATCAAAAATCAAATCTTGGATTAAGATTGACAAATGAAACAAATTAATAAAATTATTCATGTGAAAAAAAAAATTATAAAAAATAACATCATGTGCCTCTGAATCAAATTTAAGTATGTTAACTATGATCTCAGCATTCACTACAAAATGTTATCAAAACTTAACGTTATTATATATTCTTAACAGCCTTCAATAAGTCTTAAAAAATATGCTACTTAATATAATTATTTGTAACCTAAAGTGTAATATTAGTATATTATTTTACAAAATGTAATATAGAAATATAAAATTAGAATGAAATCTTAATTCTAGCAGTCATTTCAAATCAAAATCAAATATTATAATATAAAACAAATTAAGAAAATTAACCTTTGGCAAAAAAAATAAGATTAAAAAATAGATTCATCTGACTCTGAATCAAATCCACAATCATATCTCGGCCGAAAAATGATCTTTGCTGGACGGTTTATTTCACAATCATCTGATATATAAACGGATAGCAAATAGTAATTAAAATTACATGACTTCCACATATAAATGTTAGCTAAGTATTACTATAATATAATAAAGCTTATGTTATTTTATATCTGTATGTTTATTATGGAATACTATAATGTATATTAAATACCTTTATGTTTACTTGAAAATAAATACCAAATAAAAAAAAATGTAGTATGGGGTCCATCGTAAATGTACAAGTAGATCGGTAATAGGTTTTCTTAAAGGAAATCGTATAACCTATTACCGACCCAAGGGAATGTGTATGAATTGTGTAAATACATGTGATTTTTGTACATGTATATGATTTTAAGTGGTGCGGTTGCTAAATATATTTAATAACAATGATATTTCAACTATAAAAATACACTATTTAAAAATTATACCTCCTTTATTCATCAAAATATTTACATAAGAACAAAGTTAGTGTATACGGCTACTAAAGCTCTTGAATATATGGCGTTAATAGCTCAAATATAAGTTAACATACTAAGGAACTGAGTTAGTATAGCCTCCTGCCTATTAATTTATGCATTTTAACAAAAATCATGGCACGCAAAAGATACGACAAGTACTTATCAACGACATGGGTCGGCAATAGGAATAAAATTGTGATTTTTGTTCCTATTACCGCCTATTTTTAATATTGAATTTTAAGCAAAATAAAATAGTATCTCATTAAAATGAATCATTACTTGTGTTCCTGAAAGTATCAAAAATGCATCAAAAGAACTAGAAGTTACATTAAAATGCTTAACGATATAATCTTCGGCTAAAAAAGAAACAAGAGTACTTACGCCATCGGGAATGCCACACTATGGAAAATGCACCAAGGTCGGCGTCCACGGACGAACATAGCAATTATTATTTAAATCGTCGAGTTACGCACGCAAAAAAGAGATGAACATTTGCAATACAAATACATCTACATTTTTTTTAAAGCAACCATTTGTGTAGCTTTAATACATGACATAAAAATGATAGTTTTCTGAATGGGGCGGTAATGAGCGCGGATTTTAACGGGTCGTTATTAGGTGCGTTTACGTTATATTTTTATTTGTATGTAAACTTAGTAAGTAGTACCGTTGTTGTCTTTTCTACCATTTTAGTAGTTTGTTAACCCCATTTTTTTGCAACCCTTTATCCATAGACACATTGGCAACAACAGCTGACAACACGAAAAAGGCGGCAGAATCTGCATACAACACAACAAAAGGTAAGTTCTTCTCATAAATAAATATTTAACCCTTCTTCTTCTCTTCTCTTTCTCTTGCATGAACTAACTTTGGACTATTATAGATACTGTGAACAGTACTTGTGAGAGTACAAAGAACGCGGCTAGTTCAGTCGTTGAAACCGGCAAAGCGTATGCGGACTCAGCGAAAGGTAAACAAACCTTCTTGTCATCATGCCTTTCTTGAACATGGTGGGCGGAACGGTATTAGGTTTTGGCAACTGTTACCGAAATCTGTAACCGTTATTTTGAGGTCTTTGTGCTTTGCTTTGTTTTACTATAAAAAATATGAGATGAACGGAAACAAATGAATTTAGGAAACAAAAGAAATACAGCGATTAAAAAAAAATGCATACTTTTTTTAGCTTGTTGTTTGTTAGTTTTTTGTTGCTATTTTACTTATTTTTATCATTTCACAATTATTGTTTTGTAGATACAGTATCAAGCACTGTTCAAAGTACTGTAGATATCTCACAGAGAGTTGCTCAATCGGCTATTGATACCGGCAAAACTTATGCCACAACCGCTATAGGTAGGTCACACATGTGATCTTTATATTTACATAACTTTCTTTTGTTCTTTGATTTTGTTTTATATTTTTGTGTATTTTTAGATTCAGTCGCTAATACTGTGAATAGTACCGTAGAAAACACAAAACACGCCGCTCAATCTGCTGTAGACACGACAAAAACTTATGTAGATAGTGCTAAAGGTATTCATTTTTTTTTTTGTTCTTTTTTTTTTTTTTTTTTTGTGCCCTGTGACTAAAAACCGTGTGTTTTTGCAATTAATGCTTTAGATACAGCCCAAACTTCGTTCCAAATGGCCTATGATGCATCTATGTGTGTTGCAAACTCTGCATATGGCATTGGCTTGTCCTATTTAGAGAGCACTAAAGGTATTTATTTGCAAGCAGTTTTTTTTAAATTTTTTTTGTGATATTAATTTTTATTTTTGTTTGTATTTTAACTTTTATCTTGTTTTATTTTTATTTTACGACACTCAGAAAAAATTTTTACGTTATTTTTGCGCCGTAGATACAGTAGCAAGCACTGTAGATAGCACAAAGAAAACTGCACAGAGTACATTAGAGACTGGGAAAACCTACGTCGATTCAGCTAAAGGTAAATACAACATCATGCTCAAAGTAAAATAATAAAGTTTGGCTAAAATGCTTCATAAACTATTGTAAATTTTAGATACGGTTCAGAGCACAATTCAAAGCACAGTAGATACGACGAAAAATGTTGCTCAGTCCGCAGTTGAAACAGGAAAAACATATGTTAACAGTGCCAAAGGTAAATGAAAACTAAACCATTTATATTAATAGAATTAACATTTTGATAAAGGAAATAAAAAAAACGATACGATTATTGAAAAACTAGTAGTCGATATACTGCGTTTGTCTGAGCTATAAATGACAATAGGTATTATTTTATAAACTCAAGAGCTATCGTAAAAGGCGATGAAAGTCAAACTAATAATAACACTGTGTTAACAAGTTTAGAAAATACCGCAAGTATAAACCGGGACAGAGAAAACTCGTATGATATTGTGGTTGATACGTAACATTTACGAGAATATCCATTACCTAGAGAATTTAGCACAATTTTTTTCATCTAAGTACCTACTATATTTTTTAATGACATTACATGCCTCCAGTAATTCATATTTTTTAATACCACCATTATTTTTTTCTCGCCACACGCTATAAAGCTCCGTAGGCATATTAATTGTAGATACGACATTTGAACCGCTGAAGGTATTACTTAGAACAGTATTTTATTTTTATTTCTCATTTTTATTGTTCCATAAAAGCTCAGATACTAGCGCAATATTTATTCCACGCTATACGAACACTGCCCACGTGTACATTTTGCTTTTAGCGTTCCATTAAACGTTGTCGTAAATGCATTTTTTATAGATTCTGTAGCGAACACAGTTCATACCACTGTAGATACGACGAAAAATGTAGCAGCAGCTGCTGTGGAAAAAGGCACTACTATGATTGGCACTGCAAAAGGTATAGCAAATATTTAGAAAACTCAAATTATACAACGTGTAACGTTAAATGCGCAAAACCTCAGACACCCCAATGATGATTTTTAATTCAATTGACCTATTTCAGAGAGAAAATAAGTTATTAAAAAATTGTAAAGGTTTTATGTGCTGTTTTAGTTTTACTGGCCATTCTAATCGTTTCTTGCGTCTGCGACGACGCTTTATCGAGGGAGGAGTCATCGTCACCGGGCCGCTGCGCCGCGCTGACATTGGCTTGCTTGACCTATCAATAAATAGACACGGCAATGTTTTTATTGAAGATTTTTGAAAAATGTGACCTATATTAAAAAGTGGTTCAATGAATTCTGCTCGTTATTCTGATCAAACTATTTTCAGGTTTTGCGCATTTAACGTTACACGTTGTATAGTACATTTACTATTAAATGCTTGGTGGTCATATTTTTCTTTTTATTATTTTAGAAACCATAGCAAACACTATCAATACCACAGTAGATACAACTACACACGTAGCAGCCGCTGCGGTTGACAAAGGCACTACACTTATCGGCACTGCTAAAGGTAGTTTTGCTTTGATTTTATTTTACATTTCATAATAATCCCTCGTTACGCGTAGTCAGGAGCCCGAAAGTCTGACAACTAGTCTTACCAGGGGGTATCGTTTTACCCAGTAACTGGGTTGTGGAGGTCAGATAGGTTAGACTTGAAGCCGAACCCAACATAGTTGGGAAAAGGCAGGCAGATGAGTATGAATAATCCCTCACAGATTTCAAATAGTTTCGTTTCAACACATGCTTCGATGAACTCAAATCTTAAAGTTTGAATAGTGATCTGTTATACTGGAATTCCTAGTGCAGACACCAGTCTCTCACCAAGTAGATTTACATAGTATCTAAGCTTGTCTAAATTGGTATTATACCATTTCTTGTGAAGAGAAAATACATTATTTGAATTTGAATCCATAACTACCTACATAGAAAAACATATCCCAATAAATTGTCAATTTACCATCGCCATTATTTGGTCAGTGTTTTCCTTAATCCTCATATTGTCCAATTCACTTATAGAGATAACATAAATAGGTTTAGAAAAATGTTATGTGCCAGTAAGAGTAGATAAAAAAAAAACAAATATGTATCTTAAAACTAACATTACTATCAACTTAACAAACATCGTTTTACCATAACTAGTACAAAATAAACAAATAGAAATGTTTTGGTTAATTTTCCTTGTTTGCATTAGATACGGTAGCAAGTACAGTAGTCAGTAGGTACTAAAAACGTTGCGGCTGCCGCAGTCGATAAGGGCACTACATTCATTGGCAAAGCTAAATGTAGTTCAACGTCATTTTTAGAAATCCTTTATGTTTATCCATGGTTGTCTATTTTGATTGTTTATTTTTCATAATTAGATACAGTAGCAAACACCGCACAGACTACAGTAGACTCGACTAAGAACGCTGCAGCATCCGCTGTAGATCAGGGAACCACATTCGTTGGCTCGGCCAAAGGTAGTTGACACAAATATTACGTTTATACTTTTGTAAATAACTCACGCTTCCATACACATACTTTACTGCTATTATTTTTAATAGATAATGTATCGAGCACAGTGAAATCAACAGTAGACTCTACTAAAAATGCGGCGTCTGCTGCAGTTGACAAAGGCACATCACTTATTGGTTCAGCCAAAGGTAGTACACCTCCATGACATTACTTATTACATGTACAGTCACCGAAAGAGATAAGTAACCAGGGTCGTCGGATATAGTTGAAGTTTAGTAAGAAACCGATGGAAATTTTTACTGAAATTTAATTTGATAAATGAGCTGTTTGTTTCTTATTAATAAAATATTTTTTTTTCCAGGACATCCATCGGTTTCTTACTAAACTTCAACTACCGTAAAATGGGGTGAATAGGAACCGAGGGGTGAATCGGGATGAAAATTTCAGTAAAAATTTCCATCGGTTTCTTACTAAACTTCAACTATATCCGACGACCCTGGTTACTTATCTCTTTTGGTGACTGTACAAATGTTGTAACTTTAATGCTCACGCTGTAGTTAATTTTATTTCTTCGTATGTAGATACGGTGGCAAGCACAATTCATACCACATTAGACACGTCTAAAAACGTAGCTGCTGCCGCTGTTGAGAAAGGCACTACCGCATTTGGCACAGCTAAAGGTAGTTCTAACACATTTTCATATGAAAACATGTTTGTTTTTGCTTTGTGTTGTCGCTAATGTACATTGTTCGTCCTACATGTAGATACGGTAGCAAGCACAGTCCATACTGCAGTAGATACAACCAAAAATGTAGCGGCTGCCGCTGTTGAGATGGGAACTACCGCGATTGGCACAGCTAAAGGTAGTTACACTCTGCATAAAACATCTCATTTGTTTCCTTTGTGTTGTTGCTAATAGTTGTCATTCGTTCGTCTAGATACGGTAGCAAGCACAATTCACACCACAGTAGATACAACAAAAAATGTCGCTGGCGCCGCAGTAGACAAGGGCACTACATTGATTGGCTCAGCTAAAGGTAGTTGCCATTTTTTTTTTGCGTACACCATTAGTTTGTTCCCTTTGTGTTGTCGCTAATATTTGTCATTCATTCATGTAGATACGGTAGCAAGCACAATTCACACCACAGTAGATACAACAAAAAATGTCGCTGCCGCCGCAGTAGACAAGGGCACTACATTGATTGGCTCAGCTAAAGGTAGTTCCCGTTTTTTTTTTTTTTTGCGTAAATTATTAGTTTGTTCGCTGTGTTGTCGCTAATATTTTTGTCATTCGTTTATCTAGATACGGTAGCAAACACAATTCACACCACAGTAGATACAACAAAAAATGTCGCTGGTGCCGCAGTAGACAAGGGCACTACATTGATTGGCTCAGCTAAAGGTAGTTGCCATTTTTTTTTTGCGTAAACCATTAGTTTGTTCCCTTTGTGTTGTCGCTAATATTTGTCATTCATTCATGTAGATACGGTAGCAAGCACAGTTCATACTGCAGTAGATACAACAAAAAATGTCGCTGGTGCCGTAGTAGACAAGGGCACTACATTGGTTGGCACAGCTAAAGGTACTTACCATTTTTTTTTTTGCGCAAGTTATTAATTTTTTCGCTTTGTGTTGTCGCTAATATTTGTCATTCATTCATGTAGATACGGTAGCAAGCACAGTTCATACTGCAGTAGATACAACAAAAAATGTCGCTGGTGCCGCAGTAGACAAGGGCACTACATTGATTGGCTCAGCTAAAGGTAGTTGCCATTTTTTTTTTTGCGTAAACCATTAGTTTGTTCCCTTTGTGTTGTCGCTAATATTTGTCATTCATTCATGTAGATACGGTAGCAAGCACAGTTCATACTGCAGTAGATACAACAAAAAATGTCGCTGGTGCCGTAATAGACAAGGGCACTACATTGATTGGCTCAGCTAAAGGTAGTTGCCATTTTTTTTTTTGCGCACATTATTAATTTTTTCGCTTTGTGTTGTCGCTAATATTTGTCATTCATTCATGTAGATACGGTAGCAAGCACAGTTCATACTGCAGTAGATACAACAAAAAATGTCGCTGGTGCCGCAGTAGACAAGGGCACTACATTGATTGGCTCAGCTAAAGGTAGTTGCCATTTTTTTTTTGCGCAAATTATTAATTTTTTCGCTTTGTGTTGTCGCTAATATTTGTCATTCATTCATGTAGATACGGTAGCAAGCACAGTTCATACTACAGTAGATACAACAAAAAATGTCGCTGGTGCCGCAGTAGACAAGGGCACTACATTGATTGGCTCAGCTAAAGGTAGTTCCCATTTTTTTTGTGTAAATCATTAGTTTGTTCGCTTTGTGTTGTCGCTAATATTTGTCATTCGTTCATGTAGATACGGTAGCAAGCACAGTTCATACTGCAGTAGATACAACAAAAAATGTCGCTGGTGCCGCAGTAGACAAGGGCACTACATTGATTGACACAGCTAAAGGTAGTTCCCATTTTTTTTTTGCGTAAATTACTAATTTTTTCGCTTTGTGTTGTCGCTAATATTCATTTGTCATTCATTCATCTAGATACGGTAGCAAACACAATTCACACCACAGTAGATACAACAAAAAATGTCGCTACCGCGGCAGTAGACAAGGGCACTACATTGATTGACTCAGCTAAAGGTAGTTGCCATTTTTTTTTTAATCATTAGTTTGTTCGCTTTGTGTTGTCGCTAATATTTGTCATTCGTTCATGTAGATACGGTAGCAAGCACAGTCCATGCTGCAGTAGATACAACCAAAAATGTAGCGGCTGCCGCTGTAGAGAAAGGCACTACCGCGATTGGCACAGCTAAAGGTACTTTTGCATTCGTTTGTATTATTTTTTCATAAAAACAGCTTATGACTTTCCACTTGTGCTAATCTTTGCTATTCATACGTAGATACCGTAGCAAACACTGTCAATACAACAGTCCAGACTACGGAGAATGTTGCCTTCGCTACCGTTGAAGGGAGCTCCGCAATGATCGGCACTGCTACAGGTAGCTGGACATTTCTGTTGCTTGCTTTAACTGTCATTTTCTTTGAAATTGTTGTGTTTGTTTTATAAGTTGTTTTTATTTTTATTTATTTGTTTAGAAACTGTAGCAAATACTGTACACTCTACTGTAGATACGACAAAAAGTGTAACCGCTGCTGCTGTTGAGAAGGGTTCTTCAATAATTGGCAGTGCGAAAGGTAGTTTATTGGTTTAATCCTTTTTACGTATTTTTTTTTTTTGTATTTTGTTTTATCATTTTTATATTTGTTTTTGTTTTCATTATTTGTAGATACAGTAGCAAACACAGTTCACAGCACAGTAGATACGACAAAAAGTGTAGCTGGTTCAGCTGTTGACATGGGCTCGACATTAATAGGAAGCACCAAAGGTATCTTATGAAAAATATTGCATCATTGCAGTACATATTTGAATATTTTCACCAAAACTATAATTTGAAAATATATATTTTTAGATACCGTAGCCCATACTTTTGATACTACGAAAAACGCAGCAGCTTCAGCTGTAGGTACCGGTATATCTTACGCTACGAGTGTCAAAGGTAGTTTGCTATAATCATTCTTTTTTTTTTGTTACATTTTTACATTTATTTAGTTGTTATATGTTTTAATTTTCTTTCGTAGACACGCTTGCCAATACTGTTCATAGCACTGTAGACACAACTAAGATTGCAGCATCATCAGCAGTAGACAAAGGCGTATCTTTTGTAGGAAGTGCTAAAGGTACATATTTTTGGGTATTTTCTGTCTCATTCACACATTTAGATTATTATTTATTTTATTGCATTTTTTTGTAGACACCTTAGCCAATACATTTGATACAACGAAAAACGTAGCAGCTTCAGCTGTTGATACTAGTGTATCTTATGCTACTAGTGCCAAAGGTAGTTTACATACTTTTTATATTCACGGTACATATTTAGATTTTATACCTATTTTTTTATCTTTTATTTCGTAGACACGCTTGCGAATACTGTTCATAGCACTGTAGATGCAACAAAGAATGTAGCGTCATCAGCAGTAGACAAAGGAGTATCATTCGTAGGAAGTGCCAAAGGTAGACATTTTTGTGTATTTTCTGTCACGTACCTACTTCTTATCTTGTAGATTTTCATTTATGTTGTATTATTTAACATCATAGATACATTGGCAAGCACAGTAGATACAGCAAAGAATGCAGCAGTCGGAGCCGTAGACACAAGCGTATCATTTTTAGGAACTGCCAAAGGTATTATTTTGAGCTTGTTGCAAGTGCGTTTTGATATGATTAATTATTTTACATTTCATAATTTTCCTGAATTGTAGATACGGTAGCAAGCACTGTTCACAGCACTGTAGATACGACAAAGAGTGCCGCAGCTTCAGTTGTTGACAAAGGAGTATCTATTGTTGGAGGTGCTAAAGGTATAAACGATTTATTAATTATAACATTAATAAATAAAGATGATTTTCTTGCCTCATTGTGTTTATACTCATTTCAATATCCCATAATTACTCCATACATTTGTTACAGTTTCTTAATTGCATGTTTTGGTATGTTGCGTTGCGCTTTTAGTCTTTACTTATTTTTTTTATTTCCTTTTCTATTTTTAACCTTCTGTGGCTAACTTTCTGTAGATACACTATCATATACGCTGTCTAACGTAGTGGATGCTGAAGTGGAAGAGACAGACGATGCTGTAGAATCTGCTGAAGGTAACAAAACATTATTAACTTTCCTTTATCTTTTGCTTTTACTATCCACTTATCTATTACTAATGGTGATTTGGTAAGAATCGAACGTTGTGTAAGCTAGTTAATATTAATATAACAGTTTTCAGGACTTTTTTCTTTCAGATTGTTGTATACTTACTATTTAATAATACTGTAATACTCATGTAGAATTGAAACTTTAATTACTCATAAAAATAATGTGTGAAGTGTGTGCAAAATTATGCCTGTAATACTTAGGACTAGAAAATTAGCTTCACCTAAATAAAATAAATTCTTATAGGATTAATGCAAACCAACTTGCAAGGGCCCAAAGATTCCTCAGAAAAGGCATTCAGCGTGTATGAAAAGACAGTTGGAGATACGACCGGTACTTAGTGTGGCGTTTAAGTTACGGCTTTTTGACACATATAATCAAAGCTATTTTGTCCGTGTGTTTAGAGTGAATATTAACGTTTATTAATCTGAAAGCAGTTCACATCGATAAAAATCTTAGGCTGCCTATCCGCTCGGGGAAGCCTCGAATACGACATGAGGCTCCTCAATCAGATACTTCACTTATTACTTCAATACTGAGGCTTCTAAAGAGTGTATTTCTCTAACTTTCATAAAAAAAAAAACGTTTGCAGCTCTATTAATCTGATACATTCCTTTTTTGTTGGGTGTATTCATCCATGTGTAGCTACGTGGCCATAAAATGTTACGGCCACTTTTTCTTTGTGTTATTGTGATGAATCGCAGGATTAATCAATAAAATACCACTTCTCTTTATGTTACTTGCGCTACATAAAAGGCAATAGCTCAACTATCCCTTCTATTTATGGAATACATCACTTACTGATACGACACTCGAGATCTATTAATAAAAATAAATATTTTTATCGATGTGAACTAAGACTAAGAACGTGTTTCTCGCCGTAATACCTACAAAAACCTTTTGTTTGAGGAAAATTGATTGAGAATCTAATTAAAACTGTACAAGTGTCGACAATGGAAGGCCATCATGGGACATTTGTCATTTGTTTATAAAATTATATCTTATTCTTCTTTGAAGGACAGTTCTATGAACATGATCTATGTTCAGAATTCAGAACATTCTTCTGATTCAGGAGGACAGGAGGGCTAAATATTAATAGACATTATTTTAAAATAGGTTTTCCAACCTACATTTCAAAAGTACTTGCGTTATTTTACTCAACAAAAGGTTCTTTCAAAGCTTAAGTGTGAAACATCACGCAATACTGTATCCTTCACTGAACAAGGGTTTTGTTTGTTCGACAGACACGGTCAACGCAACGGTAGACGCGACCAAGAAGGCCGCGGAGGATGCCAAGGCACAAGCTGCTAAGGCCGCTGAAGATGCCAAGGAAAAGGCCAGACTCGCTGCCAAGGCCGCTGAAGACGAGGCTAAGAGAGTTGCCAGTAAGTGGAATTTACATGAAAATATAAAGGAATAGTTATACAACGTGTAACGTTAAATGCGCAAAACCTCAGACACCCCAATTGATTTTTAATTCAATTGACCTATTTCAGAGAGAAAATAAGTCATTAAAAAAATTGTAAAGGTTTTATGTGCTGTTTTAGTTTTACTGGCCATTCTGATCGTTTCTTGCGTCTGCGACGACGCTTTACCGAGGGAGGACTCGTCACCGGGCCGCTGCGCCGCGCTGACATTGTGTTGCTTGACCTATTAATAAATAGACACGGCAACGTTTTTAATGACGGTTTTTTGAAAAATGTGACCTATATTAAAAAGTGGTTCAATTAATTCTGATCGTTATTCTGATCAAACTATTTTCAGGTTTTGCGCATTTAACGTTACACGTTGTATAATCACATTTCAAACAGTGTCATTTTTCGTTACGTCTGTCTACGAGTGTCATAAAACCTATAACGAAAATATTGGGTTGGTGCATATGAAATTGCCGATTTAAACAGAGGATCAAAAACACAAAAAAAATATTTATAAATTATTTATTCGTGACAAAATCGTACAACAGTTGTATGATGGACAGCGAGTTATTGTGCAAGTTCTCGTGTGCTGTATGCACATTGGACTCCACTAATTGTTGTAAAATTTGCAGATCCAGTACGCGCGAAGGTCGACCGCAAGGCTCATTTTCAAAATTCTCTACTCCACAACGAAATTTTCGGAACCAATTTCTCACTGTCCTTTCAGAAACTGTATTCTCCCCTAATCTCTAATTTTTTTTTTTGTTTCACTTGCACTTAATCCACCTTTGAACTCATAAAACATGATACCTCTAATTTTTTTTCGAATCCATGGTAAGAAAGAAAAACTTAAATTACATCACGTCTAATGTCTTAAATCCTCTGATGGTGTTTAAAATATTAATCAAGTGTCGATGCTTTGTTTACAATAACAAAAATGAACAAAAATCAAAACGTGTTCGGTAATAAGCGCCCACTGTTTTACATTGTTGCGCAATCGGCAATTTCATATGCACCAACCTAATAAGTTGATTTCATGTCAGTCCGAGATTATTATAAAATGTTCCAGTTCAAATTATATTAGTTTATTTACACGACTGTGCTTACGGCAGTGTATTAGCCAAGTCCGTATTCAAAACCCAATTTCCGCAGACGCAGCCGTAGAAGAGTCAAAGAAGGCTGCGGAGAAAGCGGCGTCAGACGCAAGCAACGCCATCAACAGCACTGTGGACAACACGCTGAAGAGGGTGGAGACCGCCGCTGATGAGGGCATCAAGAACGCTAGCACCGTCGTCGACTCCAAAATCAAGGATGCCGACAAATACCTCAACGAGAAGAGGGATCATGTAAGCACTTTTTACTTTTTTGAAAACTAGCGACCTGTCCACGCTCCACACAAGATTTATGCGCTTAGATTTTAATGTAGGTACACCATAATACAAACTTTCCTGCAGAAATTCTCTAAATTATGGAGAAAATTGCACCAAAATCCGTTGTATTTGTATAGTTTAGATTTTATTATACAGGGTTACTGGTAACTCGACGTATTCCTTGCAGGACATCATAGTAGGGTTAAAATGCAACAAATTAAGCCACCAAATGTTCTACCGAAGTTCAGTAGTTTTTGAGTTAGTAAGGGTTTTAGATTTTTTGTGAAAAATCCCAGATTAAATTATTTGAAGCCAATTTGAAAATTATTCACGGGGCGGCTGTACTGAAATTGGAGTTATTATCATAGTTGACGCCGTAGCGGATCGTTTTTAATAATTAAAAGTTCAAAATGACTAAAACTTTGGTGAAGATCACTAATCAAACATTTTTTTTTTTGTAATTTTTGCTATTACTTCATACAAAATGTTGTCTTAGCACAAAAAAAAATACTACACCAGGTTCACAAATTATTAGTAAAATATCCTTGTCTTATCAGCTATCCAAAAAGGTATGAAAGTTAATACAAAGTCTTGGACTGCATTATGAAAATCGTTTTTGATTTAGTACAAGAAGATGTTTATTCGGAAAATCAAATTAAACAATTTCGTGAAAATTATTATTATTTTTAATCAATATCAATTTGTGGTCTTTAATAACATGTATTTCACACGTCTTGTTCGAAGTGCTGCCCTCGGTTTCGAATACATGCTCTTATTCGCTTCCTCACTTCGGTTTTTGTGATTCTTGATGTGATTGTGGTCCTCATCTGGTCCACCGCATCTGTTATTCTCTCCCTTAGTTCTTCAATTGAATTTACGGGGGTCACATAAACTAGGTCTTTCATATGACCCCAGACGTAAAAGTCTAGCGGCGTCAGATCAGGGCTTCGTGCAGGCCACGGAATCGGCCCACCGCGCCCAACCCATCGGTTTGGATAGTTTTCATCCAGCAATTGTCGAATTGTGATGCGGAAGTGGGCTGGACATCCGTCATGTTGGTATATCATGTTTGCCCTTCTTTCTTCGGGTACATCCGTGAGCAGTGCTGCTAAATGATTTCTTAGGAAATCTTCATAAAGTTCCCCATTTAATGTTCGGGGTAAAATATGTGGGCCTATTAACTTATCGTCAATAATACCCCTCCAAACATTAAGCGAGAACTTACGCTGCGATGCGGTTGGTTTCAGTTTCTTAGGGTTTCCTTCTCCCTTCGCTGCCCAGTAATGTAAATTGTGGTAATTTGTGATACCATCACGGTCAAAACATGACTCATCGGTCACAGAATGTTTTTCAAAAAGTTTTCACTTTCGGCATCGGCATTTAGCATGAAACGACAAAATTCAAGCCGTCTCTGCGGATCTCCCTCTTCTAATGACTGCACGGGTTGGTAGTGGTATGGATGTCGGCCTGACAAGTGAACTACAGACCAGACTTTCCACTGTGACATACCAAGCTCACGCGCTACGATGTTTGTAGATATGTTGGGCTCGTCAATAAAACGTTGAAGAATCAGCTCCTCGTCCTTAGCCGTGTATCTCCGAGAACGACCAGTGTGAATTTGCCTGCTTCTTTGAACACTGCCAGTTTCAGATAATCGCCGATAAGTCGATCCGAAGACACTAACGTGGGGGAGTCGGCGGTTTGGAAAGCGCAGTTGATATGATCTTCGCGCCACAGCAGCGTTACCGTCACAAAGTCCGTAACAGTACAATATGTCAGCGTATTCTTGATTAGAATATGCAGCCATAGTCAGCACTAATGAACGCACAGCACAACACAAGAGCAAGATATGGGGCAACAGTCAGGGATATAGCCAGATAACAAAACACGAACTTGCGCAACGTAGAGTTGTAACTAACTAACGCTGACGACCAGATTTTGTGAATTCGCACCCTGTCTCGTACCGAGGGAACAATAGTGACCAATCATAAAGCTTGCCGAGTGTTTGGAATTCAAACGCAGGTAAAAACTACGAATAATACGACGTCGACCGTCGACCAATTTTACCGTCGACCGTCTCGCAATTTTGCCTGCTCCCCATAAAACTTCTATCTTTCCCTGTCACACACGCAAAAGTATTGACAATCATACCTTTTTGGATAGCTGATAAGATAAGGATATTTTACTAATAATTTGTGAACCTGGTGTAGTATTTTTTTTTGTGCTAAGACAACATTTTGTATGAAGTAATAGCAAAAATTACAAAAAAAAAATGTTTGATTAGTGATCTTCACCAAAGTTTTAGTCATTTTGAACTTTTAATTATTAAAAACGATCCGCTACGGCGTCAACTATGATAATAACTCCAATTTCAGTACAGCCGCCCCGTGAATAATTTTCAAATTGGCTTCAAATAATTTAATCTGGGATTTTTCCCAAAAAATCTGTACCCTTACTAACTCAAAAACTACTGAACTTCGGTAGAACATTTGGTGGCTTAATTTGTTGCATTTTAACACTACTATGATGTCCTGCAAGGAATACGTCGAGTTACCAGTAACCCTGTAGAAGAACTAGCGGTCAAACAGACAGAAAATAGACGTTGTTTTATTCTATGTTTAGAATAAATGAAACGTGATTGGTAAGATGACACAATTCAATTATGGAAGTTTTTGTGTTCTCAAGGTATTGCTACTGACGCAAATGGATAAAATACATATGACAATACACAAATTTTTTCTCAAATATAGGAACAATAACAAATACTTACCTTTATTATCATTGTCATGCAAAAAAAAATCTTCAAAGTTAGAAGATATGTATTAAGTACATAATGAAACATTTTCGAACTTGCCATATGTGTGTAATATTTACTAAAATATGTTTTCAACGTTTCAGCTGCTCACAGGCCTGTCTTCAGCTGTAAACGACGCTTCAACAGGCGCCACAGGTCTCCTCAGCAAGGGTCTGAGCGCCTTCCCCAAGTAAACGTCCAGCACAAGCCTCTAATCATTGCTAGCTTCACGTGTTGAGCGGAAATATAACAGGCTTCAACAGAGGGTTTATTAGTAAAATGTTGAGTGTTAGGCCTAAATGTTGAGCTTTCTGTACAGTTACAAGTTCTGAATTATTTCAAAATAATCTTTCTTTATAGTTTTGTATTGACAATGCTATAGAAGGTATGTTGGATAGAAATAATAAAACGGTACGCTTTTGAAACCTAAGCTGAGAACTTGGCTAACTTTTAATTAACTGTAGGTACATTGAATGGATATTTGCCTATATTATTATGATATTCCATGTCTATGAAACCTGTTATTTTTCCTTGCCACATATTTTGAATAGTCCATCACATTTTGTTTATAAGCATGCACATTGTTCGTAAGTTTTGTTTTAATTAATAGTACAATATTGTATAGTTTCTAGTTAGTAAGTCTTACTAACACAAATGTTATACTTATAAATTGACATTGTGAAGAACAAAATCGAATATTGTATTACTGAACGATAACCTGTAAACGATTGACGAAGCATTTTATCCTTTGCAAGTTTTATTAAATATTTTATATTTAAGTCACAATATTGCAATCTCATGTGTAGGCGTCTATATTATTTCTTAAGATAAGTGTAAGTTATTTTAAGCTCATTTTATATTTTGCATTTGAAATGCATTTCGCAAACACATGTCTCGGATTTCTATGCTTGGCTTATACCGTCCATGAATAGCCTTTCACAAATAAAAATAAGAAACTGTTTCACCTTGTTCCTACAATAGTATCTAACACAGCGTTACAGGATACGAAGTCTCGCATATTATACTGAATGCTTTTTTTTTTACAGGCTCCAAATTTTTACAGATTGTTCTACTCATGAATATGAACAACTTTCACTATGGGACCAACTCTGAAATCACGAAAGCAAAATGAGCTGTTTAATACAAAAGTTCAATAAGTACCTATTTTGACCAAAATGTATGAAACAGCACATTTTTTTTTTCGTGATCTCAGAGTTGGTTCCATAGTATAAGTTGTTCATATTCATGAGTAGAACACCCTGTAAAAATTTGGAGCCTGTAAGAAAATCATGCCGAATAATAATGTGATGCTTGCGAAGCCTAAATATGATATAATATTTGTTACATTACTGCTTAGAAGTCTATTTTATGATACAAATATACGGATGTTAAAAAATATAGTAGATATCTATATACTAATCAGTCATATTTTTGAAACGTCGCTTGATAATTGTTGCTTAAATTGTGAATATGTGTTTTATCCGTTATAATTACATGTTTTAATCAAATTATTATTCAAAAATTATCTTGTTTATTTTCTATACCTGTTAAATTTATCATAGGTATTACTTATGTACTATGTGTTGTTCAATAAATACATGCGAACCATACATTTTCCGTTTATCATTTTGATATCATCATAATTTATTTTGTAATTACTTACATAAAGTAATTGTCTTAAGCCGAACTAAAGAAAATAAATACTTTATCAGGGTGGCCGGAACATTGACGTCTAAAAATAAAATGTAGGCCCGTCGTATCGTGGGGTTATACATTCGGTTAAAATTCATCTCGAAAACCTTGAAAAGTTGCGGAACATACTTAGGTTCCGCGACTTTTCATAGTTTTCGATTTATGAATTTTTGACCTGACCAATTAAAAAAAAAAAGTAGAAGACTTGAGAAAAAAGTCAATATTAAAAAATTAAATTGTCCTACCTGTAGAAAAAGCATTACCTACTTATTTATGTAGTTTTAACCATTTGAACGCCAATCACTTGTATACAAGTTCGTATTACACAAGTGATTGGCGTTCAAAAGGTTAATTACGTAAGTAGTCGGCTATGATGTCATAGTAAAGACACAGTAAGCTGTAGAAATGTGTATTTTTATGATATCGCTTCTCTTAAGATTGACGGCGAATTCTCCGTAGATGGAAAGGTCTTTAGTTAAAAGAGATAGGTTTATTTTATCGTCGTGTCGATAAAACATTCTGTAGCTGGAAAGGCCTGTCGTCGAAAGTGACGTAGATGAAAGATTCTGTCGGCGAAATATCCGTAGGTGAAAGACTGCTGGGGAAACGGAAATAAATTAATCATCCTGTCGACGAACAATCCAATGGCGAATCGGTCTTAGGAGAACGTTTGCGGAATCATATTATTTTTTTGGATTTGCAAACTCATGGGATTTTTCAAATTACGCGCTCATTTAACCGGAAGTGAACTCTTGGTGAGGCCAGAGTTCCCATATTAAAATTACTATTTCTACCATCCGTCTACCAGAAACAAAACGCTTTTGACATTTGATCGCACTTCTTCACATTTAGTCCTATGTGATGTGATTGACAGTTTATAAAATAAATAAACATGGCGGGACTGGTTCGAGCTGGGTTTTCTTTTACAAAAAGTGCAATTTTCTCTACATACGTACGCTCAATAGCGACAACAAAAGCATTGCATTTAAAAGAGAGTAAGCACATATAAATATCTGGTCATAAATTTGGATTTTTATTACATAACCTCAAAATACTTGGCTCTTGTCTTTTCTCCACAACCATAATTAAAAGCATTAGTCTAAATGAATAATTCCTACTATTTTTAGTACGCGAACGCACCGAGGGCTCAACAGTGGTCATAGAAGCGGTTACTGTGCCCTCGCCCCGCACCGAACTCTTGATTCGGCCGGAGAACCTTCCTTCCCAAGACCCTTCTATCAGCACATCAGAAAATCCTCCTTGCTACATGTGTGCTATTGGTCTCGATGTTAAACATACTGATGTATTGATCCTGAGCCAGTTTGTGAGGACAGATGGCTGTATGTTACCCAGAAGGATAACTGGTTTATGCCGACGACAACAAAAGAAAATGGGCAAGTTGGTGACAATGGCGCAGAAAGCAGGTATGTATACAATTAGCTGAAAATGAGAAAAAATACACAACCTGTTGAAATCACAAGGGTATAACAATCTCTATTCAACCCATCAACTTTTATAGCAGTCAGCAAAACATACATAACGTCAGTGAAGTTCTAACATTACGGAAGCCAAAAATGGCTACTTTACACGAGAGTGAAAAAACTGAATGAGTGTAACTTACGCTTAAAGCCATATTGTGTTTAATTATTAATACAAATGAACTCTGTGATGATAGGGTAATAGGTGGGCTGGTGTCCGCAACTCCACTTCAATGCGCGTATTTTGCGTACGGCTCTGTTATGATTTGAACTCATGAAAATCCCAATAATGACATTCAAATCTCAAAACACTTATAAAATAACTTAGGCACTGTTGGAACTTCACTGATGAAAATCAGCTTTAAATGTTCCCACTGCTGGCACACAAGCTTCCTCTCGGTGAGAGGGTGGGGCCGTAATCTACCATGCATGCTCACTGCGGGTTGGTAGATGTCACATGTCTTAGAATTATTGGCAGCAAAACTTAAAAGGCCTGTTTCAATTATCATATTTTATAAATGATGCATAAACACCAGGTGCAGCAGCACCTGTTTAGGTGGTGTGACTTTACCAGGTTATTAGGTTCTCGATTCTGATTACTATTTTCAATGCTACACAATCAGATTTCAAAGTTTATATGCGCCATGCATCACCTTTATTAATCTTTAACAATCGCCTACTAGAAGCCTTTTGCATGTATGATGCATGATGGCTCAACAGTTTTCATGATTATATTTATTGTTCTTTCGGAGTGTATTTTACTTATGGACAGTTGCGAGCACAACAATCAGTGCATACATTTGTTAAATTAAAATGACTTCTCTAAGTTATTTTGGTCTTCATGTTCCAGGTCTTATGATTAACTTGACTCCAGACAATTGCAAAAAGGATCCCAAGAAAAGGAGAGATTATAAGAAGTTCAACACATATTTTGATGAGCGCACTATATTCATGAAGAAGATACCCAAGCCAGTTGACAGATTCAAGCGATAATTATTTGAATGATGTACATTTAACTGTTAAATCAAAGATGTAATAATTAGTTGTATGGATAATTGTTTTTTTTTTTTTTTCACTTGGCTCTCAGTTCAGACGCTTCACTATAATTTCAATTCAATATACTGTGCAACCGATGACTTTCGAACCATTGTTTTTATTTTAGAAATTGTATTTTAACATATGTTATAATATAGGTTGTTTTACGAATTCTTTCAGCCAAACTTAGTTTTGGTTGAGCCCTCAGTTCAGACAAGTACTGAACTGAGGGCTCAAGTTAAACGGCCATAACTCTGTAAATTCTCAGTCTACAGAGTTGAAATTTTCCTAAAAGATTTAAAAAATTTCGATTTAAATGATTTTCGGAAATTATTTACTAAATTATGAGATAAAATCTGTTGCCACAAAGGTTATAAATTTTGATATTTAAAATATCATGTTTTGGTTTAGCGTCTGAATTAAGAGCACTCTTTATAGGGCGATAACACATTTATTTTAAGTTTTAGAAATTTTTAAACCTTCTTTTTAGGTTTTTACTATTATTTACTAATTTTTCTAAATGTTTCACATTGTTACAAAGACATTGAAAAATTGAGCCCTCAATCCAGATGCACATGTGATGAATAACTGAAGAAAAGGTCGTTGATCCTTATAAAAAAAAAGGAAGCAGCCCCAGGATTGATCCTTGACTGACTCCAGAACGCGTATGATAGGGCTGGGATTCATAAAGGCCCAGTCTGACAAACTACTAACGATCGCGTAGATAGTGAAGAGCCGTAGGAGACCTGGCGTTAATCAGATTGCACATAGTTTTTCCAGCAGAATATCATTTATTGACCCTATCAAACGCTTTCCGGAAGTCAAAGAACTAGACATCAACCTGTCCACGGTCTAAACTTTTTGATATAATTATAATCTACAAAGAATGATTCCTACTTTCTGCATATTTTCTAAGACTTTCGAAACAAATAATGTGTTCAATCGATACTACGCATGTAATCACAGACTTACTACTTTTCCGTCCAATATTTGTAGGTCTCTTTGAGCAGTATCTATTGTTACCTTGTTTTCGCATTAGTAACGGGTGTGCGTGCAACAGAGACAGCTGTGTTTCGTCTTTCGTCTCACCCAGTCTTGAGGATGCACTTCTCACTCCAGCGAACAGTAGTTAACTCCTCATACTTATGCACCAATAAGAATATCTTGCGAGTGACTTGCCTTGCGAGCAAATTGCAGATCATCGCGAAGTGAATTTCTCATGATTCCAAGTTATCACAATTATTTTTTGGCAGTTTGGAGGTAAAAGAAACAATAAATAAGAGAGCATTTTCAGTAATAATTTACTTTCAGTTTTCGTTGTTTTAGTGATGTTCAATGATATTATACAATAAAATTATCCAACAATCCTTACGGACATCACTAAGCTGCTTACCCAATAAATGCATTAGTTATATGGTACGGCAATTATTTAATGAAAAATTGTATTTCTAGTACAGAGTTATAAAATAGTGGTCGGTATATCAGGAAAATAATATACAGCTTAGTTAACATAAACATTTACAAAAGTAAAGTGTTTAAATGAACATGAGACTCCTGTGCAATAATCACACGCAAATGCTGGCATGTCTTGTCCTAAGCGGTTACAAGGATCATTTCTAATTCAATAACTACACATTATAACTGTCCAACTACAAAACAGATACAAGTCTTACGTAAAAATTGCAACACAAAAGCATTTTCTATGCAAAATAATTAGATAGTAAATTTTATTAACCTAATTTAATTTCTTAATAATTTGTTTCTTTCTATAAAATAAATATCGCCTAAAAGTTGTTTTTTTTTTATTTTTATTAAAATCTCTTAATGTTTAGATAATACAAACGCAGTCTAACACAGAGGTTCGTATCCCATACAACCGTGCCAGCGATTTTTGGTACAAACAAGTTATATTTATCATGATCATCACAGCCTTTCGTATAGGTATAGGTAGCCGAGATCTTTGGGCGGATTTTCTGACAGGGCCACCTGAAAGGAAAGGAAACAAGGTGTTATTTATATCACATAAATTAGTTATGCTTGCGACTTCGTTTGCGTGCATTTCGGAAAACAAATTGGAAAAGAGTTAGGGTTCCCTAATTCTTTTTTCTAAAATAGTAATGTAACCTATTTCTTATAACATTTGCTATCTGTCAGTGAGAGACCCGTCAAAATTAGTCCAACCGTATCGGAGATTAGCCGGAAAAAGCACAAATAAAAATGTAAAATATTGTTTATTTGTAAGTACCGTATATTCTTAGATGCATTTCATAAAAAGCTGTTATTTTGACATTACAAACAGACATAACTCGTTCCATCATAGACCTCATCCATCGCTTTCCATCAGGCGTGATCGAGGTACAAGAGCAGGCCGCCCATTAACAATAAAAAATAACGAATTTTATAGATTTGTATAAATAACAAGTTATAGCAAAAACTATCAAGCAAAATTTTTATTGGCTATTGACTAGTGAATCAGTCACAATTAAACCAATCAGTAGCATCTACAGTCAGCAACCAAGATCCATGAACACTTTCGAATTTCGAGTTTTTAATGGCATAGAGCTTTATTATTATTTGTGTCTATCTATACAGCGTGTAACGGAAGGGGGGTATCAACCCTGAAGGAGGTGAATGTGCTCATGAAACTCAACAACTTTCCCCAAAGAACATAGGTCGAAATATGAAAAAAAAATTTGGCCCTCCCATAGTAAATCAATCAGCTGGTAGTCAGTTTTGTAAGGGAGGGCCAAATTTTTTTTTCATATTTCGACCTGTGTTCTTTGGGGAAAGTTGTTGAGTTTCATGAGCACATTCACCTCCTTCAGGGTTGATACCCCCCTTCCGTTACACGCTGTATAAATAAAAGAAAGTCGCGATAGTTACACCATTAATAACTCAAGAACGGCTGAACCGATTTTTATGATCTTTGATTGGTTGGATTTTTCCCCACCCTGAATATTCAAAAACTGGTATTCAGCTGGGTGAGCGGTTAGACTGGAAGCCGACCCCAACATACTTGGGAAAAGGCTTGGTTAGGATGATGACGTGAGAAAAATTCACAAAACAAAAGTAATAAATGTAATTAATTTTCTTATACATTTTGTATGAAACGGTTTTTTTGATGATATCTCGATAACAGATTGACACATTTTTTTTTTTCATTTATTGTTTCTGAGGTGGTACGAAGTTCGCCAGGTCAACTTTAGTTTTAAATATATCGTAGTACTAGTTTTCATTAAAATAAAACTTGTGAAACTGTATGCCTTCATAGTGAGGTACGCACCTTGTTATCATTGAATATGACCCACCGGCCCTCGTGCAGTATGTGGCACACGTAGTGGCCCACCATGGACGACGTTCCCATGTGCGATATGAACGCACACAGCCTGTATTCTGTAAACACAACATTATGGCGTTAAAACCAAATATTTTTTAGCTTTTTACCAGTGGAAGAATGGAGATTAAGCTGCCTATAGTCAAGCGTAAGACTTTGACCTGTAACCCAGTCTGGAAATTGAAGATCAGATTGATCAAAGATCAACAAGATATTTTTGTAATAAGAAAGCCCAATCATCGCTTTACCGAAGCAATTGTGGATGGATTGTGTGAAAGAAAATATGTCCAGAAAGGGGGGATGACTAATGAGATGACGGCTAATAGATATGTATGAAAGACGACATGCAGCATTATACATGGGTAAGGGCAGGAGGTTGATGATCAATTATGGCCACCAATTTGCCAAAGTGAATACAGGAATCCATAACACTCATTAACTTTCGACGTTCGTCTACGGCGAGATGTAAACAAAAGGCCACGACTCACTCTCAGGCCCGTCCCTGCAGCCGAGCGTGCGGTCGGCTCCGGGCGGCGCGGGCGCATCGTCCAGCTCGTCGGCGCGGCTGAAGATCCAGTCCAGCGCGCGCGCCACGTCGCCCGCCGTCGCGCCCAGCGCGCGCGCCGCCTGCGCCCGCGTGAAGCCCATGCCCATTATCTGTTCTACGCTCGCTTCGTCTACGCTGGCTGCGCTGGTGTCTGCGCCTAGGATTAATAATAATACATATTTTAGAAAAAACATTTTCCAAATAAAACAAACATTACAGAGAAAAGTGTATTGTTAGTGACTGTACTAATTAAAGAATCATTGTATCACAGACACTAGAACATTAGTTTTACAGTTTTTTGTTTGAAAATAATTATTTAGGCAAAACAAGGTTTTCTTTTAATAATAAATGTCGACCAAACATTGCACAAATTCAGTTTAATATTTTAGTTGCGTTACGAAAGACGCCTGCTCATTTTATACAAAAATATAGTTTTAATGGAGAGTGCAAGACAAATGGTGCATACTTGTAAGAACTATTTTGGTTCTGAATATACAGAAATATCAGATGTCATATGACAGAAGGAAATTAAGCCGATTTTTCAATCTTCAGATAACTTTTATCTCAGGAATAATATAAGTATGCGGTTTGACAGTTTTTGTGTAGAAAATATGACAAACCGCCATATTGCTTTTTCAGAAGTTAATTGACGATTGCAGCCTTAGTGATAGGTTCCCTTTAGATAAACGATCACATAAAATAATAATTATCGCGTACCTGTGCTACCAGGCGGTGTGAATTGATTGGCAAAGTCCCAGTCCGTCATGTGCTCCATGAGCCAGTTGGAGGCCGCCTCCATGCCGCAGTTGTTCGTGTAATAAAGCGCCTTTTTGCACGCCTCCAGCGGGAAGCCCATGTCTAACTATAAAGTAAAATATATCATTGCTTAGTTCTACTGATCTAATAACCAGGTTAAAGCAGAATAATGGTATTTTATTATGCTAGTGCCTATGTAATCCAAACTACATACACTTTCAGTTTGTAAGTGCTGGTGATTTTGGCAGCTTCAGTTTAGAACACAATGGATAAGCCACATGTTATGTTGATGACCTAATACTACCTCATAATTATGTTGTTAATCATTATTATTGCCAGCTAGATAATATTTCAAAGTTCGGTCGGAAATGTTTGAACGAGTTTCCAAGTCGACAAAAAAAAAAAGAAAGCAAAACGCGTATATGGTAATTTCTAATACAGTAAATTTGAGTAAGTTTAATGTCAGTGTAACTTACAAGTTGTGAGAGCAGCGCCTCGTCATAGACAGGCGCGGGAGTCTCAGGCGCCGCCTCGGGCAGCTGCGTCTCGTCGGGCTGTAGACCGCGCCCGCGCAGGCAGCTCAGATCCACCTGTAAAGACAGAATATAACATGTAGCATACTATATCATACTGTATTGGGTACAAGGTGATTTTGCTTTATTTTCAGAGCAATAACTAAACAAAGCTCTAGACAAGGATGCCTGGAAGATTTTAGGGGAGGTCTTTGCTCAGCAGTGAGACAATGTAGGCTAACTAAAAAAAAAACTCAACGAATATATAATGGTGTTGATTCTGTTGTTCACAAATGAAACTAAATTTATGTTCGGTGCATATTTTTCTTTCTATTTCACTAAAAAAAGGACAGAAGATAAATATTAGTTCAGTC